>CAXAMN010024917.1:1449783-1548768 GCA_963970005.1 Durusdinium trenchii
GAGAGAGAGAGAGGGAGGAGGGAGAGAAGGAAGAGAGAGAGAGAGAGAAGAGAAAGATAAAACAAAGAACAAAAGAAAAAAGAGAGAGAGAGAGAGAGAGATCTGTGGGATTTGAAGAGCAGCAGCAACAGCAGCAGCAGCAACAACAAAGCAGCAGCAGCAACAAAGCAGCAGCAGCAGCAGCAGCTGAGAAGCTCAACACGAATCCAATCACAGCACAGCTGCATCACACGTAGAAAAGAAGTAAAATAACGGGGACGGAGGCGAAGCTCCATACGAATCCAATCACACTAAAGCAGCAGCAATAGCCAAATGACGAGGAGGGAGGAGAAGCTCGATACGAATCCAATCACACGAAGCGTACCAGTACAATTGGGAGATCCTGCCCTGTAGCTAAAGCTAATTGAACTCAAGTAGCTGAAGCTACCTTTCGTGACAAAATGGTCCATGCCCAGCGCCAGAGTTGGTTCCAATATGGTCCCACTGTTTCCACAAGCCCCAAGTCTGGCTGCACCTCCCCTCCTGTTGGGAGCGCTCGGCCTGGCCAGTGGATATTTGCCAAGCCTACGTAGGTGAACATACAACACCGTTTACAATCCTACAAACTACAAACAGCATGGAACGATCTACAGGTTTTGCCATGCAACAGAAAAAACCAAAAAGCACAGCCTTCATTTCAAACTTCCATTCAAGGATCGTCTTTGGTGCAAGCTGCAGCACTGGGCACCATGACCTCTCCTAACTTAGCTAGTCAAGAGTCCACTGGACACCACGTGTCTTCGACAAGAAGATCTGCAGACTTACGATCTGTGTCTTTTTGACAGGCATGACTCAATGAGTCAGTGAAAGAACCCCAGTCACTCAACCCCTGGATGCATATGTTAGCCGCAGTTAGCCTCTTGAATCATGGCTTCAACATCATGTCCTCCTGATTCGGCAGGCCCTCCTTTCGGCCACGGCGATCGGGGTCCCCCGAGGACGCACCGGGCCCCACGCGTGCCGCACGACGCAAACTGCGCCTGAAAGCCGAGCTCGGGGACCAAGCTCGGTGCAGCCTGGGCCGTCAGGGCGAAGCGAGCGGCTTTGGCCCAACTAGTTGACTAGTTCAAGTCTCAGCAAGCTCACCACTTAGGTGCCTGGGCATTTGGCTAACTTATAACACTTCGTTCGCCACATGACAAATTCACCGGGCATCATACAAAAAAAAAAAAAACTACACCTGACCACATCACAACCCACCAAACCACCACATCTCCATAAACAATGCACTTCACCTGGCAAATCACCCCACAAAGCATCCCCGCCTTGCACTTCAGTACAGCGCGAACCACCAAGGAATCCCACACAGTTTGCTATTGGGAAGCTTCTGCCCGCTGTTTGAAGCAGGTCGTGGCATCATTCCCAAACAAGCACAAGCAGCACAAGTATCATTTTGTCTCGTATGGATTCTGGATGTCTGGCACGTGAGGCAAAATCTGACCCCAAACATGAGCACATCCATTCAGGAACCTTTCAGGTACTGTCTGGAGACCCAGCCAAAGCATGCCCCAAACACGCTCTTCCACCCTTTCCAAGCCTCTTCGGCCGGTGCACTGGCTTCAGGCCGGTCCTGTCGAACAGTCAGAGGTTATCCATCATTATATGTAATGTCATGCATGCATAATTAGCCATGCGCCCTTGCAAGTTCTTCATGTCACTTGGTACGACAGTGGCTTGCACACAACGCCGCTATGAGTTTACGGGCGCAATACTGTCAAACGGTCAACACATGCAACGCCCAATAACGTGGTATGACTATGTATGATTACAATCTGAATCTGACCTAAAGAAAGTTCAAAGAAACCAGGAAACCAATCAACCAGGACTGACCCTGTGTCCAATCTTCACATAAATTTCCTCACATGTATCAATCTTGAAAAGCTACTTGATAAGCTCTATCCCCAGTCCTGCAAGAGAAAAAATGCCCACTGCTGATAACAAAGGCACTGTTGCGCGCATGTGGGACAGCTTGCTTCATGAGCCACCTATGTGTGAATGTGTAAAAGAAACATAGAATCATAATGCCACCACGCCCAATGCTTCCTCCTCGCACCTTTTCTTCTGTGGTTGAATCGAGTGGTTGCAGTCTCATTAGCTCAATCGGCTCACCGCATCGGTGCAGGCGGTAAAACACATGGGGTGACCAATCAACAGCTTGAGAAACAGGGATCAACAGGGCCTTTTTTGGGAGGGCAATGTGGCTTGGTATGGCACCAGCAGGGCCACTAGTTGATGTATATTGGTGGGACTTTCAAGCCACGCACCGTGCAGTGCATCAATCTTGATTGCGCTTCACATCCATGACCCACTTCCAAAGGAAAGATTTCTTGCAGCCCTCGGGCACTGGGAGACACATCCAATAGGTGGTGAAGGGATACATAATCCACGAAACGATCAGCAAGTAGACCTGAGCTTCTCGGAGCCAATGAGTGTTGAGCATTGAAAGACTTGTCAAAAAACCAAAAAACTCTCTTTCGTGCTATGCTTTTCACTCTGCAAGCACAGCGAGAGTTGAAACTGATGACAATCGTCATCTCCCAAATTTAGCCAACATCACTCTTTCAGAGTATTCGAAGCGTCTCATACTGGCAAATGTGGCATTGCCCAATCCCCATCAAAAGTGTGCTACTTACACTTGCTTGCACCCAAGCAACTACAGCATCCTGCATCCGGCAAACGATGGCATACATCAAGTAGGCCACGCCACAGGCAAACACAAGCCAGGTCTTTCGAAAGACGTAGACAAAGCTGAGATTCTGCTGGATCTCCTGCAAATCATGTCATCGTTTGGAACGGCCAATGCTACTAAGTAATTATGACTAAATCATTCTGGTAGTATGCACCCACAAGGTGCAGCCGTCATCGAACACCCTTCGGTGTGGAACCTCAAACTCAAAAGGAACAGGTCAAAGGTTTGGATCACACTTTCAAGTCCATGGCGGCCTACTTTCTTGACGCTTTCACCATCTTGCATTCTTTGGGTGGAGACGAAGAATGAGTTAGAGCTCCTTCACAAAACAGGTCCCATGTGAACGACGAATTGAGGAGCTCCCAGTTCTTAAGGCCTTTCATTATAGGTATTGACCCACAAAATCCAGCAACTCTCACATCTCTTCTTCACGACTTCCGGCCGTTCTGAACCCCTCGGAAATGTGTAAACCACCAGCACAGACCAGTGTAAAGACATGCCAACTGATGCCAAGCCAACAACTGGACAGAATCTATGTCAACTGTGCCAACTATTGGTACAATTTTTTTCCGGTACAGAATCACCAAATGAACGTTGCAAAACATCTGCAACACTGGTCCTTCTCCACCGCATCCTGTGGCTGCCAGTTGGGCTTCCCCTTGACCTGTGCCCAGGCACCACGCACAAGGCGCACCACCCCGATGATGAGCTCCGGGCTGAACAGCAGGATGGACAGGCTGATCTCTACAAGTGCCAAAGCCAACTGCCTTGTGCTGGGCGGTTAACACGTGAACCGCCCGGATGGTGTCCCACAAATCCGAGGAAAAAAACACGTTAACAAGTGGAGCTCTGGGATACAGCTGACAACAATTGTGAAGAGTCTGTGATGCATGAATAGCTATTAAAGAATCACCTTAGGAAGCCACGCTGACCTTAGGAAGCCAAACATGCGGTTACAGTCAAGTCTTTTCAATGTGAGAACTGAGGAAGAATCAGTCGAAATGGAAAAAGAGAGGTCCACGGGGTGGTTCCAGCCAAACGCTCTGGCCAACGGAAGTCACAACCCATGAGGGATACCACAATCCTTAAGTCTTCACAACCCATGAGGGAGCACCCACAGGAATGCACACATGCACCGCTCTTCATGGGGAGGTGGAAGGTATATCCGCAACCCCCGAGACAAAAGCAGCTTGTGCCCTGTTTTCTGGCCATCCCCACCAACTTAGCGCACCAAATGGACTCGGACATGAATACTTAACAAAACGGCGGCTTTGGGCCGTTTGGCGGTCTAATCATTAGATCTCTCCCACAAAGGGGGCATCGAAAAGCTTTCCTGCACACTGATGTACAGTGTTAACATTTGGCACGTTTCCAAGTTGAGGATGTTTGCGGTCACTTGCTTTGAAGCGCCTGATCAGCACGGAGCATCGGTCCAATTTCTCCTCCTCGACCTGCGGCAAAGCAGATGTTGATATATTTGCATGATATAATTCAAAATCAAGTAAATAAATAAACTATATACATGCTTACACATGTCTAAATTTAATGACATGCACCTGGTTCCATGATTCGTTCTCTACATTTGGCTAGCTTCGGTGAGTCGATGAAGTGTTCGTTGTGCGAGTCGTGCTAAAACCTGAGAGACATACACTCGCTTGAAGGATCCGCTGAAACGATGGTGAGACGTGGCCGTCGTGACTCAGGCCGTCCTGCCAAACCCGCAGGTCGTTTAAGCAATGAACAACATATAGCTTTGCTTGCAAGATCTTGCAAGCATTCACATCTGCAGTGCCGCTCCAGGGAAATGATGCAGATTGATCCAAACTCAGTACAAAAATGTCTCCATCAAAATTGTACTCGATAGATGTGGCAAATTGACAACAAATGACAACAATACTAGCACCACAATAATTTATACACCACAAACCTGGAACATCCAGAACACCACACCACCCCTTCCACACCACTCCGCACCTCTTCCTCGCTATCCGAATCTTCATCCCGGACGATTCTCGCGCCCGGGGGGATCATGGACTGGTCGTAGTCCTCCTCCGAGGACGAGAACTCGCCATCTCCGATCCTGGCGATGCGGCCAACGCCACGCGGGCCAGCATTTTCCATGCTGAGGATCTGAAGTGCTTCGAGAGTAGATGCTGGAAGAGATATATACCTGAATTGAAGATCTACTGGCGATGTGCGGCGTGTGGATGCCGCGGATGGTAAGCTTGGTGTCACGTCAGTGGCCTTGAGGAGAAATGAGGTTGACTTCGGCATCCTGTTAGGCTGTAACACTTCCTGCCCATGGATGGAAACTATACTTGACTTTTGTCAAGCAGAGTCCCCTGAGAAATGAGGCTCATTCCTCACATAAATAATGTGATTGGATGCGGTTGGCATCCTGAAAAAGAACAACCCAACAAACCCCTATGCCCACGATGCCAGTCGCTGCCACGCGTCTTGGAGGACTTCCCAGTGCATAGGAGCCACTTGCCCAGGTTCAAGGATGGGAGCTTGTCGAACATCAAGAAACCCTGGCCGCACCCACCGTGGATCGGGGACGGCGTGCCGGTCCACGCGCATTAGCCAAATGCGCCCCCTGCCTTTGGGATGATGAAGAGCGCCAATACGGTGAAAAGAAAGGCATACATACCCACCTGGGTGCAGCGTGATGCCCTGGAAATACCCTTTTCATCTTGTGGTGCTGGTTTTCTCGCCACTAGTGATCCACGGGGCCTCCAAAAGTACACGTTCTTGCTTGGCCAAAACAATTCCTAGTGTACTCCTGCACCATCCTTGGCTGAAACAAGCGCGCAGCGGGTCACACTTCAATGAACCAAAAGGGTGTTCCACTGAATGACATTAGATAGCCACCCTGCAAGCCTGCAACGGTGAATGGGTGATACCTCTATAGATCCTCGAGTCACCAAATGCCACAAGTATCCTAAAGTCCTAAACCGGTTGTGCCACCGTTGCACGGTGGCCGTGCCTGCACCAGGGTAACAACTCATCCAACCGCTGGACTCCCGCACTTGGGTCGGGAGTTCTGCCCGGGCACGACTGGCAAGACTTGAAGCTCCAGGCCAAACTTCTGAAAGGCCAGCAAGGAGGTGGCAATGTTCACCAGCAAAATGCCTTCCGGAGAAAAAGCGAAGGCCAGATCCAAAAGAAAGGATGGACGCATCATGAGAAGCAAACGGTCCAGGTGGTATAACTCTATAACTACAATCTGAACCTTTTCCCTGTGCATATGCTCCCCGGTGCTTAATTCAACTGCTTTTCATCCCAAACCCCTTCGTCTTCCCCGTCCCCCCCCGCGCTTCGCGCGTCGCCCGCCGAAATGCGCGTCTTCGTCCCTTGGCCTGGCCCGGCGTGGAAGAGCCGGAAGCCGGTGTGGCTTAAATATTCGGCGGACACGGAGCAAGGCACTTCCCGCCAACGAATCCAGGGCTTTTCTCGTGGTTTGCATTCCACCAGGCCTCCAGCAGCAAGTCAGGTGAGGGAAACATGCCGACAGCGCCGAGGGAGCCGTGGTGGTTCGGGATTGTTTGGATGAGCCATGTCGACACAGGAAAGCCAAGTATCCAATAGTAGCAAATTACAAAAGGCAATTTCAGTTCCTTTCGTGGAAATTCCTCACATCGGCCTGCATAGATCATTGTCAGCAACGAAATGATGCCACGATAAGATCCATCTGGATGATAGCCTCTGCCAAATAGCCGTTCAACCAAACATCGGCTCAAACCAATGTGGGGCAAGCCATTGTCACTTAAACTTTAACCAAGAATCTAGACATATCTAGACGAACAAATGACATCCATGAAAAAGCAACATACTGAGTTGCCAAGTAAGCCACATGCGTTCTTCACCTCACCAAACATCCATCGAGTTGATTGGGATAAAGCGCTGATGGGATTCCTGGCCACGTCCTGAAGCGGGAAGGCGTCCAAAATGTCCAACGCTCCGACACACAAGGTGTCCATAGTTCCCAAAAATCCATGGGGACTGCCTCTCAAGAATCCATGCCAAATTAAGTGTCTGACACTCACAAAGTTATGGTAGTCATGGTATGTCATGGTGTCTGACACTCATAGTGAATGGGTGTCTGGAAGTACTGCTGCATTCGCGGAGTCATGGTGTCTCTTCATTCTCATTCTCAGCTGAAGAATCTTGTATAGCGATCCCGAACGGGAGTGGCTCATGCTTCCTGAGGCCTCTGGGTTGCCAAACCGAACCGCCAGTCAGCGAGGGAAATTCATGGGCGTCCCAAGAAACGAGCTGGCAAACATCATGTTGATTCGTTTGCCCAACTGAATCCTATGAATCAAAGTCAGATTCTGGACACTTAGGTATCCAATCCAAGAATAGGGTCGATAGAACATTAAAGGAAAAAGTGGGTATGTTTTGCGATTGCCCTGTGCCTTGTTTCTTATCTGTCTGATAGTGTAGAATCTCTAGAATCTAGAATTGTAGGCCGCTTTCATGTTGCTTTTTAGTTGCCTTCCCGATTCATGTCCCACACCAAGTTCCTCATAGAGAGTGACATTCACGTTCACCGCCGGTTGCAACAACTTGGCTTCGACCGTGTCGTGGCTCAGGATGTCAATGGGCAACGCTTCCACCAAACGGCCCGGGGAACCAATGAGCCTGGCGATCCAATGGTGGCAACGTGCAACCGCTGGGGAGAACGAGCGAACGAGGTGTCCGGCCGGCTGGTGCCCGGTGGCCAGGACCCGTGAGCTTGGAATGTGGCAGCTCAAGCAAAACGAAGTTGAGGAACAAAGCCTTTACTAAAAAAATCTATAAAGGATTTGTTCTAATTGAATAGTTATTTACACCATTCATGGGAACAGTTGCAAGAGATGTCGCCGTCGCTGTCTTCTACCTTTGAACATTTCTTGAAACAGAGCTCCTACCGCCACGGCAGACACGAATAGCACCGCAATCCTACCGCCGACAACTCGTCGAACTTCCTCATCGATGCGACTGAGATGCCTGGAGATGTACATCTCATTCCGGATGAGTCCCTTCCCGTAGAAGCCCGTCCGGTTGAAAATCCAAAACTGCCCCCGCACCAGGTTCACGGTTGAGACCTCCATCAAGGCATTCCTCCGGCGAGGCGAGCAATCGGGGTGGAGCAGCTTGATTGAGGAAACAAACGCCATTGAGTGGTAGCTTCACCTCATGATTTCAATTGTTTTCAGTGAGGCAATGCTTAAGAGCATGAATAAACATGAATAAACGGCGTTGGAAAATCCTTTCGGATGCTGGTGGGCCATTGGTACTCCGACACATCGACCACAGTTGTAATAATTATGGAGCCCTGTAGTAGGGCTCATCATGATTGCTTTCTTGTGATTGTCCTTCTTTCAAAGTGGGACACTAGCCAAAACAGCATCAAAGAACCATGTTGTCGCATTCCTCCACATGTGCCAGGTGCAGTCTGCGTCATTCGCGGTGTAGTCCACCGCCAGGTTGGCATTGATGATGCCGAAGGCCCTGATGTCACCAAGTGTGACGGGGGTAGGAGCGATCGGACGCTACGAAGGAAGGGGCTCCTCTCCTTACCACTTGCAACAAGAAGCTAATAGAAACAAGAATTAGAATTAAAAAGTAGATTTCAATTTAAGTAGAATTCTTGGTGACGTCACTTGCCCCCAATTGGGAAATCATCCAATCACAAAGTACGAAAGGAACCATCCACAATCCACACTTCAATCCAGGACCATGTGCCATCTCAGCGCAATCCGAGAAAAAAAAACATCCCAGAATTACGCCGCACGCGCTTCCGCGTGAAATGAAAGAAACATACTGTACAACATTGATAACATACAAACATTGATGAGTGATGAAATGATTGGTGACGCCACAAATCCGCTGCGCTTAAGCCGCACTCCGCACGTTTGCCACTCGCCTGTTGGCTGGATGCTCCGCCGATTCGATCAAGGTTCGGATGCTTCCAGGCGGGCAAATGGTATCGGAGTCCAACACCTGACAGGTCCAGGTGCTTGGACAAAACCAAAGACACTGCAGGTACACATGTGCTGGAACACTGCAAACCCAAGACATGACATCTACCAGACTCTACTATGCTACATGATGCTACATGTATACATCATGTGTATACATGTGCCCCTCCAGGAAACAGGTCACCCACAAGACGCTGAAATCTCTTCATGGATTCTCCTCACCACCTTCAGCCTCCATCTACAGGATTGCTGCCGCTTTTCGGCCACATGCTCGTCCGGCGGCCGGAAAATACAAAGGATGCCTGCTAGCCCTGGTGCAGTCACTCATCACCTCCAAGTCCAAGGAGAACACCTCACGAACCTCCCCTTCAACAGCTTGCGTCACGTGTGCGTCCTGCCACCAACCAAAGTCCCGCTAAAAGCCCTTCCCGCTTTTGATGCCCAGGGGCCATGGTGTAGAAGTACCTGTTCTTGGGATCAGAACCATATTGCTTCACCAGCTCCACATCGGGCATGCCACGCCGCTCCAACTCGTGGACCAACGCACTATTGGACTCCGCGTTGCCGTTCCTCCGGGCAGCCGGTGGCGAGCCGCCCACACCGGGCGGCTCAAAGCGGAGGTCAAATCATTTGGAAACAGCATTGAGGAACAAGGTTCGCTACTAGGAGCAAAGGGCATCGCTACTAGGAGCGATCGGACGCTACTAGGGCGCTCCTGGCCTTGCTACTAGGAACAAGAGTTAAAATTAGTATCTCTCTCTCTCTCTCTCTGGCGGGCATGACTCGTCCCGGAGGCGTCTCTGTGTGTCCAATCATCTTATGCCAATTGATCATGTTTTGCAAGGACTGCTAATTTTTAATCCTGTCCACCTATTAAAAACACGGGGTCCCCCCCACCCCAATAAGGAAACCTCCGGCCGCATTATTTTAAATAGGGGGTCCCTGAAATCAGGATGGTCCAAAATAGGGTCACCTGGGAAGAGCTTCAAAACCAAAAAGAAACGCATTTTTTTAAAAAAAATATATATATATATATAATAATCCTCTATTAAAGGCGTATCAAAAGTTCAAAAAACCTCCAGATCAAAGTGTCTTCCTTTTCCCCTACAAACAATTTAAAAACCTTTACCGGTTGTTTTTGGAACCTAGCAAATTATCCCGGCAAGAGACCCCAAACAGTGTGTGTGTGAGGTCCATAAGCAGAAAGTCTAGAGATCTAGCCGCATTGGGGTACAGAGAGGATGGTGGTGATGAAGGTGGGGATCGTGGTGACGGTGGCGGTGGTGGTGAGTGAGTGAGTGTGAGTGTGAGTGAGTGTGGGAGTGGGTGTGAGTGAGAGTGGGAGAAAGAGTGAGTGTGCGAGTGAGAATGAGAATGAGGGTGAGAGTGAGGTGAGTGTGGGTGTGAGTGTGTGTGTGTGTGAGTGAGAGTGAAGGTGAGTGTGGATGTGAATGTGACTGTGAGTGGGTGAGTGTGAGTGTGAATGTGAGTGTGAGTGAAGAGAAGGTGAGTGTGAGCGCGAGAGTGTACGAGTGAGAGCGAGAGGTGAGCATCTGAAAGCACAACGCGCTGCGCCTGCCACGAAATCTGCACTTCGAGGTTCACAAAGTGCTGCGCCTGCCACGAAATCTGCACTTCGAGGCTCACAAAGTGCTGCCCCTGCCACGAAATATGCACTTCGAGGTTCACCAAGTGCTGCGCCTGCCACGAAATCTGCACGTCGAGGTTCACAAAGTGCTGTGCCTGTCACGAAATCTGCACGTCTAGGTTCACAAAGTGCTGCGCCTGCCACGAACTCTGCGCTTCGAGGTTTACCAAGTGCTGTGCCTGCCACGCAATCTGCACTTCGAGGTTCACAAAGTGCTGCAACTGCCATGCAATCTGCACTTCGAGGTTCACCAAGTGCTTGCGCCTGCCACGAAATCTGCACGTCGAGGTTCACAAAGTGCTGTGACTGTCACGCAATCTGCACTTCGAGGTTCACCAAGTGCTGCACCTGCCACGAACTCTGCACATCGAGGGTCACAGAGTGCTGCACCTGCCACGAAATCTGCACTTCGAGGTTCACCAAGTGCTGCACCTGCCACGAACTCTGCACATCGAGGTTCACAAAGTGCTGCCCCTGCCACGAGATCTGCACTTCGAGGTTCACCAAGTGCTGCACCCGCCACGAAGTCTGCACATCGAGGGTCACAGAGTGCTGTGCCTGCCACGAAATCTGCAAACGAATCACATGTCCAAAAGTCACGATTCACATGCACCTGTCACGAAATCTGAGCTCCTCGACGATCATCACCATGTCCAAAGTGCTGCACCTGCCACGAAAACTGCATTTCCAAGTAAAACAGCTCCGATCCCTTGCACCTGTCACGAAAAGTCGGCTTTGGTACCAAAATGCGCACGGCACCACAACGAGAGCGCAGTCGCCAGAAGCACCCGCCTCTGACTCAGCCACCCAGATTCTGCGAGCCTGCGCAGTCGAAATGCACATTGACGATGTCGAGCGGCATGAATGCACTGTAAATAGCAATGAATTAGCCGTTCACGCCGGCCCGCTTCAGCGATCTAAGCATCAGCTGCTTTTCCCTTACCGTAAGAACCCCTCAGTGTGCCCACACTGTTTGGGCACAAAAATTAACTACACCAAAAATCAACAATGTTGGTAGTTTAGTAGCTGTTTGAAAGGGCGGTAATTTATAAACAAATATAAACCGAATTTAGAGTTTTGGACATGGTGTTTTTTAATTGGGGAGGCTTTTTAAAAGGTACTCGGGATTACAAGTATACGTTGAGAAAAACACCCACACATAGTCCTGCACGTTCCTCTTGCCGCTCCAAGGTTCTCCATAGCGACGTTGCCTGAGAAGCCAAAGCACTCGCTGCCCTTCTTGCGGCCATCTTTTCCATAGTCCGTGTCCAAATAAGTATACGCCTGGGTCTGGATCACACAGATAAAGGATGATATCTGATAGATAAGTAAAGTGAGGTAAGCAAATGGGTGGGTCCTGCCATTTGCCATCTGAATCGACTGTCACTTGAAAGGTGCAACAGTGCAACACAAACACATGCCCACTAATACTGTATCGTCACTAAACCTTGAGCCTGTTACAGCTTGTGAGAGCCTGTGAGAACTCCTGTATCGGTTCTTTACAGCAGCACAGCATCCGCTGTGTATAGTCTATACAAAAAGGCTCCAAAACGTTCATTGCATACACAGTTTGTTGGCCCCAACCCCCGGCCGGCAAAACCGGTGACTCATCCGGCCTGATTGTTGCCGGTAGACGCCAGGATCATCAAGTCCTACACAATAACGGCCCTAACGTGGGTATGGTCGCAAAAAGCAAATTAGGCCTAGCATGGCCCAGAGTGCCACAGATTTTAGTAATTCTTTTGCAATTCTGGCGTGGGAGGCTACACATTCTGCGACCTACAGGCACATCCCAAAGGAATTCACCGATTTGTCAATCGGTCCTGGTACTGTCCCGGCTTCTTCAGGATCTTGCATGTTCTATGCAAGTAGATGAAGTGTGCCTCAGTTCGTGACCGAGTCGTAAGTGGTTTTCTTTTGGGATGACCACCCAAGACATGAAACGTCTAATGTGGCTATGATGACCATAAGCTTCCCGTGTTGGGCCCATGGTAGGAACATGTGAAAACCATCAGAAAGCATCTGCAGCTCCTCTGACCTTTGCAGCTCTCTGCAGCTCCTCTGACCTTCAAAGCACCTCGGACTTGGCGGTCCGTCACCTTGCGGTCGTGGTGCTGCAGCCTCTTCAATGATGGATGTCAACCTCCGCGGTAGTTCTTGAGGAGAGCCCCTGCTAGGATCCAACAAACTGTGCCAGAAATCTACCCGCCGGGCAGCGCTTTCCTCAGTGTCCCGAGCAGAGCGATGCGTCTTGGTTTGACGGTCTCGAAATGAGTCTTCTCGGATCGATGCGTCTCGGTGAAGAAACGTCTAAACTAATAGCGATGGCCTCCACCTAGTAGCTTCTAGTTACTAATTAACAGCTTCCAGTCACTAGTAGTATGGCCAGGAGCTACTAGTAGCGTCCTTGCTCCTAGTAGCGATGCTCTTTGTTACTAGAGACAATTCAAACAGCTTCCAGTAAAGCAGGTAGATATAGGCATTTCGTGTACCGCATGCTGATGCATGCTGCATATCAGTCACGTGCTATTGCTGGACACGGAAGACGAGTCTCAGAGATGTGGGAAAGATGAAGGTGAAGGTGTGAACCTCACTGGCCACATGATGATGTTAGTCAGTGAAAAAAATGTCAAAACTCTGACCTGCTCTAATTGCATAACCACGTCAGTATCAATCTTGCATCATGCGATGACTTCCCTCAATACAAGCACTAAGGACCACAACCATTCATGAACAAAAGGGGAGTGGACACCTGCTTGGCAGTGATCTCCTGCCTGGCCTCCTGTTGAGGCCCGTGCGCTATATACCCATAAGCATGAATGCTTTACATACCTTTCTCCATGTTTCTCCATTGATCCTGCTGAGACGGATGGAGACGGACTTCGGTCAAGCCACGAAGATGTTCAGCTTCGATGTGCGTCGAGGAGAGCGCCACCTGTGCGTCGAAGTATCAAGGGATGGTCATGCAGCCATGCAAGAAATTCAGAAAACATGGTCCACAAAATGACTCAAAATGAAGAATGGCCAAGCTTGTGCGGTGCTCATGTTGATTGAATTGTGTCATACCAGATACCTTCTTCACTCATCCCAAGCTCCATCCGCCCCTACGTGCCTGATCACATATCCTAACATCACATCTCCAAGTTGGATCAAGTTCCAAGGCGGTGTCCGTGTCCCTTACTACATCTTGCTACCATTCAACACCCCTCCGCACATATGTCTCGGTGCCGCGGCACCTGCATCTCGTGATGCAAACGCTTTCGGATCTCATCACGTGCTTGGTCGCGCAAGTCCAGCTCCAAGCGAACGAGCTCGTAGGAGCCGGTGACCTGATTCAGTCCGCCCGCGGTGTTTTCGGTGGGGAAGGAATTGGTCCCAACCGCCATGGAAACGCTGTTGGGCCAGGGAACGCTCACCACGCTGGTGGTGATCCGCATGTTGGGATCCAAGTTGGCTAAGTGTGCCTCCAAGGCCGTGCTGAAGCACTCTTCCGAGGACTGTGGAGCTTTGGAGAGCAAGCAGTAGGCCATACAGGTGCGGCCCGGACGATCCAGACCTGGAGCTTCACCATGCAGATTAGAACGATCTATATTATATATATAGAGAAACAACATGTTTGTGATATCGTGAATATGTGAGTTCTGGTCCATGCTTCCCCTTCATCAGGTTCCACATTTGCATTCAGTTCACCAGGATTCTTTCTACCACCAAGCTGCCCTCTCGGAAATTGCGCTTTGGCAGTGGCGGCATGCCACAAACCAGTCGGATGGTATGAAACCACAAGGTGAGCAGGAAGAACTCGATGATGCTCCACAAACAAAATGCCTCGGGACGTACGATGCTAACGGCACCTACACGCAGTAAGGCTGAGGGACTACAAAGAGGCACCTAAAATGCGGCATGCCGAGTGCTTCGCCGTCAGAACCTGGGCTTTGGGGAGGGGCTTCAGGGCGTCCAGCGCAAGTCCCAATGCATCAAACGAAATCTAGAAATCAATGGTTCAAAACAATCTCCGCACCACTCAACTCCAAGCCGTTAACAAAGCCAGGTTTCATTGGTCAAAATGTACATGAGCGCAACCAAGAACTGGGTGGCAGTATTGCTGGCCCACTTCACGAAGTAGGTGAAGCAAACGCTGGCAACCTGAAGCGACAGACTGCTGCGGCGAACTTGATTGGCCCTGCTGTACAGTCCAAGCGGCGCAGGAGAGGGTCACCACGGCGGTGAGGAAAATCCAGCAAGACCTGGTCAGCTGGGGGAGAATGACATGATGGACATCTCGGACATGTCCACCTCGGCATAAAGGAACTCTGGTGGAGACAAAAAGCAAAAGCTGCAAGTGGTGGTGCAGGTTGCGATATCTTGCGATCAATCGTGGTGTCCGTGGAACCTTGGAATCTGATAGTTGTTGTAAAAATGTTGACCGGAATTCTGGCCTATGTTGAGTTTATGGTAACACATATAAAATTACATAAATGCTTGTCCCCGGGACTTGCCAAGGGCATTAACTTGAGCACATGGATGCTCCTAAAGGCATATTTCTATGAAAAGGGATTGTGCCTGTGCCATCCCAAAGGGTTGCTCAAAGCCATACCATAATGCCAAATCCCAAATTGTATATATATATATATTATTTATATATCAATTTGTGTGGTGTGACTGAAGAGCAAAACGTTTCGCCACATACTAAGGTGTAATCCTTGCTAAAAAAGTCTTTGTACTCTACCTGCACGTCTTCAATTACAATCCATGGTAGACAATCTAAACCCTGCGTTGTCGAGACCACGTTCGATCCAACATCTCATAGTATACGTTTCAAATCCAATATCCTCTGGAGCTGCTCCTTCACAAATGGAGCGGCTTGCTCGAATCTCCCATCCACAGTCACCCTGGGACTCATGTGCATATTTTGTTTAAGTCTAAGCGTTTACAGTAAGGCTTTCTGTCCTTTTGTGACCTTCGGATGTCTTTTCATTGCCTGTTCTTGCCTACTTATCGTCCATCTTCAGTCCAAAGATTTTACGCAGTTGATCTCTGCGACCCCCCCACTAAACCTCATATTTATCAAGTTGTATACAGTATATCAAAACGACAAATGCAATGCGTCCTCTGCAGTTGCCCACCAGCATGATAGGGTGCAAATGTTCACGGACTGCACCAGAATCACTCGCATAGCTGACCACCAAGCAGGGAGAATTCTCATCTCGAAACCACTCTCACTTACATTTCTCTTGCTTCGTTGCAGGGGCTTCCTGCTCAGGTCAGGTCAGCCAGGCACGTAAACACCTCCACCGCCCAGCTGCAACGCCCCGACGCTTCCGCACCTGGGCGTCTGTAGGTTCATGTGCCACGTCTCGGATCCATCATCTGGAGCACCTGGTCGTTGCACGGATCCGTTTGCCTCGTCGTTTTCGCGGGGGACGGTCACCAGGAACAGAAGGCCCGTAGGAGGAATTGCTGCATGATATCACCATGTCATCACCAAGGATGTAGAGAGTTGTGCACTGATGTGACTTTACGTATAAATATTGATCAAAATAGTTATCAATAGCATTCGTTCACCCAATTGCACCTATATACCATCTAATCTATTGAAGATGCCCTCGTGGTTCGTATATATATATATATATGTGAATTGTGCCTGTGAAACCTCTTTGGACTAGCGAGAATCGGTATCTTGATGGAGTAGTAAAGTCAAGTGGGCTTGCGCATGCCTCCGCCACGAAACTACAGTCTTGGCGTCTTGGCATCATACCGGGGTTGGACCCTTTACACAAGTGCTTGAGCTCATATCAACATGACAATCACTCAACGGTTCCCCTACAAGAACGGATAAGCACATTCAAGGCGGGTAGTATTCCCATGTATTTCCTCTCGTTTGTATAAACCATGTCTACGTCATCAGCGAGAAACAAACACGGTAACGAGTACAGCTGTGGCCAACACAGCCAAGCTGCATCCCATATCCCATGTCTCGTCATCCTCCTCAGTGTCACCATTCACCTCGCTGAAGCTCACAGACCGTGCGCGAGGATGTCGAAATGGCACTGGAGCATATTTCCTGCGAAAGCAGTGACGAAGTTACAGCTTAGGAGTTAGGATGGAGGGTCTCAAAGGTTAACAAAATGCGAACACCTTTCAAAGTTGAAAGAAAAATGAGAAGAGATGTATCTTTTTCTGAATAACTTCTGTGGTAGTCTCAGCTTGTGGGGTGGGGTGTCCGGCTCAGTGACAAGGTGAGTCATGCCAGCCGAGCTGCCAGTCAGCCAAATATGTGTTTTTGTGTTTATGTCTCTCTCTCTCTGTCTGTTTCTGGCTGCCTGAATCAGTGACTTGCTCACTCTTCTTTCTAATCTTGTCCATATCCCTCTCAGTGTATTTATCTCCGGCCGCACGGAGATCCGAAGCGGAAAAGGGTCAGGTCAGATCCCACTCCTGTCGGACCAGTACTCCTTAAAGCCGCTGTAAATCCTGGGCCACTGCATCCAATCAACCGGCACCGGTCGCACTGGTGACAACAAAAAAACCTAGCCCAACCGGCTCAAAGTAGCAGGACCTACCCCTGGACCTACCCCAACCCCTTCTGAAGCTGAATGAAGCCAACAAGGGGGCCCCCCTGATGTGAAGATAGTGTCAAAAGCTGCGTGATGACGCTCACGATGTTCAGGATACCTGAGCAGCGAAGGGCGCAAGGGTCGTCGGCTCTAATGTTTAACTTGCTACTTGAGGAGGCAAACCTAGCCTGCCTAGCTCCCTTGACTTTAGTTGATGGAATAAGTCTAAACAAAGCCCAAAAGGCACACAAGCTCTAGTAAAGCACGGATTGTTTGGAACTTTCATCCATCAATATCCAACCATTGAACTCTCTGGGAGCGACTCTTGGCTATTTATGTACATGATCCCTCGGTCCTCCGTTAGCATGACGACGGACAACATCTACAACATGGCTGGCGCATTCCCTCCGTAGGTCTTTAGTCCGAAGCACGCGCCACATCCCGAAACTCCTCGCATGAGGAAACATCAGCTTTACAACACTTCTAGCTTACAAACGTCTCACCACATCTGAGGCATGAAACATCAGATGTCCAAGACCAGCCAAATGATGCGTGTTTGTGTTGTTGTTTTTCCATGTTTTTCCCCAATTGGTGTTCTGGCTCTTAAAGACCACGTGTTGTGGGTTGTTTTCCGTGCGTGGCTTGTCCAAGCAAGATGCAAAAGGTGCAAAAGAAAATCTTGCATGAGGAAGGGTCGGAGCACCACCTCGCCTTGGTCCGGTCACAAGGGCGGCTGTTGTGTGGGTGTGGTTGGAAAATCAGGGCCGCACAATGAAGCATGCACTCATTGAAAATTAATGAAACTCATCTTCACTTCATCGTTGATAAATAACGCTTGGCTCACATTGCGTCCATTGCTTACAGAACTTCCAACCATTGCCCCTGCAAGGTTATTTGTATTCAGGCCAAAGAATATGAGGCATGATTGGAACTTTCACAACCCTACAAAAATGCCAAACACACACAAACAAAAAAAATATTGCTTGCAGCAAATGGAAGTTTACCCTGTTCCCAGCCACCATGCCGTAGACCAAGGGAGCCTCAGAGCCATCAGAGTTCCAATAGAAGTAGATGGCCTCACCAGGGCTGCAAGTAAACGCACAGAAATTGGAGTCCTTTGATCATCTAGTATGCACATCTCAGATTACATCTCTTGGTCTCGATCACTCACACAGCGCTGCCGCAAACATGGGTTCCACAAATCCCTACCCACCTCACCCGCGGTCCACGTCTGTCTCTCTCTCTCTCTCTCTCTGCGCCTGTACGGTGGCGAGTGCCCCGACTGGGGCGCCGAAGAGGCCCGCGAGGAAGTGCTGCAGCTTGGGTGGAGGGCGGCAGAGTAGCCGCGAGAGGAAGAGGAGGATGCTCAAGGCGCCCAAGATACAACAGACGATCATCTAGGCGGAGGGATGCGCAGAGGTGGGATGGATGGAGTTGATTTACTTAGTTAGTTGAAGACTGTTGAACAGATGGGGCCCGCGCGATGGGCTTAATGAGATGCATATCAGTCTGCCCAGCTGGAACGCGACTAGTTCGCTGGAGTGAGCTGGGTGGGGTCACCGTTCGCTGCTCGTTGTGAAATTCGACTTCCCACGTTGCTTCAGAACGAAAAACATGAAAAACCAGGACCGCCCAGCGGCCAAAGAATTCCAGGACTGGCCGTCGCCCAGCAGGCCCTCGACGCCATCGAAGCGAAACATCTCCATGACCACCTCCTCTGCCTCGGATGGACAGCATTGACTCCCGAACTCGGCGCGGACTAGAAACTCGGATCGAAGAAGGTCATCCTATGTCACCCTGGTCCATGCTGCCGCATCACCCCTGATTGTTTGTTTGTACCTCAAGCTACGGCAATAGGTAAATAGTTCATAGCTGTTAATAAATTATCATAGGATATCATAGGTTCATTGATTCTCTTGGACTCTGGGAATAGAGAGGCTTCCTTCTGCAGCTCCATCACTTGTGAGTTTGTCACATCTACTCTGAACTTACTGCAATATGGCGCTTAGGTTTCACAGGGTTCCGAGAACCAAAAGTGTGGAGCCACTTTGGGTGCATGTGGATCTACAATGTTTTGTCTCACCTTTCAACCTGACAACACCAGAGGCATCGTTTGACCATGTGATCTGCCGGTGGCAAACGATGACCAACCCCACTCGGAGTGTTGCATCACGAATGCTTGGCCGGATTTCAAGGTCAAATGCACAAATGCACCTTGACAAAAGCAGGGCCAGGACCCAAGTAAGAATAATCATGTTAAGAATTAGTAGTTCCACTACTTTTCTAGCATTCATGATGCACGAGTTGACCTGTGTGACTAATGATGCTAGAAGTGATGCTAGAGTGGCTGTAGCATACATACGATCAGCTCTTTCGCCAACTGTTTTGGGCCAAAACGACCCGCTGTGGAAGGGTGCGCTGCCCTCCACTGGGGTGTCCCGGGGTGAGCAACCCGTCCCCGTTTTCCGGTGAAGTGGCTGAGTTGGGCAGCGGCTTGAAGTGCTCACTGGCCACGGTGGCCATGGAGTAGATGCAAAAGAGCCCCCAAAGCCTGACATCTGAAGGACGGATGTAGAAAGAAACGAACGTAACAAAGGACATCGCTACGAACGGAGCGATCGGACGCTACGGACAGGGCGCTCCTGGCCTTACTACTAGGAGCAAGCTACTAAAGGACGGATGGAGGCCAAGCAGCGCATGCAGTCGACTCGACCCCCCTGATGTGTTTTTGCCCGGTCGGCCAAAGAGGGCAAGTGATAGAACGCCAGTTACCATGCCAAGGTCACCAGATTGGGAGTCCGACTTCATTTGGGGGGGCATAAATGCTCCTCGCACCGTCTAGAGTCTATACCAAAGATCCTTGCATCAGTACCCAGATTCTATACATGCATCATGCATCATTGGCTTCAACGTGTAAGCCACACTCCGGATTCAAAATGGGGACCTACCTCTGGTTCAACCAGTTTCCCTTCAATGTGCATTCCCTCACAAAGTAGGTGTGGGGCAGTCCCCGATCATGCACCAAAACCCTTACAGCAACAAGTTCTTTAACTTGTGGTCAGCAATATCACTGGCGACGGAAGGAATGCAAGTTGCCTGTGGTCAACCAAACCCTTTCCAATTTCAAGCCCCCCTCTGAGAAACACAATCTGTTGCTTGTGAGCTATTTGAGTCCATCTTCCCACCCGCTCTCTCTCTCTCTCTCCTTTTCAACACTCTTTGGGCCCCTGGAGCCCTCGACCCAGCTGCTGGATGATCAGCAGGCCGATGGGCTCGGAGAAGGCTGCGAAGAGGGCGCCGCAAACGCCCGAGGCGATGCACAGCGCGATGAACTCCTGAGAGCCTCGGGAGGGCAGGAGGGGATGGTGAGGGGGAGGTGCAGGATACCCTTTTCCAGGCCCTACCAGGAACGAACGTCACAAACCATGGGTTTTCATGGGTTTGAGATGGGTTTAGGATGATTGTCCTCTTCCAGCTGGATGCGCTATATCTCGGTTTGGAGGATGGGACAGCAGTCCACGGTGATGCCAAACAGTTGGTGCCAAAATGATCTTGAAGGGTGAAGATGGTGACGGTGATGGTGTTCATGAGCAGCATGCTGCCTACCATCCAACTGGAAAGTATCAGCTGTAGAAGTTGGAGGTGCTTGAGATCTATGAGTTTGTGGGTGAGTAGACTGGCTCAGGTTCGCAGAAGCGGAATAATCAGAGCAATCAAAGGGCAAGCAACAGGAGGTCTTGCAATTGTTTATTTACAGTAACAAGGCTTGGTGGCATGTCTATGGTGGGTGCATCCGACTGGACTCAAAGGACAGTGGAAGCTTTAGCGCTCCACAGCTGGCGCGGTCCCATGAGGTTCTGGCGCGGCAGACATGGGAAAAAAAAAGACAAGGTGAGAGCCCCTTTAAAGACTTTAAAGTGCCCTTAGCTTCTCCTGTGTCATCTCTTTTCTTATGTTGATGTCATAGTAGAAAAAAAGTGGACATATGCAGCTATCATATGCATGCAAAATCTCACACATACTGTAGTAACAGATATTATATACATTATATATACATAGCGACGGACATATACTTACTGTAGATATTTCCCAAAACAACATTCCCTCACTTAGAACATGCATGTTCTAAGTGTACACTTCTACCTGCAAATGATTTTCCTACCCTTTTTAGCAAAAACTTGTTCCAAGTGAGTGTCAAATACTATATAATGTTCTATTCCTTGCAATCATGACGTTAATCCACCAAGGTGCTATCACCAAAGGGGTTGGCCGGGTTCGGCACCACGGCATTGGAGGGATTCTTGTAGTAGATCATCTGTGAGGCCGCCTGACTGAGTGCCACAAAGCCGGTGCATAGACGCACCCAGAAGCTCAAAGACCAGGCGTAGGTCATCATGTAGGGCCCTAGGATGGCAAAGGAGAAGAAAAACTGCTGCCTCAGTAGTGATGCTGAGGTCAAAATTCCAGGACCAGCCACACTGGCTGGGAATTTGGTGGGCACCCTGTGTTGAACAATGTTTGAACTCCAGGTCGTCTCAAGATGTTGCCATAAATTTGAAGCGCAACAGTGTGTTCAGCAGGCACCAATCCATTATATCAATGGCCACTAGCAGGCACTTGCATCAATCTAGTTTCAACTTCAACCTTTTCAGGGCCCCTCTCCTGCTACAAGGCCAACCCAGTGGAAACAGCTTGCTACCCGGGCACCATCTGAAGAACATCGCGACCGGGTGCGCAACAGGCAAAGCGACGGCCGTGAATTAGTTTGCGGAGGTGGCGCTGGAGCCAAGGATGACGTGGAAAGGGGGAGATATATTCAATCAAACGAAGATCACACTGGAAAGCTTCTTGGAGAAGCATGGGGAAGTGCATAACTAATAGAATTTGATGGACACCTGGGCTAGTGATGGCCACGGATGTGGTCATTTCCTTGATCGTGATGGGGCATGTGTTTAGCTGAGGGTTCATGTGCCCTGCTGTAAGGGAGAGTAAATGAGCAGCTGGCCATTCCTATTCAAAAAGAGTCCAAGCCCAAAACGAATAAGTCCAACATCCCCTTCTTTGAAACCAGATGTAGTTACGAGCGTTCCTCTTCCCAAGTCCCTCTGGCTAAGAGAAGCTCGAGGTAAACTGAACTACGCTGAACTACTATTCAGCATCATTCAGTGTTCTTTCCTGCCTCCCCTCGGCCCCCTCATCACATCAACTCCCCACGCAGGGCCTTGAGCAAGGACTCTGGGATGGGTGGTGGGACCATCTCGAAGTCGCGCGCCATCGCACGCAAGGCCTCGAAACCGAATGGGCGAGATGACATGGGATGTTGGAGGACTCTGATGAATAGAATAGTGGAACTCAAAAATGTAGAAAAATAGGACATGATGTTGCATGTGTGTGTTTCAAACCCCTTTCCAAGGGGCACTAACCTACTCTACTCTATTCCGCTTGAGTCCATTTGTACAGAAGCAGGGGGGCGATGAACACTTTGGAAAGCATTGCCCAACGAAGACCTTTCCATTGTGTTGTGATATGACTTTGGGGCGCCAAAGTCACGTACCTGCCAAATTGTTTTATTAATCGACTATCCACGTCTCACCTGTGTGGAAACATTCTGTTGAACTGACCCAGCATTCTTACCGTTGCATCGAGTCAAGTGCTAAGTATTCACTGGCTACTGCAGTAACATAAAGGGCTAACGTTCACCGCGAATCTCTGAAGCCACGCTCCGCGGAGGTGTACCGTGGCTACCGTGTATACCCGTGGCTACCGCTGAATCCCTGGTTACCGTGTGTACATGTATGGCTGGAGGTTTTGACATGGACTTAGTCTGATTAATTTATATAGTCATGCATCCACCTGAGACCTATCATGCCATTTCGCGCCTGCTTCAAGGTCAAGTCATCTTTGGCCGCCGCAGGCAAGGCACCCAGAAAGGATTGAAGGGCACCTGGCTATTTGCACATGCACCCACTCCGTCCTTTGCCACATGACGTATGCGACGGGCCCCTGGTTGCTCAACCACTCCAACAAATGCCGGACAGGGAACTTAAAACATCTTAAACAACAAAGCTGCTGCAGCTGCTGTGCCAACCAAATTCTGAATGAATGTCAGCAGTGTCAAGATGTTTTCGATACTTTTCCAGCTAGCAGTGCGCCCTCAAGACCAAGCCGTTGTAATCCAAACTCCTCAAGCTGCTGGGTAGCTGAACTGGTTCCACTACATCTTTCGCTTGGCCGCTGAGGTTCAAACTCTGCAGGTGGTTGGGCCAAAGGACTCGCTGGTTGAATCCCGAGCCCAACGTCAAATTCTCAAGACTGCTGGGCCAAGTCACTCGATCCAACCGCTGATCGAAGTCGCTGCCAAAGGTCAACGTCCGAAGACTGCTTGGCCAAGTGACCCCTTCCAGCGGACGATTGAAATGGGTGCCAAGCCTCAAACTTTGGAGACTCTTGGGCCATTTCACCCCTTTGAGTCTCCGGTTGAATCGGGAGCCAAACGACAAGCTTCGAAGGCTGCCGGGCCAAGCCACCCGCCGAATGCTCTTGTTGAAGAGGTCACCAAAGACTAAGCTCTGGATGCTGTCTGGCAAAGCTACTCGCTTCAACCGCATATTAAAGCGGTCACCAAATGTCAAAGTCTGCAGACTGGGCCAACTGATGTGCTCCAAACTCTGGTTGAATTCTTGGCCAAATGTAAGGTGTTGAAGTCCATGAGGCCAAACTACTCTGTTCAAACCTTTGGTGAAATCATTGCCAAATGCTAAGCTCTGGAGATTGCTGGGCCAAGTTATCCTATCCAAGCTCTGGTTGAATTTGGAACCAAAGGTTATGTTTCGAAGGCCGCTGGGCCATGTGACTGTGTCCAAACTCTGGTTGAAGTGCTCACCGAAAATCAGGGTCTGAAGGCCACTGGGGAAAGTCACACCGTCCAAAGCCTGGTTGAATTCGACACCAAACGTGAGACAACGGAGGCGATTCGGCCACGTAACTTGCTCCAAGCTCTTGTTAAAGTGGTCGCCCAGACTCAAAGTCTCAAGGCATGTGGGCCAAGTCACACCGTCAAGAGATTGCTGGCAAACCTTGCCAAAGGTCAGCTGTTGCAGGCTGCTTGGCCAATTCACTTGCTTCAAGCTCTTACCGGACTGGTCGCCAACACTCAGGTTCTTGAGGTGACTGGGCCAAGTCACACCCTCCAAGCTCTGGTCAAAAGAATCGCCGAAGATCAAATTCTCAAGGTTCCTGGGCAAAATCACTCCATTCAAGCACTGGCTCAAGTCACTGCCAAACATCAAACTTCGCAAATTCTGTGGCCAAAGAACTCCCTTCAACGTCTGGTTGAATCGCTTGCCGAAGTTCAATGTTTGGAGGCTGCGAGGCCACGTCACTCTATCCAAACTTTGGTTGAATTGTGAGCCGAACGTCAACTCCTGAAGTGCGCTCGGCCAAGCAACTCCTTCCAAGCACCGGTTGAATTGCGTGCCAAAAGTCAGTCTTTGGAGCGTGCCGGGCCAAGCCACACCCTTCAAACACTTGTTGAAATGGCAGCCAAACGTCAGAGTTTCAAGCGCATTTGGCAAGGTCACACGCTTCAAACTCTTGTTAAATAGGTCGCCAAATGTCAAATGTAGCAGGTTCTTTGGCAAGGTCGCCCGCTCCAAGTTCTGATTAAATTGTGCCCCGAAAGTCAAATTCCGGATGCGGCTTGGCCAAGTCACTCCATCCAAAGTGTAATTGAATTCAGTCCCAAATTTTAGCGTCCGCAAGGTGTGGGGCAGCTCTTTCGACTGATTCATGCTATTGATCCCTTCGACATGCGATACTCCTTCTAGCGCGGTCTCTTCGTCCTCGACCGTCAGGCCTTGCATAAATCTCCAGGCATCTACTAAGCTTGCCGGAATGTACACACAGGATATGCTGGCAGCTTCAAAAAGGCCCTGTTCCTCCAAAGTTTTGTTCAGCAAAATCATCTCAGAACCCTTCTGCAGGGAGACCCGGGCGCCGGCTTTGGGGAAACGCTCACTGATGATATTCCGCAGGTGACGGCCAGTGAGAGAACTCGACACACGAAGATGATGCCCTTGGCCGTCCAAGCCGATCACCTCAAGATCTAGCAATGAGGAGACAGCCATCGTGGCTGATCGTGCTGCCGACGTCGGTGCAGGGCATCTGAGGCTGAAAATGGCTGGCGCAGGGCATCGGAAGCGATGCTGAAGCAACTGACAGGAGATGGAACACCGTGAGCATCCACATACCCCAGCCCCATTGGAGTTCCAGATTCTATGGACAGAAACCTTGACTTGCTCGCTTCCAGCTTGGAGTGAACTTTGTCTCTCAATTGTGCTGTCTCACTTTCTCTCTGTTTCTCTCTATCGATGACTTTTTTGACATCACTCACAAGTTGAACAAGTTCGGGCTCACGTCTCTCTTCTATTTTCCTCCTTGAACAGCTGCATATGCTGAAAATCAAGCACAGCTGCTTAGCCTTGTAGTGTCACACGATGTCTGAAACGAGGCATGGGACTACTTGGCAAAATAGAATCGATTAAAACGGATTCAAAGGGATCCCACAAAAACAATTAAAACACACACGCTGGGACATTGAGTGCGTAAAACCCGACCCTCACCTTCACTGGGCCACGCATGGAGGCTGCAAAGCTTGTCCCTGCGCGTGCGGGACATGGTGCGAAGCGAAATGCTGGTGCGAGACGTAGGCAGATAAGTTACAACTACTAATGATGGACGTCATCCTGGACCGCGTGCAGCCTCTCCAAATACGAGTGTTCTTCTTCTTGATACAGTAGATATTTTTGTATAGCTTAAAAACACATGTATATTATGTGTACATAAATTATGTTTTAAAACACCTACACTTATATCTTTAAATCTAGGCATGCGCTGCGCAGCACATGCTCGCACATGCTGCTTGGCACGCCTCAGCAACTTCACTAGGACCATCCGACTGCAGCTCTCAAGCCCTCCTGTGCCGAGTTCGGCGCTCGCCGGGTCTACCGGTTTACCGAAGCAGCTGGATGTCGGAACAGCATCGAAAGCGTGAGAAATGCTGGTGGCCATGCTGGGTGTTAAACCATGTGAAGAATCTTATCTGATTATCTGAATATGTACCGCTTCTTAATGAACACTCGCTAAGAAATTGTCAACATGGATGCTCCATATATAGGTGGGAAACGGTTACAAGTTCCAGGTTGTTTAGCATCCTAATGGACATTCCCCGACACATGAGCAAAGAAGGGCCATCCTACAACCCTGGTTATCACTGAGATGTGGGTCAAAGTGAGTCAAAAGGTCTCGCCGCAATCTAAGCTTCTTAGAAGCCCATTCAATCTAAGCTATTTGGGAATGGAGTGAGGCGGCTTCTCGGCGTGACGTCGGCGGGTCCGGCGGTGTAGTGTTCCCGCAGCAGCTCGAAGACCTGGAAAATGTGACGCGATAGAAGAAATGGATGAGTCCCGCATAGGGGGAAGGAAAGGAGGCAAATATGGATATCCCGATATCCCCTATATATCCCATATGGAGGAAATCAAGGAAATGGAGGAATTGGATGAGCCTCTGCGGTGGAATTCCAGTTTCATCTCTGAGTTTCTTCACTGAGGCCTTTTTAGTTACTCCGAACTCCTATGACCGACCGAGAAAGGCAAGCATCACAACAGCCTCAGCGTAGACCAGCCGGAACTCCAGCATGAGCTGAAGATCAGTCATAGGAAACCTCGCCAAACCAAAATGCGTATTTGCTACGACGCATGCTGAGTTGTAGGCGTCTGATTGGTAGGTGAGTGCGGGCGGGTGGTGGGCAGATTACACAGCCGGCTGCTGACGAACCGCTTTTTGGGACGCGTTATCGTTGAAGAAGCACCCTCATGAATGCTTGTAGAATGGATGCCGCAAAGTACATGATTGGGTTGGACTTTGTCCGAGTCTGTGGCTGTCTGTGTGCTGCATCCCTTAAACAAAGGGTGCGAATTTATTTCTGAATTTTTTTCGTTTTTTTTGTTTTTCGTGTTTCGTGGCAGGTGCAGTACTTTGTGGACCTTGCAGAGCACATTTCGTGGCAGGTGCAGGACTTTGTGGGCCTTGGAGTGCAGAGTTTGTGGCAGGCGCAGGACTTTTTGTGGGCCTTGACGTGCAGATTTCGTGGCAGGTGTAGTACTTTGTGGCCCTTGGAGTGCAGATTTTGTGGCAGGCGCAGGACTTTGTGGACCTTGAAGTGCAGATTTCGTGGCAGATGCAGGACTTTGTGGGTGTGGAAGTGTAGAGTTGGTGGCAGGTGCAGGACTTTGTGGGCCTTGGAGTGCAGATTTCGTGGCAGGCGCAAGACTTTGTGGACCTTGAAGTGCAGCTTTCGTGGCAGGTGCAGTACTTTGTGGATGTTGAACTGCAGAAAGATAGAAAAATAGAAAGATAAGTTGATAGATAGATAGATTAGATTAGATTAGATTCGATTAGATTAGATGAGATAAGATAGATAGATAGATAGATAGAGGAGGCATATTTGCTTGGTTAGAAAGTTTTGCACCGGGGAGTTCACCTTAAAATATTGATTTCGTGGCAGGCGCGGGTGTCGGGGATGAAGTGCAGATTTCGTGGCGCGGGGGGCGTTGGGGGGGGGGGGCGCAGCGCCCCCCCCCAGCAGCACACCAGATCCAAAGGTGAGCAGCTCGTGCTTGCTTGCTTGCTTGCTTGCTTGCTTCCTTGTTTGGTTTCGTCTCTGCAACGAAAACAACAGGAAAAGCAAATACAAAAAGAGAAAGGAGAACAGCTGCCAAAAGAAAGAAAGAAAGATAGATAGATAAATAGATAGGTATAGACAGATAGATGGATAGGCCAAAAAGCCAAAAGCCACAAAAGCCAAAAGCCACAGAAGCCACGAAAGCCACGAAAGCCAAAAGCCACAAAAGCCAGAAGCCACAGAAGCCAAAAGCCACAAAAGCCAGAAGCCACAGAAGCCAGAAGCCACGAAAAACAAAAAAAATCCAAAAAAGAAACCAACAAAAAAAACAACAATAAAATACACCTCCTTAAACAAATGGGGGATATAGGAAGGCCTCCTCCGGCTAACCGTGCGGCTAACCTGTGAAAACACAATGTTTATTAAGGAAGCAAGCACAAAAAAAAAAAACCTGTGAAGGGATAAGCCGTTTTGACTTAAACTTCTGGCATTAGTGAGGTCCAGTGTTAACATTCCTGCTGTCGTTTTGCTAGAACGGAAGCTGAGCGTGAACACCCGGGTTTTTGTAACATGCAAAGAGTGATCTGCACAAAACATCGAGTCAAACAAATCAGGTTCTGCTTCCAGCGGAGCGGAGAGCAGGAAAAAAGAAACGAAATCAAATGAGATGAGTGTGGAGATGACACAGCAGCTCACAGCCTTTAGAATCCTTCGAGTATATATTATATATCCATATTATAATAAGTTTCCGCGGGGTAAGCACGATAGTTCTATCCAAACTGTTTGGTTTACATAACAGGAGAGGACTCTCCAAATTGAATCAAAAGCTGGTGGCTGATCATATGCGATGGAGCGTAACTACTTGATGTTGATAGGGCCTGATAGGGTCGTGTTTTCATCCAGGAGTGGATAAATGATAAAGTGGTGGGCGGCTCCATTTGCAAACCTTCCAGCCCACAAAATAACCAAGGAGCAGAATCTCACCAGCATAAAGGGCGGCAGCAAGGCTGGCACCAACTGGCCATAGGGGCAGCTGAGAGGTCAATAGGTGGCACAAATTTTAAGAATTGACGGTGGGCATGTTCGTGATGTGGGAGCTGGCGGGAATGAAGAAAAATTCATTATTCAGAAGAAAATAGGTCAAATTAAGCTGGTCTGAGCCATTCACAGCTGGGACCCGTGACCTTTCCTAATCTGGTGGGCCTGTTGGCTCAGCTGATGGCATCTGCTGCCCTAGGACGCGAAACTTGGCAGCGTCCTGCATGGATGGATGTGAGTCGACCACCACCACCACCACCACCATCACCACAACAACAACTACTACTACTACGACGACGCCAACAACTACTACTACCACCACTACCGCCACTACTACTGCTAGGACTCCTCCTGCTTGTGTTGTTGCAATCCGCCAGCGATCTCTGGGTTTGTCGCCATCCACTCCGGGAACATCCCCGTTCAACACTCAGAAAACTAACATCAGAAAACCCGTCTGCAAACCTGGCTAGTTGCGAGACAAAACGGATCAAAAAAGATTCTATACCTGGCTGAACATCTTAGGTCTTCCCGTGTGCCCTTCCCGTCTTCACACGTTCCACAAAAACTGGTGCAGTGGACCTCGCGCCATCTCGCGCCCACCGCCCCTCCGGTCCACCACGGGCATGGCCAGGTCGGCTGCATCCACCAGTAGGTCCAAAGGGAAGTCCGGGAGCAGCAAGACCTCACAACGGAGTTCTCCAGGCGCCGGTGTGGGGCCAAACGCACCGGAACCTGCACCACCTGAGGTGCACCAATTTCAATAGCGGAAATCATGGAACAACCCAGTGTCTCAGGTAAACCCTAGCAAGTGCTACTGTTTCTGTGCTTCTGTTTCTGTGCTGCTAGGTCCTGGCAAGGATACATCGTGGGCCTTCCGGTGTCGTACATGCCAAGTCGGCAAAGGGGCTGTGACCACATCCGTCATCATCAATCATCTGCCCAAGTCACAAGCATATCGTAGAAATCCAGCACGGTCACCGCTAGCACTTCTGGCTTGGATGTGACCAGCTTCAAACGTGTCCTGAGCTCGAGAGTCCAACCCAACCTCGTTTGGGTCTGGAATAATACCTCGCCGGGTCTGAGCAGAATTTCAGGCTCCCAGAATCTGACTCGCATGACATCCACCAATGATTCTTGGTGTGTGGGTCAAACATGGTCAAACATGGTCAAACATCTGCGGCCTGAAAAGGTTGCGAGGATGTGCAAGCACCACGACACCTAGACTTAGACAAGCACTTGTGGGACCCTGGGCTGTTGGCTTCGAACTGGACCCACAGCGTCAGGTCTGCACCAAAATGTTGGTGTAAAACATATATAATTATGAAAACCCAGATAGCGCATTCCCAACCCACAGTAGGCTCATAAGACTTGGGCCCCAAATCTTAGATACTTATATACTTCAATTATATATACTTTCATAGATCTCCTATGATCCCCTTTAATGAATCCAAACCAAACATCAACACATTCCAAGACAGAAACCGTTACTTGGAGGCACCCCTCCACCGGCTCTCCTTAACAGCTCCACAAAGCTCCGGCGATTCTCTGCGGTCGCCATGACCCTCCTCAGTGGACATGTCGGACGAAGGATCCCAACACGTTCCTTAAGCCGACCAGAATCTGCAAGGTTGAACGGTTGATGTCACTGTCAACTCATATTGATTTCATAAAGCCCCCCATCTCCAGGTTCGGCCAACAGTCTATGAATCAGCATTTTGTGGAGGTATATAATCACCGGGATCAAACCAATGCACATCCTGAACGTTCCTGAATGAACAGTTATGCCCTCAACAAACAGGACTTGGGCGGTGGTGTCCGTGAGACCCGCGCTTGAAGTCATAGGCTTTGGACTTCAAGTGGCTGCCATCCAGGACATCCTGGAAGGGCTCAATTAGTGTCTTACTCGCTGCTCGACTATGGTTCAAAACAGCCAAATGGATAAACAAATTGTCTGAGTCACCCGACCCATACCGCGGTACAGTTTTTTTCCTCTCCGGAGAGTTGCATAATGCAAAAGGTTGACAGAGCATCTTACCTCTCAGGAACCAACTTTTAAAAGGCATCACTCTGGCGCATTCGGCATCCGAAACTGAATTACGGCACCATGCAAGTTGCAATCAACATCGGCGAGCCCCTGCCTGCCAAAAGTCTTGGAGCTTGTCTGTGGAATCACATTGAAGTGCTTCGGACAAGTAGTAGTCCAAGCAGAAATGCTTCAAATACCTTAAAGGCCCCCAAGCCGTTCGCAGCCGTCCAAAGCAATCCAAAAACTAAAAGAAACGCATGTTCCTTACGTGTGAGGTCTGCGAACATGCATCCAAGCTAGTGCTCCAGCGTGTCTTGAATGTGGACTTAGACTCTGCGTCTTACACGTCCAATCTTCTCAAATGACTCACTTCGAAAGCTCACTTTACGAGGTCCAAATTCTTTGTCAGGAGGTTGAATGAACATGTTTAATGTGAAAATTTAAGAGATTCCTTGGCCTCGTCCACTTCCATGGCATCGTCAAACACCCCACAAACACCCCGCGACTTGCATCCAAGGAAGGGGCTCCTTGGCCGGCATGTCCTCGGAGCAAGGGGGGCACGCCCAATGGTGCAGTGAATTTCCAGGTGTCTCCAAATTTCCCATGATCTCAAGACATGGCTTCAGAAGAACGTTGCTTCTCTCCACCATTCTCATGCGAAGACCTTGCCACCAACATGAAATGAGCTGTCATTTCCCATCCAAACACCACCAAAAAGCCTCAAAGTGGTCGACCGTCGTAGGCCAGATGAGCATTTCCGTGTGAATGTGTAGAGCATAAGATCCCATCAAACAACATGTTATACATTTTGATAGCCTTTAATCGCTTACAACAACGCCAGCTCAAGGGCTCTTGGATCATCTTGTATCCCTTAGACAGAGTTCAGAATCTCAGAAGTGGAAGGTCAAACATGTACCGTGTACTGATCAAGAACTTGCAAAGGAAATTGCTCAAGAAGTCCATTGGCCACCACGTCCGAGTCAGAAGCCCGTTGCTCTTCCAAGCGACGGCCAGTGTGGCAAGGAGCTCAGCACTTGGCATGGCGCCGATGATGGCTTCTCTGGGCAAACTGTTCACTGTAGGGACTGTCAACGGATGGGCTGGCCGGCTGGCCAAACATGTATCTTCTCGGTCATGCTCGAAGGTCTGTCCGCAGGCAACTACTGCAGGCTCGTGTTACAAACAAAGGCGCACATCCACTCAACATAACGGACCGCCGATGAATGAGGAGGTTACTCAGCTTGGCGTACTGCGATAGTACTTGTACTGATTGCAGGACACACGCACACACACACACATAAAGAAAAGTACAGTAACATAAAGCAGCTTTTGGAGCAAGAAAGCTTCAGCATGCAAACACTTGCTTAAGCAAGTTCATATACCACGAAGACGACCTAAGCTTAGCGCCCTGGTGACACATCTGGAGCTTCGACCCTCCAACACCCCTACTTCATACCTTTCATTATGAATTGTTTGCTTGATCCTTCAGGTATTCTTGCTTAGTACCGTATATTATATAGGTTGTGTGTGTCTCTTCAAGGTCGTCAATCCTTCCACAGGTCAGAACGACGTGGACTGCGGGGTCCCTAGACTTCGATTTAGGATCCTGATTCAGCTGTCAGGGATGTGAAGTTGGCAGGAAACAAGGCCTTTTCATGCCCTCCTAGCGACCCCCGAAGACTGTATAGCTCTCCAACTTGGATGATCAATCTGGTATGTGAGGAATTGAGCACTCTACAGACTCTACAATAATATACTGGTTTGGCCGTGATTGACTGCAAGGTTTCCTCAAAGCATCGTCCGAGTGGGACAGCTCAACTCGCGGGGATCGTTGGGAGGTCGTCAGCCGCAGCGAGGTTGTGGCGCGCCCTGAAAGCAGCTGGTCGATCGGGCACTTTGGCCCTAAGCCCTAAGCTTCTTTCTGTCGAACTACCCCAGGCCACGGCTCTTGCATCAAGCGAGCTGGTACCCGTTTCTATTGCCACAACGTTTGGCAACGCAGCCAAGTTGGTGGCCATGGTGTTGAGCACAGGCAGTTGGGAAGTCGAGTTCAGTTCAACGTGGTTTTCCATCCACCAGGCGGATGTGATTGCAATCCTCCAACCTTCAAAGCCGTCGGCAGCGAAACTAGAGGATGAGAAACCAAGACTGACTGACATAACTTGGTACGAGCACCATAAGATCACATAAGATTCACCGTGTAAGCTTCAAAGAAAACATGACATGTTTGTTGCCTCTCTCTCTCTCTCTCTCTCCGTTTCTTGCTTAGCTTTGCAAAACTTTACTATCTTGTGCATCTTTTGGTGTCTCTTGTCGCTGCGTCTTCTCATTGGTCTCCTTTCATCTCCTGCTTGTCTTTTTTTCATTATCCTTGTCGTTTGCTTCTTTCTAACTGTCTCTCTGTGTCCCCCTTACTCTCCGTCGCCTTCTCCCCTTGTTCAGGTCAAAAGATGTGTTTTTTGTTGCGGGGTTGTCTGCTTTGAATGCGATTGATTTCGTCCTGTTGTTTCGGTGAACGCCTGACTCTTTCTGAAAACTGACGGCATGGTCCCAACACCGCCGCTGTCTGAAAACGCCCAGCCTGGTACTGAGCTGTTTGGTCCAAACCATTTGCCAAACTTTGGTCCTGGCAAGGACCAGTGGCTTTGGTCTACGGCTACAGGACCCCAACCTGTCCAGCACTTGATTGCGTACCGTCCCGTTGACACGGTAAAAGCGTTGAAACAGCTCTGGGCTTTTTTTGTGGCTTGGGCCAATTGGCCCCCAGGTCCTCCGCTTTTCAAACGCCGCAGCGCAGCAAGAGAGGTAATATTCCCACCTGAGGTTCCATGGCGTGGCGGGGCAAAAGGTGCGCGCCACGTCTCAGTTCGGAACAAGGTTCCCATCGTCCTGTTGTGAACACCAGGCAGTATGGAATTACAGTGAAGGATCCTTGGCCCACAACATATCATTCATAATATACTTCATTCATGCTACCAAATGGGAGGCATTGGAGGTCAAGTGAAAGAAGTGCCTCATGGGCACGTCTTTGAGTCCATTACCAGTAGCGACTGGCTCAACGATGTAAACCTAAACCTGAAATCCCCAACTTCCCTAAACTCCTAACAACCAGCGAAACAAGACTTCTTGGACCTCCAAACCACTAAGGCCCAAAAATATTTTGGAGTGGCCATAAGTTCATAATCTATAAGCCAATATACAGTATATAAGTCAACTGATGTCAATGTCCCAAGGGAAAAGTATAAAAGAACTCAAATTGAACCTCATCTGAGCATCATCCGTTTGAACCTGGTGTCGAACTCATCCATGCCCTCCCAGGTCTTCAAGTTGTTCAGCCAGCTCCGAAGGGTCTGGACCTTGGTCAATCTGAGGGATGGTTGGATGGATTTCATGGAGGGATGTTTTGATGGGTAGGTCAACATCAAGAATGTGTGATTTCCTTCCACCGGTGGATCATGTATACTGTTCTACTCTGCACTACTTCCCCTTCGTTGGTGTCATTTTGATGGCCAATCCTCCACATGCATCATTTCAAACCTAAGAACTTTCTAAGCCTGGCCGTATTCCAAGGCGCTGGTTTCGGGCAAGCCCAACCACCCGACCCAAACTCCGGAAAGACCGAGTGGCGTAGCACTTCCCCAGACTCTGGAAGTCCTGGCGGTGAGGCGCGAGGGTGATGCAAAGACCAAATTGTCAAGCAGTTGCTGACTACTGCACCATAAAGTTGCCACTGCTCAAGAAAATGATGTCCGAACTTGGCACAGGAAACCACCAAAAAGCCTTCTACCCTGCAATCATAACATCTATTGGATTGGCACAATCAGCGAATGCATGATGTGTATTGGACTCGCAATGGAATTGATGTGTGAAAACCAGGCTGCGCGCTGCACAGCCGGAATGAAGAAAATGAAGTCTTTGTCCACCTGCCTAGGTGGCCTTGAAAAGCCACTCTTGAAAAGCCACCTAGTCTTGATGAGGTGTACCGGGGTCCTTCTCCAGTAAGCTCGGCTCCGTGTTCCAACGCTCCGCATTCACGTGATTTCACGTGATCCAAGTCTGAACACGACCCATGAAAATCACCGGAACTTGATCGTCCCGTGTGTCTTTGATGCCCATCCTACCCTCCGGCTCCTCGAGATGCCACTGGTCCGAAAACTCTTCGGTCAACAAGTACAGGGTTGGGAGCTCCCCACCCGGGAAAATGTATTTTCCCACCTTGGTCGATCGAGATGAGGAAATACTAGACTAGAACATATGAGCTCTTCGACTAGGAGGAGATTTGCTGTCAAATTAAGGCACCATCCTGGCTCATAATCATCCTGCTCCCCGGCATTATTCGAGAGATGAATTCATACACAAGCATGGGTAAACCATGGTAAACCCAGCGGTAAACCCATCAAGAACCCTTTGCAAAGACTCGTTATGCATTCACAAAGACTTTGTTTCGATGTGCTGCGCATCACCGAGTTGCAAAGGCATTGTGATTCCACTCGCCACGCTTGGCCCAGCCCAGAGTGTGCAACAAAAAAAATGCCGTCATCCTTTAAGCAGTTATACCTGAGTCTGGAGACATAGGGAGAAATACACATCGAACTCATTGAACTATAGGATTCTTTCTGTCAAATCTTCAGTTCCAACCTTGGGCAGCCCAACGTGCCTAACCATCCCACAAACGTGCTGAAATTCTGGACCGTGGACGGTTGTGCTTGTGATTGGCTAAAGCCGCCAAGAACCCTGATCAGCCCGATTTTCAAAGCAACAAAGATTGTTTGCTGAAGTTTTTCCCAGTGTCTTCCGGAAAGATTTGGCGAAGTGGCCCAACAGTGATGCCGTGTCGCGTGTCACAATGAGAATACTTATTCTTTCACAAAGGCTTTGAGATAGGTCCATCCCATCACTCCAGGTCCATCCCATGTCAATCATCAACATGAACAGCGGTCTTTTTCACCTTGCCTTGTGCCAAGTTTGTGCTTCTCACTTTCTGCCCCATGCGACCAACACCAGTACCATCCAAGCTGCACTTTGTCGAAGTATGTGGCGAAAGACTTCCGGCCAACGTGTTCGAACATGCCCACGGAGTAAACACGGTCGTATTGACCTTCTGGGGCATCGCGGTAGTCGGCATACTGGAAGTCAATGTTTGGATGACCATAGTGTTCCTTCGCCCACTCCTGACTCACCGCACCCGCAAAAGAACGCGAAGAACTGATTTTGGAACGGATAGGGCGCCATACAGAAGCCGAAAACCACCGCATCTGGGGAGCTACTGGGCTGGTAGAAGCAACGCCCCCCCAAAGCAGGCTGCTTCGACATGACTTCGCCCCAAGTTGCCCCTGAAAGAACAGCCACCCCGCTGATCCGGTGTCTGTTTGCCCGCTGAAGACGTTTTTAGGCCAACTCTTTCGACCCTTCTCCAAGGCAATGAGCCAAAGAAAGCAGCTTCGCCACCTGAACCCATCCAGGAACTGTGCAACTCATCGGAAAAACTGTGGGACCACTGTGGGACCATCCACCCGGAACCCTTTCGCCACCGAACGCCATCCACCTGGCGAGTTCTGATCCAATCGAGACTCCATTTGGGCCTTGGACAGGGTCACTGCCTAAGCTCTGCATAGCTCTCCGAGGAATGACTGAGGGATGAGGTGACGGGTAAGGCATGACCGCCTGCTCCGAGGTACAGTAATTGAAGCGAGCTTGCTGAAGCTTTTGGTCTTTCAACGTCCATTAAGACCAGTGCAGTTCTCCAGTGCAGAGTGCATTTCAAGAGACTTGAATGCATGATGTGGTGCAAATTGGTGCAAACTGTCACAACATCATGCCCCCAAGAAATCGTCCCATCCGGATGTCGCCAAGCGCCAAACGCGTGCCAAGCTGCCGTGATGTGAACATCATACTTGGTCGCCAAGAAATGCGCCAAGCTCCCAAAGCCGAACCCAATTTCCAAAAGCTTCATGCCTCCCAAGCCAAAAATCAACAAAAAAGTCCGGCAAGCCCCTAGTTCCACGAGCTTGAGATCAATCAAGATTTGGTTGAAAGCAATGCCATACACAACTGGGTCACTTCTACACGATTTTCAGGAGCCACGTGGTGTCCAATTACAGTATCAATTATCAACTAATACTACTCACTACTCTCAACCAGGTGCGTACCGACTTTGCCTGGCTTCAAGGCCAACTTCTTCCCAATGAGCTCCATCTTGGCCAGCTGGGCGTCATCTAAGGTCATGTCCGGCTGGTAGAAGTAGCCCACGGAATACCTCAGGATTCATTTCAACTGTGTCGGATGCCGGAATGGCGCTTCTTCGAGTCTGCCGCCTAAAGAGACATCACGAACTGGGAGCTCGGAGGAGATTTGGAGCCTGTCCCCTGTTGGGCAAACTCAAACATCCCTCCAGCGCCTGTAATGACCGCTATACCAAGTAGCGGTGAACTGTCAAGTGTGTGTCTAGGTGATGCTAAGGCTGCTAAGGTGCTGCATGTTGCTATCCAGCATCTGCTCGTAGATCTTGATGGTGTCCTTAACATTGCCCACCTTCACCCCATTCAGTGCAGCCTCCAATCCCTCTGCAAAATTCCATCGAGCCCGGACAGCCAGCGTACTCGTCAGCCAGAAAAGCTCAACCCACAAGTATATCAGATATCAGTTGGTGCGCTGCACATGAACTGGTGATCCACCATTTTCCAAAATCATGCCCCCCTGGTGTCTCTATGCTGCTGGTCTGCCACATCGTAGGTCCGGCCAATGTTCTCCTGCGCGCCCTGCACGGTGTTCCCCGGCAACTCCAGAAGCTTGCCTTGCGCGCATCGCTTTTTGGTGTCGATCCCTTTCCTTTAAGATATCACATCTTTAAGCAATGACCTCCAAATTGAATAGCAATGGCCTCGAACCTACTAGCGAAGACCTCCAAGATTGAGGAATAGCCTCTAGGATGCTCTAGGCGTTTCTGTCTCAATTCTGCATGATATTGTAACAAAAAGCGACTTCAACCGACCGACCAGCGCAAGCCCGAAACATGGCTGCCAGGTCATCGAACCATAACAGCAAATCCTACCAATCAGACAAAATATGTTCTCTTCTGGACCTAATCTTGTGGGTCAGTCATTCTTCTCAAAAGCAGCCTAGCCCACATGGGCCCCAAAATGTTCATGTGTCTTTCCTCCGAGCGCTACTCATGCTGTAGGCCTCTGAGAGCTCCCAAAATGATATTCGCAATCAGTGGAAGCTCTCTGGCGCCCAACTCCTTGAGTCAAACCACAGGACCATCCAGGCCCGACGGGGTAGGTCCGGTGTCGTCTGAAAGGTCCTAGACACACAGTCTATAGGATTCTTTAGAAATGCGTATAGGTCTATAGCGGTTTATGGTATGTTTATATAGTCTATATACTATAGTCTTCCAAGCTTTTTGATCTTTTGCATATTCTTCAGTTGTTTTAGGGGGGAAACGAACAGTACTGTAGGAGTCTACTGTTTCTTGGGCATCCCATTCGTAATCTTATCCTGTAAAGTATGTTCGCAGGTTGTGCGGTGCTATCCAATTCTCTTTATGGTGGCTGTCTCGGTGGGAGTGCAAATCAACTTCACACCCTCCAACCCTCCAAATCGGGGTCCTGCCAGAACATGTCAACAATGATATGAATGCTTGAACTGTCTGATGCAACATCCTGAATCATCAAAACTTTCTTGGACTCCGACCCACATCCCCACCATCTCACCTTCCGGGTTCGAAAAAACCGCTCACGACACGCTCCGCTCACTCCTTGGTTTGATCTTCAATCCGAAGCAGTTCGTAGACCAAGCGCTCCACGTCATCGCTGTCCCAGTGGCCATCCATGTACGACCTCGCCGTCGGCGTCGGCAGTCGCGCGGTTCTCGCTCGGCAGACGTTCAGACGCGCAAAGGTTTGTGTGAGCGTGTGTGGTGTCTACAGCCGAAACTGCAAACTTGCAGCAGTTCAATGAACCTTTGCTGAGATTGACCAAGTCAATCCGACTTTAACTGGAAGCTAGATGAAGCTAGTTTAGAGTAATATCATGTAATGTCGCAAGCCACCAGTCGATTTGCGTAACTACACTCCGTATGTGCACACTCTGTATTTCACTGCAGGGGCATGGTCGAATAAAATGGTCATAGCTTGTAACAGAGTGACTATATGTTACGAAAGTCGTACTGATATTGATATTGATTGGGTCGCAGGCACGGCCCCCCCTCGTCTTTCCTTCAAGCTGCCCTGCACACATCTGCCTGTTGAAGGGGTCCCCCCAGCACGGTTGAGGACCTTACAAACAACCCAGCCATGAATGAACTGCAACACACTCCTGGTCCACCGGTGAATCTCTTTCGGAAACACCAAAGCCTCCACCGGGTCCCTCTCGCGCAGCGCGCGTGCGCGCTGAAACAGCGCGCTGGCTTCGCAGCAAGCGGCTCACCCAGTCCCAAGCCGCCCTCGAACAAGACGCGGCGAAGGACAGACTCATCTCCTTAAGACAAGTTGATCAATCTCTTGGACATGGAAGAACCTCCCTGGCAGTGGCTCGGCTCTTGATCTTGGGGGTCCCGTTTCTTCCACTGTAGAACTTGTGGATTAACACCTTAAGGAGTTCAACCTCAGATCGTCACCACCACTTGAGAACGAAAGCGAGAATACTTTGCTCCTTCATTCCACGACCATCCGCAAGAGAATGACCACCAATGCAGGCAAGGAATGTGTAGTCTCTGATGCTTCTGCGCCATGGTGTCACCAACTAAGACTTAGCGTGGACATGCTCGGTTACGTGTCCGTTAGCACGTTGCTCCGTGAAGTTGTCGTTCCGTTGCCTCACGCCTGGCAAGCGTCGAATGTACCACTTCACCGGCGGCAGCTCCTTTTCACTTCGAGCCTTGGATTTCAGGAAACAAACTAAGCCTCTCCATAGGAGGTCTAAGTGTTCCATCGTTTTCCTATAATTTGCATATTATTGCTTGAATTTCACTCCGGATGAATCCATAGGATGTCATGGGATTCTCTGCAAACTCGTGCAAACTTCAGCGGCCCTCTTGGAAGAACAAACAACATGTGAGACAGGATCTCAATCTCTTTTCTGAGCACAAACCGTTCCACTCAAATGGGCACATGGCACATGCAGAGGGGCCTCGTTGGCTGAAACAAAATTGTTCCACTCAGCTCGGCCTTTTCCGATGCCTAGAGGCATACCAATGCACGTCCTTGGCTGTTTTCCCTCGCAGCACTGGACGATGGGTGACACCACTTGCCACATCGCTCAAATCGGTGTCCTGGACGGTGCTCAGTCAGTGCCAAAGGCGCACATGTAGAAGCAGTTACAAGCAATACTGAGGGCTAATGACATAAGAATTTGCTGGGCTAGTGACATAGGAGTTGTGGGGTCCTACCTCATATTCCTTCACAACTATCACTTGCGCCAGCGAGTCGCGTATCAACGTGTCTGACTTGTAGAAGACACATTGATCCCGTCAATTGCTTGTAACAACACTTGGCTGGGGGAATGCGAATGGACCAACTGAGCAGCCAAAAGATCCAAATCGGGACCACCCAACCCCTATACGAATTCCTATGCCCGGCAACCTTTCGTTGGAAGATCCTAACAATATTGAACAAAATACCCCAGCAACACTGAAACAAATGTCAGCAATGCCGCCAGCAAGCAGGGGTCACATTGATGATTTGGATCTTGGTGTATTTTTGCAAGAGCTCTTTCAAAGCACCATCGCTGGCCTGCAAACAGGCCCCCCCAAGGGGGGCCCCATGCTTTCGACGTTCTTGTCGACATGTCAATGTGTTGCTTGGGGGTCGCATGAAGATGCTGAAGCTTCCGGCATGCTCCTCCCCACACAGGCCTTAATGATCTTATATCTTAAGCTTACCCTCCCTCCAACAATCATGGAAGCTGACCAGGACCCCCCTTGTAGAGGAAAATGGTCTTCCATGATTGTTTCAGGGAGTGTGAAGATCTTTTCCTTTGGCATGCTGGATGTATCACCCATCTTGGATCTTCACTTCTAGATTCCTTGAGCTGTTCTGACTCCCATCAGCTCATCAGTCCCCAAAGGGGAGCCTGTTTATTGATTGATTTGTTGTGGTCTGAATCTAACCCCTTTCTCCAACTACCTGCAGTCATCTTCAACTAAAATACCCAGGACACTACTGGTAGATGAAGCCTCTAAAGACTCTAAAGTAGACTCTAGAGTGCTCTGTTGAAGAACACTGAAATATGGATGATCTAAGCATCCTTCGCGCCCAACATTCACCATCCCAAGTCCATGGTACCTTTGTCCCAAGCCGCCTCCGTGTTCAAGGCCTGAAATCCGAAGAAGACCAGCACGGCTCCCACCAGTGGAATCGCTGGAGCTGCGGCAGAGAACGCCTCTCGCTTCTCACATGGGTCCCCGGGATCCACTTATGCAAGAACTGGATGTTTGGGGAAAAAGACATGGGAAAACACAATGTTTCAAGAGCATGACCACACAACATGCTACAAAACTGGGAACGCCCAATAGCAAACAATAACAGTAACAAGTTGCCATCTTAGACACTGTAATTACAGTATGTTAGATGAGACTTGTGTTCAATAAGTTGTCACATGTTGCTACACAAAACAACCGTGTCCGAACCCCTGCACCTGTCGTACCACTGGTGTCCTGGCATTGCACCCGAGTGCAACACCCACATGTGCACCGCCCACGCGTGGAGGGGCAAGGCCCACGAAGCAGGGTGCCACTAGGCACAGTGCAATGAGGCCAAGCGGGCCAAACGTCAGCAGCCGTGGGCTTCGTCGCATGGCTGGAAATGGCCAGAGCCTTCGAACGTCTGCAGCATCCACTAGTGACTAGGCAACCACTAGTGACTACAACCAGGACATCCCAGCCTCCAATCTTGAGGCATCTTGGGGCACAGTATGGCACAACAACTCCATCCAATTTCCCATGTTCGCTGATGATGTGCTCTGTTCTCGCCCAAAAGAGGACTGCTTTTGGCTTTTGCTATACGTTTTCATTGCGTAAAGGCGGTGAGACAAATGAGAAACCGAGGCTGCGCTCTCAGCTCTGAATTCGCTGACCTGGAGATGTTTTGAGCAAACTTTTCCGCCGGTACTACCGCCGGTATCATAGTCATATGGGAATCCAAAAGTAGCAGCGAACTCACTCAGGGATAGCTGTATGAAGTCTTGGATGGAAATCTGCGGTGCCCCGGATTTTGATGACACTGCCCAGTTCTGGTGGCGCACTCAGTCCCACACTCAGGGTGCTAGCTTGAGCTAGCCACCCGCCGCCAGCGGGCTGTCCAGCACCAAGCGACTCCCCTCCACTCGAAGCCTCTTAGCGACGAAAAGCATTACTCAATAGATCTCACAACAAAAATGAGCCACAATAAAGCAGCAATGACAACAGAACAGAACCCTAGAACATCCTATAACAGCTACAACCTCAAGCTCCAACATCGGCCCTCCGAATAACTATGATCAAGCAGTTTGCTTGCTAAGGCCCCGTGCATGGCAGCGATTTGCGCATAGTCGCCATTGCACTCCCTGTAGAGTTGTCGATGGACCTCGTGCGTCGTGGTGGGGCGAAAGAAATCTAGCTAGGGTGCAACGCAAGCCAAATGGATTCCCAACAAATTTAGCATGCTTTAGCATCCCCAAGAAGGATATGATCATAATCATATAGATCCTGTTTTGAGCTCCGATGATGTGGCTTTGCGGCGGTTATGCCAAAAAAGCGACAGTCGGAGCATGCTACCATGTTGGATCCTTCAAAGAGCATGTTGGATCCACAAAAACTCCTCTCCTAGCATCTCCTCTACCAAATCCGCGGTTAAAAACCGTTCAATCTAATATACTATATTATATATATATATAATCAATCTGGAAAATAATACCACATACCTTATACCGAATCCTGGCCTCTATCTCTGTGTGTGTGTCCATTCATGTGGGCACCCATGTTGGAGTCCATGTTGGAACCTATGTTTGGGTAAGTGGTCTTTGTACCCCATGTTGGAACCCATGTTGGAGTCCATGTTGGAGCCTATGTTTGGGTAAGTGGTCTTTGTACCCCATGTTGGAACCCATGTTGGAGTCCATGTTGGAACCTAACCTATGTTTGGGAAAGTGGTCTCTCTAGTCTCATAGTCGTCACTCACGCTTGACAAAATTTGCCGCACAAAAAATCAAAAACCTCTCTTTCTTTCATAGAAGCGAGCGGTCCCAGGTCCCAAGTCACTAGCCTGAGTGCTGGTGCGATCTCATGCCAAATGTTCAAACAATTCTTTAGCACAAAATTTGCAGGGGCGTCGCTCTTGCATGTGACGCGCAGCCCGGCAATTTGCCTTGGCATGCCACACCGTTCCTTTCTCACAAATGAATATCGAACATGTCCTCGTTCGATTGTGCTGGACATTCTCCAGCTGTTTCTTCAACTCTTGGATCTCTTCCTCTGCGAGTTGCAACTGCAAGGCTAGCTCTTTGTATTCAGTTCCATGGCCTTTGCCTGTTTGAACTGTGTTGGAAAACGTCCCAGGGTTCCTGGTGTTTCCTTTTTGCAGCCGTGATTTGCCAAACCACATCACCATTCCAACTAAAATAAGGAAGATATGAAAGAGAACCAAAAGCTCTGTGTTGAATAGGGTGGCTGCAAGATCTTCCACCATAGAACCAAAACCACTGCTACTGCCAGTGTTGGTAACGCTGGTAGGCTTTGCCTCCACCAACACAGCTTGCACAGAAACAAAACAGGTTGGGAGGCTTGAACAAAGTGAGCCCCACCACATCCACATCAAAAGCCAGTTCATGGTAGCCAAGCCAGCTCGGTCAGGTCGGATCACACAGCCATTCACACAGGGGCCGCACTCTTAGGAAAGTGGTGCATTTGAGGCAAAATCGTCACAGTGCCACACACTGACAGGTATATAATGATACGTCATCCGTATATATGTAATTATACGGGTTTGAATGCACTGCAGCAGTTGTCCGTGCTTCACTTCAAGCATTCACAGCTTGTACACCCTCCCTCCCTCATTTCTCTCTTTTACCTTGGCTAGCACAACGCTCCAAAATCACGGGCCCTAGCGCAACCAGGGCTCGTAGTCCAAATGGTTCACTGCTCCGGTTTCATATCATATCATGGTAAAATGGTGACTGGTCTGGCAAACCATTTGTTCTGAGGGCAGCAAGTAACCACAAGGAATGTTCTGAAGGTCTCTGTAGAAAACTATTCCAAAAAACAATATATATATATATATACATCTAGACTAGATTATGTTCGGTAGTACACACACACAATTCCGTTCTTTTTGGTATGTGTATGTATGATGTATGCCATCATATGTCGTTTACGGTTTGCAGTTTGCATCACTCTGTTTGTAAGCATCAAACTTGGTTCGACGCTGCCCAACAAAAACTTCGCTGCAGCCGGAGAGTAAGAGAGCGAACGTGGGACATTTGGACAAGCACCACATAGCGCCACCATGGATTGGAATTCCAAAGCCTATCGCTGCTATGTGGCAGGTTTGTTCTCCAAATCCCTGAATTAAACATCACCGGCGCCGGACTTGTCCCAAAATCAATGTCTCGGACTCGGAACTGCCATCTGGAGACTCTATCTCCTCAGATGAAGCTTGAGATTGATGAAGTCTGGGCATCGGATTGACGTCGCTGTCAGAGTCACTAGCAGAAATCCCACTCATTGGCCTCAGCCAGGCAATAGGTAGGAGAGGTTGTGTTTTTGAAACAATGACTGGTGGTCGACTCATGTGACATAACCGCAGTGCCCGCCACTCTATGTAGCAACCTTTTCGTGACACGTTGCCAAGTGACCTCCCGTCCTTTGAGGATGAAAGAAAGTACACAAGAAGTCCAGTGATAACGCTCCCCACCACAGATGTAGACATAGCGTTTCCTCAAATAAAAGTGCGACTGCTTGCAGTTTGTAACCAATGCTTTCCACTTCCGCACAGGCACTGGACTGTGCCCCTATCATTGAACAGGATAAACAGCACAGAAATTGGATGAGGATGAATGAGAGATTGTTACTGTTTGTGAATATTGTCAGTGTCTCCAACCTCTGAAACTCTGGTCAAAAGTAAATGACAACAATTATAAAACTACCCCCTACTGCTCCAATTTGTCTCAATGAAGCCCAAGTGTCCAGCCAACTTTACCAGCGTTCGGTAGTCGATGTTCTCAAATGAGAATTCATCTGGATCAAATCCTTGTCCAGCAAATATCACCTGAATGAACGGCATTTGCAGGGGAGAAAGCACAAGAACATCACAGCAAAAACCTTACTCCCAATGGTGCCTTTTTCACAGCAGTCTTGACTCCGTGTATCCTTCGGCAAATTGAGTGCCCCAACAATTAGCCAGTCTTGTGTTGCAAGACATGAGCCGCAAACGGTCCGGTAGCTGGCCACCACAAACAATGAACCAACTGTTTTCTCTACAACAACCGTTTTGACATACTTTCTTGGTGTACGTGGGAGCTCTGGCAAGGGCTACCGTGCATGATCATTGTCCACCAGCTTCATCTACAGCTGGCAGCCTACAAAAAGCCTCTCTCAAGCCAATCTATTTCTTGGCCTTCTTTCGGGAACTATTGTCCTCAGCTCTGGAAGACTTTCGCTTTTCTTTGCCATCTTTGTGACTACTCTTACTCTTACCCTTTTCTGACTTCTCAGACTTCTCCTTTTTGTCCTTCGCAGCCTTCACATTGCCCTTCTCCTTCTCCTTCTTGCTAGCCTCAAGTACTGCTGCGTTGACCATCTCTTTGAGTTTGTCTGGCAAGATGTCTTTGCCCATGCCAAAGTGCTTCTGTGTGTACTTTTCCGTTTTGTCTACAAAGCCTGGCTTAGCTGCTTCTGCGCCATCGACAACAGCATCAGCAAACATCATCACAGTGCCAAGCCTGGAAGCAGCATCCACGGCCTCTTCAACAGCATCTTTGGCCTTGTGGCTGGCTGCCACAATGGGCTTAAGCACCTCCGACTGAGACTGAAATTCCATCATTGGCTTCAGACAGGTGACAAAGTCCAATGCCTGTTTCCTGGATTCCTTCAAGGTATCAAAATCGGAACCCACTTCCTTCTCATTCTCCTTGCAGAAGACCCACTCGATCTCTTTCAAGGTCCAGTCACTGACACAGGAAGACACCATCTGGTACTTCTCAGTGAAGCTAGACAACGGTGTCAAATATGTTGACTGTTCCTCGTTGAGAGATCCCTGCAAGGCCTTGGCGAAATGGCTAGCAAAATCATGGCACTCCTGGATCTTGGTCTCAAATGTGGATCCGAGGTCAATCTTCGAGGAAGAGGTACCAAAAGAAAGCGCTGACTCGCAGGTCGAAAGCTTTTCAATCAGGGTCTCCAGCTTTGCATGGGCAAGCTTGTCCTTTTCGTCAGCCCAGTTGGTTTCCATCACATGGGCAATTGGGTGGAACATCTCGGGGAGAACAGCCTTGTAGTTGTAGTTCTTGCCCTGGAATTTGCCACTAGCCAATCCCTGCAGTGCGTAAGAGACACAAACCTTCTCCATTCTGCGAAGCATCTGGACCACTGCAGTGATGGACTTTTCTGCATTGGAGGGCTCGGAAGTTGTGAGGGGAGGGCAAAAGTCTCCACAAGATGAGATGCAGTCCTGTGCATACTTGAGACACTTCGAAAGCCTGTCAAAATTGAAGGCCATGTCATTGTCATCCTGATCCTTGTCTCCTGAAGTAGCAGTAGCAGCAGTCAGGCGGTGCCAATTCATCAGCCCCCTGCATGGTCGAGAAAGGCCATCTTTCTCTTGAAGCTTGCCATGAAGGAAGCCTGAGCTCAGCACAATCTGACAGCTGACAGCTGATAATCTTTTAGAACTGAACTGCACTAGTGATTTTATAATAGCTGCCCACCTCCTACATCTACTGTATATATATATATTATTACTATACTATATGTTCAAGAACGCACCGGTAACATGTAAACAACAGTTAGTACAGGAGACAGGCGCCACTTGCATAACACATAGTTTTTGGGATGTAGCACAGCCAACGGGCCTGTTTCGTTCCCCTGCCTGTGTTCGTGGAATCTCAGAAACCTGTGACCTGCACGTTCAAAACTCAAAACTCGCACGTTCAACAGGCTGAGCAGCATCGCAGCAAGAACCTGCTGCTTGTCATATTCTCTGGAATTGTTGGCATTTTGCCCGTGTAGACAGGTGCAACCTGCTGAATGCTCAGCTCATCAAGCTCGCCCTCAGGCAACTGGCAGAAGTCTGCAACATGGGTGATCACATCTGCGAGGGCCTTGGTGAAGTCCTCATCCGCAAGGATGTTGGTTTTGGCCCATTGAATCAACATATCCTTGCCACACTGCATCTTCTGAAGAAGCTCTTTGGTCTTCTCGTCAACAGACCCACCACGCTTCAACTGATCGGTAATTGCAATGAACTTTTCCAGTGCATCTGATATGGTTTTCTGGACGACATCTGGCTTGGCCATGATAGCCTCAGAGTCTATCTTGATAATCTCCGCGATCTTATCTAGCAATGACTCACCGTTCTGGAAGATAGAGGTGCGCTCCGTAGCAGTCTTCACGATTGTGAGGACTTTGGTCCAGAGGCTCCTTCAGGTTGCAAATGGCTTTTGATCACAAGCAAGAAATGAGGTTCTGCTGTTTTTTAAAGCAAACATGTAAAAAAACACTATTTTCTCATCTGTCTATCAGCTATCAATCATCCATCATCCAATCTAAGTCCGTTTGTTTGAAGTTCTGAAACAGCAAGAGCAAGAGAACAAAACACATATCATTGGATGGTCATGAACTCATGAATTGTGGGCCATTAGGAACAAACTACAAACAAACCGGAAAGTCCAATCCTCCATTCACTGTTCGAGCTCATTGGAAGAACGACTTTCCCAGAGAACAACTTTGCCATCTTGTGAGCCATTAGCACCCAGGACTCATCGATGGAATCCTTCTGCATCTCAAGGCACATGAACAGGCGCTGGAGGTCGATCACGATTTGGGAAGCAAAGCCTAGATCCCCCGAATACTTCTCAATGTCATCATGTGTCAAAGCTCCCTTGGGCGGGGGTGTAGGCAACCTGGGCACAGGAGGGCCCAGTCCAGAACAATCACAAATGCTTAAGATTCTGGTCAGGGTCAGGGGCCGGGGAAAAAACATGTAACATGAATAACAAGCAACCTCCCACCTCTCAAAAAGAGACATGAAATGACATGTGCAAAAGCTAACTACTAACTATCTTCACAGTTCAGGAACCAACCCATCTCGGTCTTCTTCTCCTCATAAGTCTCGATCCTGAGGAACTCAGGTAGGTGGCTTTTTGCCCAAGAAATGCTGGAGGTTGGCCGCAACTTCTCAAAGAAGCCATCAGCTGCAGCAATTTGAGCTCTCAAAAGATGGTTGCAAAGTTCAGCATGCTGCTTATCTGTTCCGGGGCACAGCTCCAGAAAACAGCCCATATGGAAAAATTTGGACTCGCTGATGTTCAGGTGCAAAAACTCCCAGAAGATGTGATCATTGACCTCACGATCACACAGAAGTCAGTGCACCAATTGGAGCATTATAACTTATAACGATGGAATGATGGATTCCCAACTACGGTGTTCTAAATACCTTGGAACAAAAAACAATGGTGGCTGAACCTGTGGAACCATCAGTACACTCAAACTTCACCTTGGGTCACAATTTGTAAGCCGAATCCACAAAAGATTCATAGGTCATAGGTGGTGCCAGGGAAGATGGGACAACCACCAAAACCATGCCAGCCTGGAAAGCTGCCGAAAGTGAATACTGAGTGCATTCTGTGTTTTGTGTGAAGCTGGACTGTTAGTGAGTGTGTTGGGTAAAGTCTTGCCAAGTGGAGAGGCTAGAAGCTTTGTGCTCACCCTCAGAGGCCACGTCAACCAACTTCTTGGCAATGGTTTGGATCATGTCCACAACAACAGGGAAGTCCAGCAGCAGGCGTTTTTTACACAGCTCAAGGTTCTGGAAGAGCTCGGAAGTCCGACCGGCCTGGATGACCTGTGCAAGCTCTACAGCACTCGTACCACGGATCAATTTGGCTACTTCCTTCAAAGCTGATGTCGTCTTCGCTGCTTCTTCGATGGCCTTTTCCAGCTGTGTCGCCTTGGCCTTTTGCTCGTCTGAGGCTTGGCCATGGGCATGTATCTTGAGAAGATCCCCCTTGGCTGAAGTAGCTCTTTGCATCCGACGGTCTAACTCGTTTGCCCGGATCAGGGACCGCCACAAAGAATCTGGTGTGATTTCTGTGAGGGCCTGCAACGCTTTTTGGCAGGATGTGAGCTGCCCATCCAAACGCTGCAATGCTTTAGCTTCTGCTGCAGATGCTTTCGCAGCCTTGTCACCATTCTCTTCTTTGCCCTTGCCCCGCGCTCTTCGTGGTGGAGGAGGCGGTGGCCTCTCCTCTTGCTCCAGGGCCGCCTGGGCCTCTTCCTTTTGGCGCTTTGGACATTGGGATGGGACACCCTCTGGGTGCTTTTTCCTTTTGCCTTGAACCGCCTCGTCATCAGATTGAATGCCACAAGCAGAGCTCGAATCTGAGGAAGCATCACTGCTTGACGAACTTGACTCGTCACTTCCACCAGCAGCAACTACAGCTTTCTGGATGTCTTCCTCAATAACGAAAATATGCAGCAGGTAAGGTATTCATGGTAGTAACGGACCCGACCCTACTATAGGAGCCTACACTGCCTTTAGTTCCACTTCATGCCATGCTTTTCTTTCTTGTGTTTCAGACAAATGAATAAACAGAAACAATAACAATAAGATTAAGTCAAGGAACAACCTTGTTGGTTTGGACTTTGTAGTCGTCACGCTGCTTAGCAAAGGACTCTTTGGCAGAAGCACGATCGTCATGCGTCTCTTGCCGTTCTCGTGTTATGGTCTTCTTGAGGCCGGTTAGCATCAATGTTTTGTCATGCACGGGCACACATTCGGCCCCGGTGCGAGGATCACGCACCAGCTTCAGGCCAAGCTTCTCACGAACAAACTTGCGCCTCTCTGAGACGTTGCGGAACTTTTGCCCATCAGGATTGTTCTTGGGGTCATCGGTGAAGGTCTTGAGATCCACCAACTCTGAGACCTGCTGAGCTTTATGTGGCAACGTCTTGATCTTCAACCCTTTGTCCACTCAGTATGGTTAAGTCATGTGAAGTCACTCTGTAGGTCATGTCCAGGCAAACTGAAACGAACGAAAGTGACATGACCAACAACACACATACACACTGGCCTCTTGGAAGTCTACATACTCCTGCTCCGCTTTTTTCACCAAGTCTGACAGATCGAATCTCTGGCGCTTGGGCTTGCGCTGGGGGAACAGGCAGGACTCCACAACTTTTTCACGCCGCAAAGATCCCACCCTCAGCTTGATCAAAGACGAAAATGCAAAAGTCCTCACAAAATGAAAAGTAATAGTTTATAGTTATGACTCATGATTCTGATACCGATTTACAACAATAATATGACTCCCTCCCAACAAGCATCCAAAAAACTACCAGTTTTGAACAAGTAGCTTCTCTTTGACCTGAGGGTGTTCTTCAGTCGCTGCCTTCACTTCAGCAGGCTTCGTGTTTGGAAAGCTGCCCCGTAAAGAGTAGAAGCAAGGCCGACAAATGGCAGAGCCAGGCCGGGACTGGATCACCTTCACGTCAAAGCCCTCTGGGCAATCCTGAGGATCTAAGCCCCTATATTTCCCTATAGGCCCTTCGTCATGCAAAAAGTGACCATTCAGGTGGGTAAGGCACATGCCACTATGCTGCCAATGTTGATCAACATTGACAAATTGACAGAGCTAGAAAATGTGCCTGGAATGCAACAAGCACAGTCTACAGTCATAGTCGTAGTGTTTGCTATGAGCTATGTGTTACAACTGTAGCAGTAGCACAAGCTGTTGTTTCGTCCTGTCAGTCCTGATTCACGCGCTAACTACGAACCAACATCACAAATTGAACAAGTTTCAGCATATGCATTCAAAGACTATTCAACTATTCCAAGTTTTATCAGCTGTGCTGTCCATTCACAAATCCTCAACCGAAGTCCAGCCCTGAGTTCCACGACTAGTGTAACTTACTCCTCACGTCCGACCACATACAACCAAGCGTCCTTGTCAACAGCCCCAAACTCTTGCTCACATTGTTTGCAGGCATCAGGACCAGTATGACTGTGAGCATTCCCATCCGCCATGAGAGACACTGAACCAAGGCACGAAAAGCAGTTTGCTATTTGTTCCCAAACCTCATAGCCCATAGCAGCAGAAGGCCAAGTATCAATTTACTACTGCCCCAAAACAACCTGCATTTCAACATGTCTGAATCGTGAACGTACAGTCGCGCCTCCGCCGGAACAAACTGTTCTTCGCGGATCGACCATAATTTCATCTGTGTAGAGAATGCTGGTCCGAATCCTTTCCAATACACACCCATAGAGTGGGTGGCACTACCTTGGGATCCAGTTCTGAACATCAAAGCCAGGTCAACCTACAAATATACAGAGACTCAAGACTCAAGACACACAAACCAAGCCAAGAGTTTAAACCTGCAAGTTCCTATTCCTACATCATTGTCAACCTCAAAACAACACGCTCTGAATTTCACTGAATCTGGCAGCTCTACCGGCTCTACCTACCAATATGATCCAACCTGACTCATTCTTGTGGACTGTATCAAAAGTAGGTTACTTTGGAGGCATGATTTGTTAGCTCTGATGACTCTGATGTGACAAAATTGCGTGCCACGTCCACGAATGCCAATTCCGGGTCGCGCCCACGCAACTCAGCTGGACTGGACAAACATGCTATTAAAACAAACAAATGGTCAGTCATGGTACAAACTGTTTGAAAGCATACAGGCAAGCACTCCTCACAGCTCATTGTACTGCACAATCACCTAAATTACCAATTCAGTGTTAGTGAGTCCATTCAATTCTACTAAAGAGATTGGGGTTGAAACGCAAGGGCAATTGACAAAATCTTGAATGCTGAGTTGAGTGAGTTGAGCTGAGCGTTACATGTGTCAACATATCTATATTATAACACAATCATTCAACTACAATACATGAGGGTCAGGACATGAGGGTGCATTCAACTTGGGCATCCTTGTGTGGCATTTGTTATCCAGCACACAAAGCAAATGACTGCAGTCATAGTCATATGCAAGAGTCTGCAAAATAGGACATGGAATGTGATACGAAATGTATGATATGCACAGTTCGATCAAATTGGACTAGATGCTACAATGCTACACATGACTCTGAAAGCTGGTCAAGAGATGCACCTTCCATCTTCATTCAAAGACTTGCTGGAAGGTCTTTGCACGTTTAGAAAACATAGCAATCATAGGATTAGGGTATGTGAGAAGTATAGCTGGTTGGTTGTAGAGCATTTGCAACCAATGAGACTATTCAAGTTCAGTTTGTTTGCCAGCAAAGGGCAAAAAAAATGTCAGATTGTTGCATATGGCTACTGTCAGCCAAAGGGTTACCTGAGAACATGAAAATGAACCAACAAGTTGACAGCTTTGTTACTTTAGTCCAGTAGCTTTTAATTCTGTTTTGCTTCGATGTGTGTGTGTGGCAAGATACTTGAGTAACATACACGCCCGGCGCAACGTACAAATGCACACTTCGAGTACTGAGTACTGCTGGTGCTATGATATAATTGTTGTATACTGAACATAAGATCAATAATAGTTGATATTGCTTCATATGAAACAGTAATATAACATAATAACATAATGATACTGATCTGATAATGGTTAACGTCTAAACCAACAAAGCTCTTAATTACTACAAGCCCATAGTTCCATAGTTCTTTAGCATCCCATCATCATATCATATATCCTATGTTTAAGCATACATAGAGAGCAAAATGAACGGTTCAACTCGGTGAAGTTTGCATGTAGAGGCCCCGAGGTGAACGGTTCAACTCGGTGAAGTTTGCACGTAAATTTGTTGAAAGACACCGAACGGTTCAACTCGGTTCAACTCGGTTCATGAACTGTGTAAACTTTTCATGCTTCCCTCAGTGAACGGTTCAACTCGGTGAAGTTTGCATGTAGGACCCCCGAGGTGAACGGTTCAACTCGGTTCATGTTTTTCTCATGTTATTGCCTTGAGTTTGATGGTTTAACATAGTCACAACATAACAAGTAGTCTTTTTGTTATTGTTTTAACTATCTAGTTTTAAAGTACACAGCACAACAAATAGTAAGTATGTGTCCTTAAGTGTTGCTATGACGAAGAATAAGATGACTTGCTTTAGCCAGCAAAGTATAGATTCTAGATCTATTCATCTCAAAGCACCACTAATCACTATCAAACACAACAATAGCAACTAAGCACCAGAAGGGAATTTGGAACCAAAACATATGCATCAGACAACAAATAAATTTCGTTAAGAAGTGATGACTTTTCATGGGGGTTGATGCCAGTCTGCTCCATAGGTCCAAGATGCTTTCAAGTAGCCAGCCTCAATGTCGAGTTTGTCCATCTCGCGCTGGTTCAAAGGTGCTGCTGCATACGTGGGCTTCTTGGAGCAATATCCCTCACCTGCTAAGTCTCAAGTGATGTCAGATGCCACTTGGACCCACCTCACAATACTGCCTAACTACCCTGCCTGGTGAGATTCCCAAAGCCTTTTGCATAGTCTCAATCTTCTGCTGGACGTGAGCCTTTTTTCTGCCATTGGCATCCTGTGCCAAAGGGTTGGGGAGAGAGCGAATGGATACACAGAGAAGAATCAGCAGCACATCTACTCATCTACTACTTAGTATCACTTACGTAAGCTCTGTCCTCTGAACCGTTCATGAACCGAGTTGAACCGTTCGGTGGGGGTAGTTTCATGGAGGAACTCATGTAGGAAACCATGTAGGAAACAATGTAGTAGACTCACGTTTCTTGTTGGTCGGCCAATACTCCTTTAGAGACCGGCCTTGGCTTTTCTCGGAAGAAGAGATGTGCACAGCAAATCCTCACAATGCTCCCAGCCTAAGATGACAATTTGAATTGAAGCAAGTCACGATTGAGTCACATCATATGCAGCATAATCATATAGTAGAGTAGAATATTTTAAAATCATAATATCTAATAATCTAACTATTTATTTAATATTCATTTGTCAGTGGAACTGATTTCCAAAGTTGAAGTGAAAGCAAATTCGGATACCTGCCATAAATTGCATGAGAGACCCTATGAGCTCACTGTATTTTTTTTCTCTAACTTGATCCGTGTTCATATTCCTGGAAGCAAAAACCACATTCACACTTCACACTTCATCAATGCTTACATCACACGTGGCGTGTTGAGTCAAGCAGCAGTCGCTAATAGACATTCGAGCATGCACCTTTGGGCAAAGCTCCTTGATGAATGTGACCATTTGGTCAAAGCGCCCTTGATCAAATATGTCTTTTCTGACGCCCAGCAGGTAACACCTGTGACGGGCCTGGGGGCAACCATAGTCTTTGGACCTGAGGCAGCATATGTTTAATGGGTGTGACTGCTACTGTAATTATTCTTGACAGTTGCATAGAAATACCTCCCCGAGCAATTGCCATTGCCACATCACAGTTGCTTTCACTCTGATTCTTTGACTTCAATCATGATATGTTTGCTGCTGAAAATCTTCAGTGTGAGGCTCTGAATGTGGTATGTAGTATACCCATTCCTTAGGAAACACATGGACATACAGCATGGCACATAGCAGCGCAAAGCATTGATAAAGTAGCGCTATGAAGAACACACTGCATAACTGTCCAACCAATATTAGATCATACTTTGTGAAATGATTGGATCCAGGCTGGTATAGTGCTTGGAGGACAGGACAGCAAAAATTATGTGTCTTTGGACTTTAGTTTAATTCAGCTTCAAAAAGCCTGACTCGTGCACATGCACAGCTTTCAAAGTTTCTTTGAAGCACAAGAGGGTGGCTGCTTTCACACAGATAATTTTCAGTCTGAGGTTGTGATCCTGTGAGCACAACAAGAGCAGGAAACACAAAGAACTTGCAACACCCTTGGACTTTTAGCCATGCTGCTCTGGCACATTCAACCCGTAGATCTCGCCATCGTACTCTCCGTGCAGGAAGAAGTCAAGAGGAGTCTGGCAGAGGGGTACTTGTCCATTTTGCATATGTCACGTGTCACCGGGTCATCACCATGCAATTTGTCAGTGGAAGTCAAAACATAAATGTGTCAATGCGTCTTGTCTCACAACAAGTTTCCTTTGAAATGTCATTTATATACCACTGTCTCGTGTCTCATTGCCTGGCAAATTGCAACTGCATATCCTATGTTGTTATATATTTGCAGATTGCATTTAGAGATTTCCTGTGAAATCTAGAGCTCGCTCTCTCTCTCTCTCCATGATCTACTTGTCATATAGCCTAGCCCCGCAATGTGTTGACAGCCTGACTTGACCCTGGCAAAATTGAACAAATTCAATCTGCGCAGATTGCCCTTTTCCCTGCTGTGCAGAGGCATCTTGGAACGTGGAAGGTGCAAAGCAAAGTCTCAAGACTCAACCCAGAGAATCTAAGACAAGTCTTGCTGCAGTTTCTTTACTGCTTTCATAATCAGGTCAGGATGATCCTTTTGTCTCTCTTCTTTCAGAAAGCTGCGGACTTGATCAAGATTTGCTTTCTGCTTCCGTAGGTGCTCAACAATGCACTCATCATGGATCCAACTGTGAAATTTCGACCGGCTGAAAGCATAGGCCCACCGTACCGTGCCCTTTCCAACCTTGCCTGAGCACTGTTTGCATGTTGCAAGTTTTGAAGCCACCTGCAACCCAACGTCAACAACTCCAATGCTTTTGTTACAAAAGGTTGCAGCACGTGCTTTGTTTGCTGCTGCTGCCACATCCTTGGAGCTGCCTGATGGCAAAGCCTGTTCAGCAGCCACGTCAGAATCCAAATGCCCACCCTTTTGCAAACACTGCAAAGTTTTGTGGCTTTTCAAGACTGATGCGACCTCCTTCTCTTCTTCAGCGGCCTCTGCAGTCAAAAGTGGTTCCTCGGCAAGAGAAAGGCTGCTGCAGGACTCGGAATCGCTGGATGAAGAGGAAGTGGAAGACTCACATGATTCTGGGCAGATGCAGGAGTCTGAGGAGGACTCAGCTTGCTCTTGCTTGCAAAAGTCTTCAAGCTGCTGCTGAAGATCATTGCCATTGCCAGTGAAACTGTGGCGACCCTTCTTTTGCTTACCTGGCAGTGTTCCTCCTTGTTTTGCCCGGTTCCTTTTCTTGGGCGTTTGTTTCAATCCAAAAGCTAGCCGGGAGACTGGCACGGGCTGCTTTTTGTCCACCACCTTTTTGGACTGAAACACATGTCCATCTCCACTGCTGCCGGTGACACTTACACAAAGCAAAGGCTCGAAAGGGCTCACGTGGTATGTGAGAATAGCAAAAGGGATCACATTCTGACAATCACCTTCAGCCCCCTGATTGTCCAATATCTCTTCAAACACCTGTTGGCTCGTGGCCATTTGTGGACATCCTGATCTGGGATCTAGAATGCTGATCCTGCTGGCGGTGTGACGTGTGTCTTCGGTCTCAAATCCTCTCAGTAGCACTTGCATTTGTGGTTTCTTCATGGCAATTCCCACAAAGTAGTGTTGCCCCTGCAACTTTATCAGCGTCCCAGGCGGAAGTACACCTAAGCTGCATTTGCTGCCCTGAAAATATGTACATTTTTTCAGTTTACCAAAAGTCCACTCAGAAGGGAACCTGCAACTTAAACCTGAGTTGTGTTGGAAATAGTTTCCCCTTATTGCTGTTATTTGCCCCCTGCATACCGAATTGTTTGATGTGAAATCTCCACTTCCATTGACACAAACTCTCACAGGCCTTCGAAACAAGAGCCTAATAGCCTAACCGTGACATGTTCGGTATTATGATGATGGCATGATGTCAGACCAATAAGCTCTTTTTAACCAATAGTCAAGACGCTGTTCTGAACCAAGTTGGACATGCTCCAGACATATTTGCTTGCCAAACTTGCAGATGGACTTGCTACGCATTGTCCAGAAAGGCATGTTGTGTGATGCACATTGACAGACTCCGCCCAAGACCATGACTCTGGCATCTCACTGGCAGGTTTGGCAAACTCGTAGAACTTTGCAAACAAGTCTTCCTTGGAGGAATCCAGATCAATGTCATCGAGGCGCAAGATCCCATCTGCACATGAGACTCCACACCCTAGCTCCTGCCACCAATCAGAATCCTTGAAATTGCGGTGTGAGGCCATGCATCTCTGTCTAGAAACAGCCTTGTGTGCACTTCGTGGCAAGGATATTGCTGGAGCAGTAGGCATATCCTGCCTCACACTGCACTTGGAAGGCCATGGTTGACATGCAAGGTCATCTCTTTGCCCCTGCTCTTCTGCAGCTGCAGCCACGAAGGTATCCTTCTCGGCTTCACTCATGCTTCGCCAAGTCTTGCTGCATTCGGCCGCTTTGGCTTTCCAATCTTCTGGACATAGCTGCTGGCCACTCATATACTGTCGCTGGAAGATGTTCCAACCTATGTCAGGGGACAGTAGCTAAATTTATTGGAACTGGTGAAAGTGATGGAAAGTGGTAGGACTGGTAGGAATAAGAAACAACAAGTTACTGGTTTACATATGCCAACTTGCATGCTGCATGTATGCTATTGTAGCATACTGATTTTGTAGCTATGTTGTTTCATGTCATGCATGACATATGTCATACGTCATATTTTGCTGTATTTGATTGCACTGACTACTCAAGTACTCAAGATGCAGCTATGTAGCCACACAGCTTTCGAGGCTTGTAAACATCTGACTCTTGGCCAAATGCAAGCAGCCGGTCCATCTTCTCTGTGGAAAGAGGCAGTTTTCTGCGGGCAGGGGCTGAGTGTTCTGTGCCCTCCATTTCTATCGTCCTGGATCTCGAGTATTGGTTCCCTGCCCTGTTCCCAAAAGCGGCAAAGCGGTAAAGTGCATGCTTGTCTCCAAAATAGTTGAACACACATTGCCGAACCTTGCTGTATGCCTTGCTCACCAAACCCCACAATACTCGTTCCTGTGCAGATTGGTCCGTTGGTTTTGCTCCTGGCCCACTCCTGCCAAGAAGCCTTTGGCAATAGCCATGAAGGCATTCAACAAGGTCGCTTGAAATTGGACTGTGGATGGAAATGTCCAACAAAAGCTGGCGAACTTTGGAAATTCTTTCTTTCACCTCCGGGTGATTCCCATCAACCCCAAGGAGATCACCTCTGATGAACTTGACAATGGGCTTGGTGAACTCAATGTCTATGCACTGTCCACATTTGCTTCCCATAGCCTCTATGGCAAGACATTCCTGCCAAAACCTTTCGTCATCCAGGTCAACCAGTCTAAATACTGCGAAGGGGTAGGCGGAAGTGATGCTCACATATCTCCTCCATGCTTCTGCAGTTGCCTGGATTCCGAGATTGAAGAACTGGTCGGCCAAGTTGTGGATGCCTTGTGTCGGGAAGCTGTGGAGGACCTTGACATATTCTGCTACCATGCTCCATCCAAAGCGCCCATTCACATAGTCCATGAAGATTCTCTTTGACCTCACAAAGGACCGGTTTGCAGGATGAACAGTTGGCACTTATAGTCAACTTATAGTTATCTGTAATACATACATACATAGTTACATAATACATACAGCATACAGCACTACTGACACTGTGTCATGTTCATGTCCTTTGTCCTGCAAATCTAGAGGTTGGAATAACAGTCTTTGTGAGGCAAATTTAGTTGTTCTCTGCTTTCATCAAACAGTTGGCAAATGTCTTACAAAAAAATGTTCACCTTCAAAGTTCAGGGATGTTTAAATGTCATTGGCAGTGCTGCTGTGTGCCAAGAAACTCATTTTCCAAATGTGCACGATCCTCTTCTAGGGCAACTGGCAAATGCTGCAGAGATGCGATTGCTTTGCTGCGAGTGAACAGGATGTGCATTCGGTGAACATTTGGTTCCACTAGCAGCTCCACGGCAATTGTCTTCTGGGACATGGTGCTGTCACGGAAGGAAGCAAAAGTGAGCCGCTTCCTCTTCCTGTTCACTTCTGCAAACGAAAGTTCTTTGCAGTCCAAAGCTTGTTGTAGCATCTGACACCAAGTGGCTGCATCATGCCCTGGAGCTGAAAGGTCCACATTCTCTGGCGGCAAAAGACTATTGGGGTCCAAGCCAACTTCTTCCAGCAGGTCATTCATGTTCGAAGGGGCATCAGTCGTGGTGTCTGCGGCTGCTAAACGCTCCAGAGTACGAGGGAGAATTCGGTGTAGGCTGCACCCTTCCTAAGTTCCACAGCAGTGAATTTGTTCATGGTTCAACAGGTAGCAGCAGGTGTGGGAAGGTGTAATTTTGAGTATGTGATCGATGTGATATTTACACAAAATATGCCATGCAGGAAATCTGGGGGCATTTGTGTTTCTTCCTACCCTTGACTGAAAGCACTTTGTGCTATGTACTATGACTATGACGGTATGCCTTTGATTCTGAAACGGTCTTCGGTAAGCATTTTGAAAAAAAAACTATAGAACAAGGATGCATTGCAAGCCCAGATTCACGACAATAACGCAGCGCCCTGTGGGCATGCACCCACCGGTAGAGCAGCGGAACCGGGTATCCATATGAAAACAGCAGCAAATACAGCTTGCATATCTGCATTCTTGCAAATTTTGCTTTCGTTTTCTGATTGCTTCCAGTACAGCATTGTCCTGTGCAGTAGTGTACCAAGTTGGTGGCATCTGGGTCATTGTTGTCATATTGCATCAACTCCAAGTGAATTTGCAAACGTTTCTTGTGGAACCCTGTGGCCTGGTCTGTGACCAGGCCACAAATCTGCCTCCTGAGCCCTTTCCAATGATCTGACTCTCGTGGAAGCTGACACACTGCTACATACTTGAAGCAACTGCATATTTCTTCCAAAAGGGCTGCACGGAAGTGCACACGGAACGAGTGGACCTCAAAGAGATGAGAGAGCCGGACAATGGAGCTCCAGAATCCTGGCCAAGATTGCAACAAAGGTTTGCGGCGCAGAGCAATTTGGTGCACTGTGCAACAGAAGGCAATCAGAGGATAAAGTCGCTCATTCCCAGCTTGCTGGTGCTTGGCATCTGTTGCAATGCGCAATTGCTTCAACACCGCGATATTTGTCACAAGGGAGTCAAAGCAAAGGCTCAAGGCTTGTATGGGTACATTGTGCATCAATTCTCTTGGAACTGACAAGGCTTCAAATCGGCTTGAAATATCGCCAAAGCAAATGCACAAGCGGCTTACACATTCTGAAGCTATACCGAAACGGTCAGCTTTCGGTAGTGCAGCCGGAGGTGTGAAAACAGGAAAGACCTTGTAGCCAGTTTTGATTCCAGCACTTTCTTGACTTGGACTTGAACTCTTTGTTGTGAATGAGATGACCAAGTTTTGCACACAGTTCATGACTGTAACCACCCTGCTCATCTTCCATTGATGTATGCCGGGCGCTTGGGATGCTAGTCTCATGTTTGTATCATCCAAAATGCAGGTTGTGACAACATGGCAAATGTCTGTGTCTTCTGTGCTTTGCACTTGAAGAAAAAAATTGACCAAGGCACGCCCCCAAGATGCCAAGTAGCTAACCAGCAGTCGGATGCGGCGAAACCGATTCGCCTGAGGGTGGGCCAATGAATTGTTTGCTTTGATGTCATCCTTGAAGTCACCAGCAGGGTGCTGGGGAGGTTGGAGGACAGCCTTGCGAGCCAAACGCCGGGTGGTTTTAGTTGCAATTGCAGCTGCGCGTGCCTTGGCAGTACGGGCACGTCTCTTTTCCAATTCTTGGAGCTTTTCCAAAGTTCTGTCAGACCTGGCTGAATCTGTCTTGTCACTGCCCGAAGATCTGGAAGGGCTTTGCAAATGCAACCTGCTGCTGCTTTCACTGCTTTCACTTGAACTCGTGGTGACCCCACCACCAGCCCTGGAACAAGGCTCAGAGTCTGAGTCTGAGTAGTTTGTGCCCAAAAGCGAAGAAAACCCCATGGCGGCAGCTAGCACTGCAGCCAGCCAGCACACATTCATTGGATGCACTGGCTGCCGGTTCTAGAGGCTGTGAACTTGTGCCTGTTTCGTCTCAATGGTAGTTATATATATAGGGTACATGTCTAGGTCCGCTCAACCGTTCGTCCTTCATCCTAAAATTGCAGTTAAGGCCACAGTTTTTGAACTGGCAGCATAGGCCAAAGTCTTGGTGGGGCTAGGGCTGACTACTGGCAGCACTTGGCATGATCACACATGCACTCGGAATATAACAAACTTGCACTCAGAATCAATTACAGAAAGCAAGTAAGCTGCTGATGAAAACAATAAGCACACCTGACCACCTGCAAACATTTGCAAATACACTATTGAATACTATTGCTTTGACTTGCTTCTGGAATCTGGAACTTCTGACCCATACTTGATGGTAAACTAGCTGCAAGCACAGCATGTCCAAGAGAAGCGATTCTCAACTGTGTGAAGCTAAACGTAAACTCACCTTTTTGCTACCTGCACCCAACCTCGTGTTCACACTCTTAAAGGAGGACCATCACTAATGCTGAAACCATCTGGGCGGATACCGGCACGCCTCATATCGAGACCAATCTTCTGCCAGTGGCGGTTTGAAGGCTTGCTCCACACCACACACCTTTGGTGCTGCTGGGGCAGTGGTGGCTGCAGCAAAGGTTCAAGTCATGTCATGGAATTGTTTGAGTTTCTTATCACTGGTCACCAGCATCTTGGCCATGCTTAAATCCACAAGTTCTTTGCAACAAAAATGACATGTTCAAAAGGCGTGAGTCTAGTCAATCGTCAAATGCCAAAAAACAATCTCGTATTTCAAGTGTTGTCGCTGGTTTGGTAGTAAAAGTTGAGAAGTCCGGGCAGCAAAGAACAAATGCACAAATGTCTCGTATATACTGTGTATGGCAAACTGGACTGAACATGGTCACGGTCCATGCAGACCAAGTCACTTCTTCTATCACAAGAGTCTTCGGGTTTTGGCGACGAAGCAGGCGCAGGCATGAAAGAACGGTTTTTCCTGCCGGCCTTGGGGTGTCCAAGGGTTCCACACTTAAATCTGCCAATGCAAAGTAAAGGTGAGAGTCAAGGCAAGGTGTCAAAATTGGAGCCAGGGTACTTATTAAATAGCTGGTGAAACATGTGAACTATGCAGAAATTTGCCAAACTGTCAAACAATGAAATAATCAAATAACATCAACCCACACCATGTATCATCATGGCATCCTTATAGTATAGACGACTGTAAACTTAGTGTGCGTTCGGAATCGAAACTCAATGAAGCAAGCAAGCAGCTCTATGAATGGATTCCAATTTGCCTGCGCAGCCCGTGTCCTTCTCCTGTGGTTAAGGATGCTGAAGAGAGGACAGGGTATTCCAATGACCCCGAGATCGGAGTCCCTGCCATCCTCAGATGTGAACCAAAGGGCAGCGCCAGCAGCAAACACCAAAAAGTTGTCATGAACCTTCCAAACATGGAGGCCCTCTGGAGGTTTTCAAAGGCAGAATCACTATGGCTTGGCCCGTCTTCGAGAAACAAAAGGCACAAATATGTTTTGGAACCAAGCTTCAACTTCTTGATCATGAACTGAGCCACAGGTGTAGCAGTGGGTGGCCCCATCCACAGTGATGTCTGAATAAAAATGCAGCCCTCAACTTCAAAGGAAAGACATGATTTGAGGAGTATGCTTGGTTTGCTTCCAAACTAGATAGCCAAGCACAGTTGACACAAGTGGGATGGGATGGGATGTTGTGTGCCAATCGCTGTAGGAGTTCAAACTGCAGCCACAAACAAACGGTATGAACTTGGAATGGGTGATGGAACACAGAACAATCAAACTGTTTGAAAAGCTCTAGTTCTAGTCTATCGGAACACAGATACTGCAGACGAAGAGCATTGACTGTGTCGAAGGCAAAATTCTCTGCGCTTGGGGTCATTCTCATAAGAGAACTGCATGATCACCTCCTCCAAGCCACTGAACTCTTTGATGTGCTTCCTGAGAGTCTGCAAGACAAACATATTTGCTCCTGCTGCCCTGCTGCAGTGCCTACTCTGTGTCAAATGCATTTTTTTGGCCGAGAGGCAACACGTAAGCTAAAGTGCCTGCACCTTCACAGCCGCCAAAGACCCGCAGCCTCAGCCCACAGGTTCCAAACACAAAGATAGACACCAGGGTCCATAGCCTGCCATTGACACTTCAACATAGACACTGTCTGAGAATGTGAAAGAGAACTTGTGACTTTTGGAAAAAGGTGGATCGGTTGCCAGCCCACATGTCAAGGCCTGCTCAACAGCCTACAGCCTACCTTCTTGGAATTCTTCAACGTCTTCAACTCTTTGATAGTTTTTAGCCAGGGAACACTTTGCCCGCCCAAGCATCCCGTTGGACTCCTGCCTGCTGAAAGTACCTTATCGGTGAAACATGTTTTCTTTGAGACTTTGCTTTGCTTCATTAAATTAAATGAGATTGTTCAATGAATGCTCCACTCACATTGTTCTTCTTGAAGAAGGGGGGAACTGTTACCGAACTCACAGTGCTCACAGGAAGCACTAGCCCAGCCAAGCTGCTCTTCCACCCAATTTCGTGGGAACATGCTGAACATCGGTTTGCTGTCAGTGGATTTCACCTAGGCTGTGGCCGGCACTCGGCTTGAACGGTCAAACATGGGGTTTCAAAAACATGTCAACACTAGTGGCCGAAACTGTTGGTAAGGTTTGGTTCCTGGGAAACTTTGAACACTCAGGTCCAGGTTTTGGAATGTCAGTAGAAGTAGTAGAAGAAAGTCAGAGTAAGCAAGAAGAGTCTCTGAACTAGTCTAGTGACTAGTGACTAGTGTGTTACATGTGGAAGCCGCAAAAAAACATGTTCAAGAGTGGGGCCCCAACTTGAGTCACAAACTCTCTTGTGGCCAAAGTTCTGTTGTCGCCTCAGAGTCAGAGTCAGTGCTGTTAGTGGTCCTAGAATAATCAGAAGCAGTCGAAGCCCCAGCCGACTCCGAAGAAGAATCCTGGGCTGCACCGAGTGGAAAATGTAAATAAAGCTGGCTGTACTGTAGAGCACTTGAAGCTGCTAGCAGGTTGCACTGAACATGAATCGAATGGAGTGCCAAGCTGACAGGCAAGGCTCTTCATCCCCATCACTTTCACCATCCAGGAACGCAGCTGCGAACCCACGCTTTGCCATGGCCCAGCTGAAAAACCTTTGCTGACTTCCCGATCCCTTTACATAGTGGTTCTGGACGACTGCAGTAGTACTACTCAAAGTGCTTGACATGTTACCTTGGAGTCTGTGCTCATTGGATGCCACCTGCCAAGTGATTGGCCCTCACTCATCATCATGTCCCACACCATCCCTCACTGGCCATACTCTAGCCACGAAGGCGGACGATGCAGGCATTATGTCCACTGTGCAATCCAAAATCAGCATTCCAATTCCAACATTATTTATATAGGACATTCGGGGGCTTCAACCTTTGGCGTTTATCCTACTAAGACAACTATCCACTACCACCTCTGTTTGTGTTCAACATCACTTCATCAGTCACACTGCTTCTGAACCTCATTTCCAACATCACTTCCTACATATATTAATCACACTGCTTCCCTAACACAATTTCCAACATCAATCACAACATCATATCCAACATCCATATTCCTGTATGGCAGAAACCTAGGTTTAAAGAGGCCACGTTTTGATATAACACATACCGTATACCCTTGACTTGACTTCATCTGGGAAATCTGTTGGCTTTCCTTCCCCCCCGCGAAACCCCTGGGGTTCGCAACCGGCACTTCCTTAATCTGACCAAGTTGTCGTGCTCCAGCACGCCCCTTACGGTGCTCGGCCTTCTCTTTGATGATGAGCTCGAGTGAGGCCTTGCTCTCACCATCATAGGCCGAGACCTCAGCTGAAACGGGAGATGTTGCCAGGCAATGAACATGCACCGACATAGAAAAACCCTCCACATCCCTCCACCTGGAGCAGTCCAAAGACAAAGAGAAGGAAAAAGAATCGCGCCATTCCTACCGGTTCTGGTTTGGGTCTTTGCATTCTCGAAATCAAAGCACCAAAAATGCCTTGGTGAGAGCAACCCCCCAGCTGCTGCCATGCCAAACCTTGGCTGGGCGTCCGAGCGTTGAGAATCCGGCCATCGGTGGACATCTCTAGCCTCGTAAGCGTCACGACAGGCAAAGGCATGGCTTATGAGGGTTCGATGCGTTCTCCCCATTCTCAATTCTTGCATAGAAACGATCCTGGGCCAGACTCAAGATGATGATATATATTTCTTGTCTCCTTGTGTCTCATGGCTCTTCTGGATGCGGGGTCAAGATGGTTCTTCTTTTGTCTCCCTTAGCTTCCTGTTGTCCCCTTTTGTCTCCTAGGCTCCTTTGGATGCTGAGCTGAGCCGATTCTGCAGTCTCCCCCTGTGTCTCCCGTGGCTCTTCTTGGATGCGTGGGCCGTTCCTTTGTCCATTGTCCCTTTTGGTTCTCATCCTTTCGCATGGCTCACAACTGGCGGCACAACCTTTCAAGGCTCGCTGGCAAAAGAAACATCGTTTTCTGCCGCTGCTGTTTGGTGTCGATGCCATGATGCCATCTCAAGAAACGGAACAAAAGCGCGCATCTGCCAGTTCCCGTGCTTTGGGTGTAGGTAGGCCACACAAATCATCCTCTCCCCAGTCTCACGCTTAAGGCTTATGGATTTGGTTGGCAAGGGGATGCAAGGGGTAATTTTTGCCGATCGGATGCTTGTTGTTGCATTGATGGTCCTTTGCAGGAACCGCGCCGGATCCTGCTTTGCACATCTTCCAATTTCTTTATGGATGTAACCACTCAGTGGTTTCGCTCCCCATGGTCCAACAATGGCATTGCTCAAAACTTGACCCTGACAATCTTGTAACATAGGAGACCCTTGGCCTAAAAGTTCTATGCATACTTGTGGGACCTTGAACCTTGGCCTAAAACCTCATACCTGCTAATGAAGATAGCTTTCACATCCAAGAATTGGGCAGAACGTGCATGGCCCCCGTCTCGGTGGATGGTCCGGCGCACCGAGGCTGGGACAAGTAGTAGGTCTCACCTTGGCCAAGCAATCGACTGCGTAATGACTAAGAACATCTAAGAGCAATCGTAATAAGAACTCATAAAGAACTCATAGTTCTCTTGAACCATGCGAACAATCCTAACATCTCAAAAAAAAAAAATATATATATATATATACATATCATATGTCATATCATGACAACCGAGCTGCCAGCGGGGCGAGCTTCTGACACCGTGTCAGGGAACAACAATGGAACCCCGCACATATTCAGGTGACACAGTGACACGGTCAATGACACAAGCCATAGGATGGAACATCATCCAACCCGTTCAGAAGTTTGAAGACCTTCAATTCTTGGCGTATCTTCGGGCATATCGTGGCATGTCCCTAGTCATGGACTCACACAGCTTCAGACAAAGGACTTGGCTAAGACCCCAAGCCGATTCTGAGGCCTTCCTTCAGAACGAAGCGGCGATCCTCCTGGAATGATGAGTCCAAATCTCTCAAACAAAACTTGGAGCCTTGAAAATCCAATCTGCATGTCCCAAGTTGGAATCCTATCTAATTTCCCCAACTTGGGAAAGGTGTCCGATGTGACCAACACATCCAACACCCTTATCCCTATCCCTTGCCTCCGGAGCTGCCGCGCTGGAGGCGCCCTTGGCCACCGGCGAGGCCACGCTGGAAGGCACCGCAGACCTTTTCGGCGCGGCCGGGTGACCGCGTGGTGAGCAGGAGCCACCCCCCTCCAGTTGGCTCAACGTGTCCATCAACCAGGCTGAGTATTTTCAGCACAATAATGTACAAGAAGCATGATGGAGTCGAATCCTTACGTTACAGTAATAACTATAACTATATAATTCACTATACATCTCCTTGCCAACCATTTCACTCTGGTGACCGTGTCAGCCACTGTGCCAGGGCCTCCGGATAGGTAATGCTTCGCCACCGGGCCCCCCCCACGCAGGAACTGCACCAGCCGCACCCACCTCGGAGGCGATCTGCATCATCACCTCAGAGGCGTTCGGGCGCATGACAATGGTCGAGCTGAATGGGAGAACGGAAGATGTGGCTAAGATCTAGCGCCCTGTCTCGCTGCAGCCCAGCGGCACTGGGTGCACTCGCTCCGCGCGACATCCGAGTGATCACCGGATAGGCACAGCCTTGGTGACATTCAAACAGTCAGAGTGGGTAGATGGATAGAATATCGTGGAGAACGCGTTGGTGCCTCCAAAAAAAACGATGTATATAGTCTTAAGTCCTCAACTGTCTGTCTCTCGCGCGCTCTCTCTCTCTCTCTCTCTCGGCCAGTCTGTTAGGACCTGAAAACTGAATATGTGTTGCCGTTTTGCCCATGTTCCGTCTGAGCCAAGGTGAGGACAGTTCTTCAAGTGCCGTCCGCTCTTCTGATAGTGTTCCTGCGGCAGAACCACAATCCTCAAAATTGCTTGCGAACATTGCAAACAATGATAGCTGCCCAAGTTTTTTGTACTCGTTGGTCGAAATGAACATGGGTATGCAACTTGGTGTCTGAGTAGTCCGTCAAGGCCGCGCAAAAGAGTCCATAGAAAACCATAGAAAACCAACACTGCTAGTGATTACTTTCAGCCTGATCCATTTGCACTTCCCTTCCAAGTGCAAACCCTGCCTCCCATTTCTTGTGGCTATAGACAGGTTGCACCTGCGCGGTGCGGTGGAAACGACATGGGAGCGGTCCGTAGACACATGTAGACACGATCCGGGGGTGGGAGCGGTCCTTGTTCTCATAGGCAGGCCTTCCAAAATCATTGACAGCCCTCCTTAAAACAAACTGAGCCATATTATACCACCACAAAGACATGCACAAACCCAAATGTCACTCAAGCTGTAGCATCCTGTATGCGGAGGCCGCGGATGTTTGACCTCTTGATCCATTCATGGCAGCAGCATTTTTTCGCAGCACTTGACTGAAGGCAGTCAATGAGTTCGGAGTTCAAGACTGATCCTTCAAGCACCCAATCAGGAGATGTCTGGGGGCTCCGCCCGAAGAGTGACAGTGGGAACAAGCTTCGCCAGGAAGAAAGCTTGACCAGCATTGTCACAATCGATGTACATACAAGTCACCAACCACGAACCAACCACGCACACTCTTCGGACCTGGTGGATCAGAAGTCCGAGCACCATCTAAAACCGGTGCATGGTGCAAAGGCACCTTCGAAAGCTGCCACATAGACCCCGAAAAAAACATAGGTCTGAGCATTCCAAAAACGACACATGCGTGAAATGTGGATGGTGGTGCTTGCACTCCAGGCAATTGACAACTTTCCACGACGCCAGGCTGCTTGGCAGCTGAATTCACCCAGGCCTTTCCCCAGGTCAAAGGTTCAATCGCGCAAGGACTGGGTGATGAAATTCCCCTGCGGCCGCGCCGCTTGGCAGGCTGATCCGTGCAAAGGCCCTGGGCAGTGGTGCAAAGGAGTTGCTTAGTTTCAATGACTGCTTTCGACGGCAGGTTGTCAAAGGGACGGGGAATGAAATGATGATTTATGTGATCGCCAGAGTGGATCTGCAAAAAGCCTTCTGATTCTTGCACAACCCTTGGATATATAATTGAGCAACCATGGCCTCATTCCTACTCAAAAAATGAGATCCTCGTAGAAGCTATTCCTCTCCTCTCGTTTCAATTTGGTCTAGCCACGGGGTCATGGTATAGCCGCCGCTTTGCCCTTGGTATGGTCCGTCCTCGATCAATGCCTGAGCAGTGAAATCTCACCTGGGATGTGAAAAACTTCTCTATAAACATGGCTCAGCAAATGATTCAGGCGACCTGCACTCTGCTCAAACATCCTGATCTCTATATACAGTCTATACAGTCTTATAGTTATAATTCTACGATGTCCTCCTGCAGAGTCTTAGCACACCATGGTGCTAAAGAAGATCCAAAGTTCGCGAGGATGCGGTCAAAAAAAGCCCCGGTAGCCCACGTTGTTGCAACAGGTCCTCCCACTCAGTCAAAAGAAGCATCCGGAAGACCATGCTGCGCCCGGACATGTGGTCAGAACTAGTCATTAGTCGGTCAAACGGTGCTATCATCAATAAGGATTAGGGGGAACATTGCAGTTACTAGATCTTGAGGCATCATGATGCAAGCAGATTGCGATGCATAGCTGGCATAGCTGCAACCGCATATGTCGCCCTCCGCCATCACCCGTCCTGTACTTGTAAAATACGGTAGGAGCTTTCACGTGGGGTCGCAAGGTTCCCATGCCAGCTTGCAGACTGATGTCCTTGTGCAGGTGTCATGGGGGAAACGATTATTCAAGCTCAACGGTTGGGTATTAATGGGGCTCAAACACACGAAACCAAGCGTCAACAATGAGCTACCCTAGGTGTCGGCACAAGCCCCACTGATGCACCATCTATATACAGTAATGGTGATCCATGCGCTCCACTCATGGAACCCAGCGTCCTGACCGGACGAATTGACGTCCAAACGACTGAACAGACTTCACGGCATCCAAGGGGTCTGTAAAGGGGATCTGTCTGTGCCAGGTCTTGACATGGCTTCTGCTGGAGGCGTATGATGGCTTAATTGGTGTTTATTGGGATGCTCGTCCTCCGTTTGTGGCCAAGGCGGAAGTTGCGCGAGAAAGTGGGAACGTGCCATGTGATGATATGACGTGAACACATGTGAAGATCACTGTGAAGATGTGGTGTGACAACTTATTTGTGATGTGGTGAAATGCCTTTGGGATCCTTTGGAAATATATTCGTGATGTGGTGTGCAAGGTGCTGTTGTGAGGTACCATGAGGGATGTGTGCTCGTTTCAACGTGTCTTTTGATGTGCTCCAAATCATTTGTCGCATCCAAGCCGTGAGGAAGTGCTCGCCGAAAGAAGTTTGGCTGGACCTCCTTTTGCTGTCACTGCAACTGCTAGGTCCCTGTTTCCTCCACAAACGAGGGGAATCGACTCCATGTTAGTGAGTCGGAGTATAGACCTTTGAATTTCCAAGCAACAGCTCTTTACATTCATGCCGCCGTGTCCCAACACGGCAATCGACATCACCCTCCTGCTAATTCACATGGCGAGTTCATTTACTGAACTGCCACAATGGGTTACTGAACTGCCACAGAAGCACCCAAACCACAGTTTTTCCAACATCAAGCCAGTAGGTACATGAATGTAGGCACATCAACTTCTTTTGGCCTTGGCCTTTCCACTTCAAGTGTTCCATCGTATTTTCATGTGTTTCCTGTTTCCTCACCATTCCTTTCCAAACTCGAGTCCATCTCTAGCTCCGCAGCCGGTGACCCCTCCCCCCTCGCCAGGACACTGACTTCTGGTGAATCCCAGCGTTGGAATCCGCCAGCACCACCACCTCAACCGAAACGAGAGGAAGCCCTTCGTTGTCTTCTTTTTGCAGGGGGGCGCTTCAACAACAACAATATATAGTCACAATACTGGTTGCTAGTCACAGTCACACGGTGCTTAGACCTGCCCTGAAGCTTTCTTTCGTTCTGTTTCTTTTCAGTGAAATACTTGAACTCACGTCTGTACGCACAAAAAGGCCGCATTCTTCCGGTCATCCCCTGTTCAGCGCTGCTCAGCTGGCTGGAGGACCCAGCACCTGGCCTTGTCAGTGACGTTGCGGGACTTGTCCAGGTTGAAGTGGAGAACGCCCAAGAACTCAGAGTACCAGCCTGGAATACAAGAATTTATACTGGCACCACTGGGGCGGCTCCCACCCAGGGAAATCACATATGGCATTATATAAGTACTTGTCTTAACTACAAAGGATGTATGGGTGCTCCAACACATTGGCGCCCAAATCGACAGGTTCATGGGTATCCAAGATGTCAACACACTTGCGATGACACAAAGATTGTTTGGTACATTCCCCATTAAATCTATTTGGCGACCGTGCTTCGCCACGGTGGTCGCCTCTACGCATGTTGCTGTCACCCCTACAAGGTCAAGGCCTAGGATCACTTCCACCCTGCATATGAGTCCCAAGTCTGAATCCCACAGGCCAGAGTGAGAAGACATTTCTATCCATGTTTGGTGGGTGTGGCATCAATCGAAACCAGAAGGGAAAAAAAGCATCAAGACACTCCCTCTAATGCGCCCGGACTGGCCTGCACTACTCTAAGACTCTAAGCCTCCCCCCCATTCCACACCTTTAAAATTACTTCTAACCTCTCCAACTCCCATCAGCGATCACCGGCATCTCCTGTCTCTGCTCCATGGGGGAAGTGGGCGCCAGCCACGGTCACCTTGAGGTCGGTGCCCAAATGCTGGAAGGTCCTGATCCAAAACACGGCGCACGTCATCTGCAGAAGCTCGGGGGCTTGCTCTGTCTGAAATCTTTATATCTGTATATATATATATAGATAGATGATTATAGATGCGTGTGTGTGTGTGTCAATCTATCTGTCCTAGCTTCACCTTAATAAGTCTATCCACATAAATATATACATACACATGCGTGTGTGCATATCAATTACAGTAATTAAAAAAAATTAAATATATTGTTCATTTTCTGTGGAGTTCTTTTCAGCGGCACTCCAAACTCCAACTGCAACGTCATGGCACACTGGTCTTAACATGTTCCACATGCCAGAAATCTTAATCCACCTGCAGTCGAGGTGAAATCGTCAACTTGCTGGAGTCTCAATTCATCAGCAGTGCCCTTGAAGTCTCCAGCCTGCCTGCAGTCACACATGTAATACCAAGCTTGATTTGCTGACGAGCTTCATCACAGCGCAAGCGCGCCCTCTGCCAAACCTCAAGCGACAAGTCTCACAAGTCTAAGCTGGCATTGAATCTAGCACTTGGCGAAGCAAAATGAACTCAAGTCTCAATCATGTTTGGTCTGCTCTTGGTTTACTGAAGTTGTTGCACACTAGATAGATTTTGACATGCGATAAGTCGTCTTCAAACAACATCAATTATGATCAAATATGTACAGTGCGTATTCATAATTTGATCCATAGATGTGCGAGGCATAGAGCTAACTGTTTCCATTGAGCGCCAGGCCAGGCCACTTTATCTGTTGATAGATCGTTAGGCTACTGTCCTTACAAATGAGCACAAACGTCAAGGGTTTTGAATGAAAATCCCCGAGTCCAAGCAACCAACATTCCGTGCCAGGGCCAATGACTTCCCAGGTGTCAGCCTTCCAAATGAGGCCTCAAGTTCAATCAGGAGTTGGTCAGAGTGAGGGGCAACATGTGCTACATGCGGGTGCTGTCGGACAAAGTCCGAACGGTGAGGGTTGCGAAGATTCGGACCCCCAAGCTGAACCTTGACTTGGAAACGCAGCTTGGATCTAGAGTCTAGAGTCTGAGGAGAGATGATCGGCTTCGCAACTGCTCACCAGTACCCCTCTCTCTCTCTCTCTCTCTCCATGCGGGCCGCTTGAACCTGGGTGAACATGAAAAGGTATGCCAACATTGCAACACATTCCAGCATGGCTCATTGTCAGCTTGACACAAGGTGGTGTGGTGCGCCCTAGGTGCATGTGAAAGTTTAGTATCCAATTCTTGCTCCATGAGCAGTTTGGTTCATGGATCACGGTGAACACCCAAAACACGCTTGAATCCTATCAACTCACCAAAACCAGCTCCGACGAATTTGATTGAATGGGTTTCCAAAGGGTTGACCTAACATACCTAACACACATCCTAACACCCAAATACACACACACACACACAAAACAGAGAAAAAAAACAAGAACAAGAACAACACCCAAAAGCCGTGACTTTCCTCCATGGTCTGCTGCTTTTAGACCTCAACGGCTCGAGTGACTCGCGTGACTCGCGATGCCAAGGCACAAGTGGTGTCACCACCGCCACCAGGTCGACAGCTCATGGCCCAGCCCTTGGGAGGCCTCGCCGTCGGCGAGAAACCGCCGTCGTTTTGTTGATCGGATCTGTTTGAATCCGCTAGCGGTGAAGCGATGAAGCCGTTGATGGGCACAACGGGTTCGTCTTGGAACACAAAGATTGGTGGTTGAGGGCCCCCCTTTTTGGATCTTTTTGGCCACAAGAGCCAGGAGGACAGTGAACTGCCCTGTGAGTTCTCCTAAGTAGATGTTCCCACCGCCACCAAGGTCATCCCAACTGAAGAGTCTGAGCATAAGCCTGGCCTACTCTTAAAAAGGTTGGGATGTTGATGTTCGCTTGGCTTTGCCTGTCGGGAGATCCTTCCGCTTGTCAGTTGGGCCCGGCCAGTTTGGATGCCCACGTGCTTTGCCCATCGGAACCCCGAAGCTGATTCTGCTGGAGCTGAATCAGCCCCGGGCTCGGCAAATGTGGGCCATGGTTAGCCATGGGATTGGGGTCGAACTGGCCGAACCACCATTTGCATGCAACACGTTCCCCAATGGCACATGTGTTTTTGGCACTTTGCACGGCACCTCCCATCCTTTGCTTGCTGTGGCACTGATATGAGGTTGGTAACTCCACAATGTTTGCAAAGTCGACCTTGCGCACACAGCACAACGGCAAATACGCACCTAAGCCTTGGAAAATATATGTAAGCAAAAAAACAAAGAAAGCTCTATTTGGTTTCGATTGTTTTGGAACCCAGTGACAGCTCACATGTTCATTGTGGCACGTGCTGTCCACATGACCACAAGGACCCCCCAAAGGCACAAGCGAATGCGTCCTCAACGAGTCCTACCATGCAGGGGATCTCATTATTTTCGAGTGACACGGGTTTGGGAGGACAAAGCAATGTCCAAAACCTCGAGGATTTGGTCCAAGATGTTCCCACCTGATGCCGCTGCAGCAAACCGCTAATCACACCAAAGGCTTGGTTGCCGCACCTGAGCGTAGCTAGCGGCTTCCTCAAACCCGTGGACATGGGGATGTCGTGATGTCTCAAGGCAAGGCTGACTACCCTCATGTTGCCAGTTCTATTCACAAGCAGAAATGGAATGATAATATTGGCAATGAACGATTATATAATCCTTATGATTAATCTGTGCACCACATGTGCAAAGGTTCAGACTCCAAACCAGCAAATTCGAGCAAACATGCCATACTGTCCACGATATAGATTTCAACGTGTAAGTATCAGAATGATTCAACATGACAATCCACTCACCACTCCGTTTTGCGGGCCAGGGTCGATTGCAAGTTGACCGGCGAGAAACACTCCCAGTGTGGGTTGAACTGCAAGAGCGTCATCCCTTTGACCTGTGTGGCCAAGCTAATGACCTCCGCCTTAGGAAATCCGAAGGAATGGTGCCGGCCCGCTCTCCCACTATGATCCGCCCGACCAGACCACTATTTCTGGCAAGCGCAATGAGTTCTGGAAGAAAAGGATTGACCAAAAGCTCAACTCAGCCCGTGGCCTGGTCCAAGTCAATCCTGAGCAAGGTTGACACTTGAAAAGGATAATGTCCCAATTTCAAATCCAAAACTCCAGTGGTTTCAAACATGCTACTGTTGCCCTCCACACACCGACCTTTTTGATCATCCGCTTGTCTGGCACAAGAGGAAATGAAGAGCCACAAAGCGCAGAGCTGAATGCCGACATAGTTAACTTCATGTTTATTAACTTCATGTTTACATGGCAGGCTTCATTTCAAGTAGTGATTAAAACACAAGGAGAAGCCTCTTCCAGGTTGACCCCTTCTAAGAGTTTGTTTGGATCTCTGTGTGGCTTGCAAACTGCCCGCATCCTGTTGCGATCTCAGGCACGGCCGAATTGGGCGCATGAGAAACCCTCCCAGTGCCAGCGTGCAAAGACTAAGCACACCGATCAGCAACCATCGATATCTCCTGGGCCAGGCCGGGTTCAGTCAGTCGTCCAAGAATCAGTCAAGCAGGATTAAAGACCAATAATTAAAGGACCTCTATACTATTCTATACTCCTTACCAACTTCAAGTGTTACGAATTCGGACTGGCCTCTCGCATCCAACCGCCCCACCCCACCCGCGGAGAGATTTTGCTGGCCCAGTGACGTAAGGATATAGTCTTGTGCTGTGGAATCAGGGAGCCCTTCCTCCTTGAGCTCCGGCTCCTCCCCGTTCCTGCAAGCGCTGTTTTCGTATAAATACACAGCTTGCAGGGATGGTGGCCATGTACGGCTGATGCACGGGGAGTTGGAGCAATGCAAGTTGGATCCAAAAATTGCAAAAAGAGTTGCCTCCCTCTGTTGTTGTCACAGCATTTGGGGGGCCCTAAGGCAAGAATCATTGTGGAATCAAAACGGATCACTTGGACGGAGCTACCGAACTACAGTAAATAAGACCTTGGAGTGCATCAAAAACACCTTATGATTGCACAGTTATACTTTATGAATAACATCTAGAATCATTTAGAAAGATCTTGACAAGCTTTGCCAAATGCATCTCATCATGCCCACCCTCTAGGGGCTCCCACTCCACAAGGAGAAGGCATGCGGAGCTCGACATCGCTCCAGCGGAGCTCAGTGGCACTTTGGCACACAACCGGGCACACAACAGCGGCTCTCGGATGGCAATCTTGCAAAGAAGTGCCGCTCGGATTCTATTCTGAGCTTTAGGGGGGCATTGTGCAACATTACACAATATGATGTTAAGTGGAGGGAATTGTTGAATATAGGTTTTGGATGACTATCAAGATCCTTGCATGGAGATTCGATAGAAGGTATGGTTTTGACGGGCCAACTCCATGATGATGCACCTTAGGCCCTGCAGCACCAAATCCGTCTTGACCTGATGCACCTCACTGGTCTCGACTCTGGTCCACACAATGGAAGGACAATGAGGATAAAAAATCACACACCTGTTATACATCTTGGCAGTTTCGTTTCCACCCGGCAGAAACCTGACAGACCCTCCAGCGACAGAAAGCGAGAAGGCCTGCCGACCATCGCGCCTTCTGGATGGATCTCAACAATCGCGCATTGTCCTTGGTGATCCTGCGTATGCCAACATCCAACTTTGTTGACTCCAAGTGAAAGACTGAAAAACCGATGTGAGTCCTACGCATTCTCACAGCCCTTGCCACTCAGAGTCACTCCAGCCGTACCACCTTTCTACAGTGGGGTTCAGAGGCTCCCCAGAACAGGCTGAAGCGGAGCGCCTTCCTTTTAAGCGGAGGACAGCGGAACTTCCAGTAGACAGCTATCTGCCAACTGCTGCAGAACTGCTCCGCAAGACCACCAATGGTCCTGACCATCTCCATCTTCCTACCGGATCTATTCCTCGGCACGTGCGAGCGCGAGCTCCATGCGGTCTTCGTCGCACACGCCAAGCTTGACATGGAAGGGAGTTCCGGATATCAACCGAATGCTGTTGGCACATGTACAGTATAAATAATTGAGTAGCATGCACTATAGTGTGATATTGATATTATAGTTATAGTTATAGTATTACATTGTTTGTCAAGTCTTTTACATGCACATACAGTACTTGTCATTATTGGCTCCCCAAAGCAGGACCAGCTACTGATAAAACTGGACGAACTGCCAGTAGCCGCAGGGGCTTTTTATCCGTCAATGATCTCTAAGTTTGCCCTGATGGACTGACGGTTAAGTCCAACAATCCACTGCTGCCAGGCTGCAACGAGGGTGGAGCTGCCTCCTTCTTCTCTACCACATACGGATTTGGCCTCACCATGTGAAAAAGGTGTGGCACTGTGTGGATCATCGAAAATGACAGGAGGGCCTAAGCGGCTTAGGCTGACAAAGTGATTCTAATCTTGAGATCCTGCCAGGAGTTAGTGTGATATAGTAGTACAGGCTGCACTGGGGCCAAGCTCTCTTCCAAGATCCCGGGCTTTCGCATGGCCTCCGACCTGGTGAGTGCTCAGGAGTGTGCGGAGGCTTCAGTGCATAAGCTAGGGCAAAGGCCCCACAAGAAGCTGTGGCCAAGAGTCTGCATGGCAAACAGGCCAAGTTGTGGCACAACCTTTGTCCAGTGAGCCGGGTGGGAGTCAGCTCCCAGCTCGCAGGGCTCCATCTGAGCACCCCAGCATCCGTTTGAGAAGCACTCGGTTTTGCCTCACCAAGGCAGTCCAGGGAGCCGTAACACAGCGACCAGTCGCGCACGTCGGAGGGAGAAACGCCCAGCTGGATTCGGGATGGGAGGGTGAGGGTGAGGGTCCTCTCCGTCATCCATAAGCCTCACCAAACTCAACAGAAGCGCCTGAAGCTCCCTCACCCAAACTGGCACCCACGGTGCCAGCGCCTATCAATCTCCATGTAGCGGTCCTCGAGCAATCGTTCCTGGCGCCCGTGTTGCGGCCTGGGTTCCAATCCCGCGGCCAATCAGACTTGTCAAAGCCCCGGAGCTATCACAGACCTGATCGGCAATCCCTTTGGAAATTTCCGGCCATTTCGTTTCATGCGATCAGGGGATGATCTGATGAATTCGAAGATCATCGAAGCTTTTGAGACTACGAAAACCTGCTTACTGAGGGCATCTCTGCCGCATTGAACCTTCAAGTCTAGCGCCAAACCGCTGTCCGCCGGCCCACGGTGGTCGTCCCGTGCGTCGTTTCTGGTGGATGGGCAAAGCTCAAGGGGAGCACGTGGGCAGTGGTAAACTCCAAAAACTACCAATGAAACTACTGCTACTGCCCGAAATTCGCGCTCAGTGTTCTCCCACCTTCTTCAGATTGCTGCGGAAATGGTCCATCTTCCTGAGTCGGACGGTCACAGCACTGCCGTGTTCACGGACATGCCCCTGCCATAACGTTTGGTGAGGAGAAACCGGAACCAAGTTGGAGATACACTTCAATCGAGACTCACGTAGCACAACAGGTTGGGGGATGTCGGGGAGTCAATAGAGAAGAATGAACAAATCAACGACCTGCAGAACGGGACGGATGCCAAGGCTCATGGTCGATGGCGCTGACATATCCGTGGCCGGCTTCACTTGTCGTATCTCAGCAACGAAGCCAGGCTTCAGTGCATCTCTTTTCCAAGTAGGGAACCCTTTGGTAGTCCTCATCATCCCGTTCTTTGAGGTGGGTCTCACGGGGGTCTCACCCAATCCGCAATGAACATCGTGAAAGCGGATTGAAATGGCTCCACCCAAAGATTCTCTCCAGGTCTCCACGTCTCCAAAGCCATTGAGCCGCGACATCGCTCGGATCACGTCGCCAAGGCCCAGGCCCTGGCACCTGCAGGGGATCCGAGCTCGGTCGATCGACAGACCGATGGCCGGTGTGGTGGTGAAAGCCTTGTCAGCTGAAAGGTGTGAGTTAGAGATCAAAGGTCAACACCGGATTCATCAACCCGGACCCCCCCCTTCAAGGTCAACAAGGTCTGAGATTGGAGGTATTGGAGGACCACATCCCCTTAATAAAAATGATGACCTGATGATGGATGATGAGATGAGGACCTGGACCTGATGATGGATGAATAAAATAAAAGAACTATAAATAAACTGTATTTCTATTTTGGGGGGCAGCTGGGATGCATTTATAGGGGAAGGTGTCTGCCCGGGAAAAATATTATTAGGGGGATGCCACGGTGGAAATCTAGGTTTTGAATTAGTTAATAGTATTGGGGGGGGTCGAGCTGGGAGTAATAGGGAGTGGTCACTTAATCCTATGTGCACGCTACAACTTCCCATGTTGGGTGGAATCAGTTCTGGCCAGGTTATCTGAACATCTATATATCTGAACAATTAACACATAATAAATAATATGATATGAAATCAAACCATATATCACAAGCCATCCCAGGTCCAAGGAGGAACTTCCTAGGCCTTGCTATGGACATGTCCCTTCTATGAGGTCGGTGAGGAGAGATGGCCACCGGTGACTCCGGACTCAGATCACAGGATCCATTCATCTGGGCCCCGCACGGTGAGACTCGTGGGCTTTTCGCCTCGGCACATGTGAGGACCTTAAAGGTGAACAAACAAAGATAGTTTCAAATGGATCTATATAACCTGGATATATAATACGTGGCAAAGGAAAGTCAACCTCTCTTGGTCTTTCTTTTTTGGGCGCTTTCCAAAGGTCGTTGTGATCTATACCTTGAATGGGTGTTCCAACGTACGACGTACATCCCAGATCCTTGGGGCCCAAACCATTCTTTCTCCGCGCAGCTTTTGCTGCTGAAGACCAATGATCCAACCTGAGCGTCTCACCCAGTCGCGGACGTGACGGACGCGACGGACGCGACGGCCACAGGTCACTCCAGTGTGGATGAAGATGCCGCTAAGAGGTGTACACCTCCACCGTCTCGCATCTGTGCAAAGAGTATCCTTCCCAGTTCTAAGTATAATTAAGATTAAGATGTAAATTAAGTATTTCTTTTTGTGAGACTGTCATCCTCATAAGTTCCTGACGTGGCAACCCAACTGCAATACGTACATGCAGTAAATAACAAATCAACGAAATCGATGGACGCGTCGATAAATCGCTTGAAAGGATGCTCACTGGAGGACACCGCCCCCCCACCGCTAAGGCCCATGGCCCTGCCCCGGTCGGCCATCCCCCCGAAAAGGCCCGAGGAATGGGGCGACGAAGCCTTGGAGACGACAGCTCTCAAAGGATTCCCCAAGTGCAACGTCCAGTAACAGCGATGGCCTCCAACCTAGAAGTGATGGCCTCAAAAAAGGGTCCCCAAGTGCTGCACCTCTGATTGAAAGAAGTCTAATATGTCGATGTTACTGGAGCGTCTACATTATATACTGTAAGATACTGTCTGTGCATACATATACGCGCGTGCGTGTGCGTGTGTGTAGTCTTACCAAGATATCTAAAACATGATATCAAATTGCCGGATATGGTTGCAGAACCAACAGGTTTTCGTTCTCCATACATGTCCGGTGGTTCACAACAGCCGTTCTTGAAAGTATGCAACCATATGATGATATGGCAATGTTCATTTAAGCCGCCGGAAGGACTAAATGGCAATATAGTTGCCAAACTAGTTGCCAATTATATACTTGTAGAAGGCATCACGGCATCCAACCAAAGGACGGAAGTTGAGGAGCAGACAGGAGCCCTTTCTCATTCGAGAAACAGTTTGAGCCCGGTGGCAGGACGGGCGGTCGTTGGGCATTGTCAAACACATGTGGGAAATCAAAGCGTTGGCCACCACCTAAGGCCCTAGTGCAACAGGACAATTCTTGAAGCACGCATAACAGCACCACGCCATCTTGACAATGTTGTTTGATGGAAGGCCACCGACATAAAGATGCAGTGATTTAGTATGATTTAGTAATGAACATGAATTACCAACTTCTGCACATCTCCATCCACGCGCGTTTTGTTCCTGCGAGCGCTTCTTATCAGAGCTGCCACTGCCCATGTCCGCCATGTTTCAGGAGTTGATTGCATGCGTTCCCTCGTGTTCAACTCAACTCCATGCGGCCCTCTTGAAGTCTTGGATGGTCCTCCTTTCCTGAAGGACCTTCAATGGATCCAGAACGGTCAAAGCGAGTCAGTCAGCAGGCGGCCTTGCAGGTCGCCGCTCAATGAAAAACATACAGAGCATGCTAGTCATGTCAAGCCAAGCAACGCCTATTCCGATCATAAACTTCTCTTGGGCGCAGCGGGAGTCACCAAGATACTGAAATATATTAGAACCTTCTTCTGCGAACAATATGCGTCATGTGAGAAATGAAGCTCATATAGTGTGTTGGGGTTCATCTTCATTCTCAGACCTGCCTAGGTCAGAATCTCGTCATCTGCATGTCTCAGCTTGATCTGTACCAGTCGCACCCCTCGGCCACCGAAACACAGACTCATGGTTTCCGGATGTTTCCGGGAAGGCTATTGAAGAGTCGATGAAGCTTAGGGCCTAGCGCATATGGAGTCAGAATCACCCAATGTAGGCATATGTAGGCCAAAGATTCGACATAGCCTCTTTGGGAAGAGGAAAGCCGCTCCAACCAATGATTTGACTTCTTGCAAAACAATAAATATTTTCTCACCTGTCATTCCTTGCCTCAGGCCCAGCTCAAGAACCGTAAACGAGCTTATAGACAAACCATAGAAAAACCGTCAATGGTACATTTCTGGGTGCAGAACATTTGTGTTTTGCAGTAGAAGAGTCGAAAATGCGTGTTTTGACCAAGACCTTGGCCTACCTAACAAAACATCTATATAACCAGTCCAGTCTTCAATACAACTTTATACACCCGACCACTGGTCAACCGAGGCGAGGTGGATTTCACATGATGTCACACAAATTGTCCGCCGAAAGGCACGCTCTTGCATAACTACAGTTTCTAAGTGTCGAATTCACAAAGCTGTCACAAAATGACAATGCCAAGTTGCTGTTGTGTTGTAATGTTTTATACGTGTTGTTGTTCAGTGATAGATGTCTTGAACTCCAATGAAGTCTCACCTTGACAAGAAGGCCGCCAGAATTTCCTTCCGAATTGCTTACCCATCTGGGCCACGAAACAGCGCGCGTTGGGCGCGCAGGGAGAAGCGGCTCATGCGGCGGTATTGTTCCGACCTGGGACTGCCCGGTGTCCCAAGGGAAGACACGTCACGGCAGAGGCAAGCAACGCGAGCGGATTCGTGCGGCAAATGGAAAAGCACATCGTGGGAAGATCTTCGCGAAGCAATGCCGGGAGGTGTGTGGATTGCTCTTCTGCAAAACTATGAATCCTAGGGCCGCGGTTGATTTTTTGGATAGATCATGTAACGTTTCAACGTGTTCTCTAGGACCCTAGGAGCTGTAACCACAAGTTCTTTTTGTACTTCCGTACTCAATTCGTTCATCGATTCATCGGTTGCGACATCCCAACTCTGCGAACCAACAAATTGACAACTTTAAAGCGGGAAGTGCAACTAAAAAACAAATCAAAAGATCTGCAACATCAGAACAAAACAATCAGAAAGGAGCTGAAAGACTAAGACCGTGGCAGCTGGAAGTGGGGATCTGCACGTTTGACCGCGCGATTCACCACTGGTTCACGAATGATGCGATCCTTGGTGGCGACATGGAAACATGAACAAATCATAGTCATACTCATACCGTTTTTTTGTTGTGCTCAACTATCTTGTGTGGAAAGACATGGACCAACTGAGGAACTGTCAAGCTGCATTGGATGATGGGAGCGATGGCATTCATGAGCTTTGGTGACAATGGCCTTGATGGAGCCCTCCGAGGCCCAAGCGTAGTCCACCTTGAGCTCTGAACACAGCCCTCGCACCTCATTTCTCGGCGGCTGCGAGGATCTCGGGTGGATTCCGAAGTGGAAGACTCTGTATACGTCGAGTCTTAGAGAAAAAGACACCGAGCAAGATGCCAGGATACAGGGATATCTGACCTGATGTGGTCCATGGTCTCAACAATTCGCCAAACTATTTCGACTCCGTGCCTCTCACTGGATCGGTCACCGACGGCCGAACGGTGCGAGATCCTGAGTTGGCCAAACGCGTGGCTTCCCAAGAAAGCCGATGAGCGAGATCCTGAGCGATGACGGTCTTCACGACGCGAAGTCTGGTGTTGTTTTGGCGGGGCTGGGGTCTTCTCACGGTCTTCCGAAGTGACTTCTGTGCTCATGAGCAAGGATCAAGGCAAAAGGAAACAACTACTATATAACTTATCCTATGTACATCTATATAGTATAGCACCATTGGGCATTTGCTCCTTTTGAAAAGATCTTGGCTTGTTTCGACCTCCAAAAACAACAATCTTCAAAGACCGGAACACCTGGGACGCGTTGAAAGCCCAGTGGCAACGTCACTGCGTCGGGTGCGTGGCGTTGCTGCACCTCGGAGCCCATCCCAACTTGGAGCCTTACCCAGTCCCGGATGAGAGCTCTACCAGCTTCAGGGCCTCTTGGAGATGGTTTTGGAGGTGAATCTTGGTATACAAATCTCAAGCACTGTGGCTTCTTGCATTGATGCACAGCCTTCAGCACTGGCCTTCGTGACTGCACAGAAGTATGTAATGGGAGCATGAGCTGCTCTTGGAAAGTGATGATGCATCTGCCACGAGTATTTGGAGCCCAACCATCTCTTCGAAAAGCTCCTGGGCACACAGATTCCGGTGTGCTTGATGGACTGGTCAAACTTGACCCCATCCTCTGATGAGGATCTCTCAGGTCATACAGTAAATGTCTTTTCTCGTAAGGCACTTTGTCATACTGTATATTTGTATGAATCACTGATGGCAGCATACCATGCACATGTGTTCATCTCCTTGGTCCTTGTTTAACCTATTTTAGGCACCTAGCTGCGCCACTCTCCTCAGCTTCGGAGCCCGGCCGGTGTCGAAAGGCTTTGAACAAAGCCTTGGTGTTAACGAGTGGGCAAAGAGAACCATAGAAATGGCGACACGTCACAGCATACCAAGAGTTTTTGTTTAGAGATGTTCAAGTGTTTGCCCTCCCAGTTCCCGAAAACATGTTTTTCAATTATCACATGTGCGAGCCCCTCAAACATTGTTAAATCTGCAATTGGATGCAATTGGGAAGGAGATGCGCCTGAGCCTTTTCTTGCCCAACGCAATGACACGAACACAAGGTGCATCCACAAGTTGTTTTTACAAATCTTGGACGGAGTGCTTTCTGCATCAAAGCGGAACCAACCACTAAGTTCTTCACGTTCCAGCTGACCATATTGCGGCGAATCTGAACACAAAGCAAGACATTCCCAACAAATAACACAGGCCACAGGCATATTGGCTCTCGCTCGGGCGTCCAGTGGCTCTTGCCGTCCACGCGAGTGAGACGTGCAAGGGCTACATCGTTGTGACGGCCAAGGTGAGTGAATCGGTGCGAGTGAAAGGTCTTCGTTCAAGGTGCTGCACCGCTTCGATTCAATCTCCTGCAAAATAGAGACGCCTTGATACATATCAATAGCACATAGCATGGAACATATTGAACTATCCACAACTATTCTCAAGTTGCAAAAACCATTGGACCAGCCAAATCTGATTCTCACAGGACCAGAAACCACAGTGGTTGAGGCCGGTTGAGGCCCTGACCCCAAAGTTCTCCATCTTCCTGGCACGGAAAAAGGCATGTGCGTCCCAAAGTCCACCACTGCCATCCTTCGGTTTCTGAAGTGAATGATCCGGATGGAAGTGTCCAAACTTGTCTTGTTAGACTTCGCCAGGGCCGGGTGACTCGATGCTCTTCACGTTCCATCGCCGGTCTCCAACGGGCCAGGAGGACTTCATCCACTCCTTGGCTCCGTCCACCTGGGGCGGTGACACGGTGGTGAAACGGTGGTGGAAGTCCTTCAAATCACCTATTGCTCCTGTTTGGAGGAGTTGTTATTGAGACCTATATAGACCTATGGCTAGTGGTGGGCCTGGAATAGATATCCGTGGCAGGAAGAACCCCAGAGGAGCCAAGCAACTTGACGACAAAGCTCCAGTCAAAACTCAATTCCACAGGATTCCTTGCCAAGCTGCATCTCCCTGCCTCGGTCAAGGTGGCCAAGGAATTCTGCAGGTCATGCTAGATATGAAGATGAAGATTATGAAGGAGAGGTGGTTGGTGCTGCTGTTCATGGCCATCATATATGTGGCGACTATGAACGCACGTCGCTCGGCTTGTCGGTGCCCTTTTTTTCCTTGATGCTTTATCAATCTTCTATGAGTATCGTACACGTTGCCTCGTGGCCCAATAGCTGGGTTTGCGGATTCCAAAAGATCTGAGCCTCCTCTTCGAGATTTGCTCTAGCAAATGCATGCTGAGCAGGACATCAAACGGCTTAGTGTCATGAGCACCTTGAATGGTCCAAACTCTCTCTTCCCTACAATTCCCGACTTCAATGTTTCCACCCAGAATCCCCAAAGCTGTCCAATTTCAACATACCATTTCCGAATCTGACGTCGGAAATGACACTCGGACCACTCCAGCTCACTCCGTTTCTCTTCTGTTCGCGCCAACCTGTCCAACCTGAGCATCCTGGCTCTGCGGCCCCGTTGATCAGGGCCCCAAAGGTGGCTGCATCGGGGCGGAACTCGCCGCCTCACCGTCTGAAGTCGTGTGGAAGCACCGGAGGGCAGGGGTTTGAGTCGAGGAATGATGCGGTTGTTTCCAGGAGAATAGGCCCAAAAGGCCCCTGAAGAGGAGAGGAACCACAACAAATCAGCTTCTGAAGCACTGGGCGTCCGTGCAAAGACGCCTTGGCACAGCAGCGAAGTTGTTCAATGAGCTGCTGCATGCTTGTCAGGTGCACGGGTATATATAATTACATTGCAATCAGATTGCGGAAACAAGGCTACCCATGTCGAAAACATGCGATGGCCATTGTGCAATGTTCAATCGCACCTTTTCTCGTCACTTCTCTTCTACTAGTAGATGGTCAAGTGCTTTACCGTCGCATTGGGGTAGTAGGTCTTCTTGAGAATTTCAGCAGCTGCCACTGAACGGTGGCGGCCTTTGGTGCAGTTGATCGAGATACAGCTGAGATCCTGAGCAAAACCAAGCTGACATCATGACATCACTGTGGAGATCTTGAGTGGATATCCTCCTTCAGTCCCGAATCGTGCAACCCACCCACGAGAGACTTAGGAAGTTCCCTTGGTCCGTCTGACTATTTGGATTTGTGCGGCTGGTCAGTCTGGTCGCGGCTAGGATTGAAATGGAATAACTTGCAAAACACTGCACCGGTGCACCGCCCTGTCAATCACACTCAAACACTGGTCAGTACCGAAATAGAAGCAAGCTTTACGACAAAGCCGGTTTCTAGCTGCCTACAGGAGGGCAAATGATCCAAAGCACTAGGAATGAACATTTCATGTCCTTGTGAGTGATCAAACCCCAAAAACATCTTTTGGGTAGGTATATGTAAGTGGTGGTGTTCCTTCAAGGTGCCTCAAACCGCTCCAACTGTGCGGCAGCCATGGCTCCGAATGCTCCACCTTGGCGCAAACCATGGAGATCCACCGAGGGAACAAACCGCAGGAGGCCACGTTGCTCTGCACTTCGTCCCACAAACCTTACGGAGGAGCTTCGGTGCTGGACAAACACCCTGAAGATCCCTGAAGTGTGATGGCCTCCAACCTAGAAGCAGTGGCCTCCAACTTAAGAGCGATGGCCTAAAACCTATGGCCTCCAACAAAAAGAGCGACGGCCTCCAGCACACTAAAGAGGAATCAGATTCGTTCTTAGGAGGAATAACTCAAGTAGTCTTCCCGAAGGGGGTCGCTCAACTTGACAAAGCCCCCTTGAGTACACGATGCTCCACCCACACACGTTGGCTTCCCTGATCTTTTCTGATTAGCATCCCCAACAGAAAATAGATTGAGTAGTTGACTCTGTAGCAGGAGAAGAACACCTTTGACTTTACCAACGCCAACTCTCCAACACTTGTGACGCATGGTGCCAACGCTGGACTCTATTAATCTATATTTCCATCTGAATTCATCCTATACATTTCACCTATCTGTTTCACATCCTGTGCAATAACATTAATCTATATATAACTCATAGATCGCCCAAGCGCCATTCATGGACTTCAGGTCAGCTCCTCCACCGCGACCATTCAGGATCCCTGCATTGAAGTTGTGTTCGCTATCTCCCGGCGCCGACTTGCGTAAGGCCTTGCCCCAGGTGTAGACCAGCAAGGGCCTTTCGCGCTTCACGCCCAGCTCCTGGTTCCACCCGGCCGTCCAACGACCGAGCTATTTTCCCCTGGTGAGTTTGGGATGTGCTGGGCTCCAGCGGGTGAGGTTTTCTCCAAAGAACTGTCCCACGCTTCAATCTGGGTGCTTCTGGCGGCCAAGCGGAAAGTGCCCAACGTCCGTGGACTGACCATCATGCAAAGGAGCTAGATCGTCATGCAGGGTCATGTCAGCCTTGCATATGAAATATCATGAATCGTATTCTGGTGATGTGCTATATCTCTCTTTCTTGGTTTGCTCCCCTTTGGTCTCGCATGGTCGGCCAAACGATCCTCAGATCGCACCTTGCCCGTTTGGTTCCCGTCTCCTCGGGGCTGGGCAGGAAGTCCGGTCCGCCCTCAACTGGCTCTTCCTCCAAGAAGCCGGGCTCAGGGGAGCGTTGGGCAGTGACCCACTCCAACAAGCGAAGACCAAAGAGCTCTGGCTCAGACAGCTGCATGCTGGCCCAGTCCATGAGGTCCTCTGCATCAACACCTGGCTGTCCGCAGAAGGACTTCAAAGGCGGATTGGTATGGAAAGGAATGTGTGTGTGTGTTATAAGTAAATTTACTGTTGTGTTATATGTCACGATGTATGTCACAATATCAACAATATTGAATATTATGTGTTTTTTTACATCCCCGTTGCTACCAAGAATAAAGGTCGACCACACTCGTTTGATCTAAAACTTGTCAATATAAAATGAGTTATAATAGGTCAAAGGAGTTTCAAGTCGTTGGGTCAAGCCTTAAAATGTTTTGAAAGGTCATTCTATGAAAAGTTGTGTCAAATAGGTCTGGAAGTCATGACTTCAAAGTGACCGTGACAAAAATGACTGTCAGAAAAGTAATATAAAATGTGTTGCGCAAACCTAAAGGTTGGCACAAACATGTAAGAATAGCAAAAGTGATAATTTGGCTGAGCATGCTGAGCAAGCTTAGGTTTCCAAACCAATTTTGTTTTTAGACTTGGTCATGACTTAGTCACATAAAATTGCAAAAACGTGGTAATAGCGCGCAGACTCAACCAACTGCATAGCAAGGTTGGACAATCTAGCATGCGATCTCATTGCGCACAGGATTGCACGGGCAATCTTCCGACCAAAAAACCATCAGAAACCAAACCACCCAACCCAACCACTGGAGCAAACACCCCCACACCCGCTCCCATCCATCTACACTCCCGAAAACAAACATGGAACCTGAGAATGGCACCCTGAACTGTTTTCCTCTTGCAAACCAGTGGTTTTCCGGGTCCAATGTTAGTTCTCCACGGGGTAATCCATCATCTTCACCCCCGAACGCCAAACGCCATGGTGCCATCCACTGTGATGTTCAGCTCCTCCCGCAGCTCCAGCGTTACCCCTTTCTCGCTCTCGGCAAAGAGGCCCTCGCTCCACTCCGTAAAGCCGGCCTTCGTCAAGGAGGGTCCCACCTCGGTGCGCAGAAACTTTCGCCTCGCGTGCTAGCTGCTTCACACCCAACGACTTCCACACACACACACACACATCCGCAAAGAATCCCTTGGAAAGATGTTCAAAGAACACCATGGCAGGTCATCAGTGACAAGTTCACAAGGTGCCTCCCCATTCGCCCCATTCGCCGGGTCGCTGTGGCCCGCAACTCGGCCGTCAGCGGCACGCGCTGCGCCGCGACCGCGGACACCGGACCGGCGTCGGCCGGAGCGGCGCCGGCCGGAGCGGCGTCGGCCGGACCGGTCTGGTCAAGGGCCTCACGGAGGTGCTCGACCCATTGGTAGAGACAGCTTTCACCTCGAACGGTCGCATGGTCGTGGGAAGTGTGTAGGGTGGAAGTTCCAACTAAAACAAAATTACATGTATTACATGCTATTACTCAATACATGTTTTACCTAATACATACTCAATATAAAAATTGTTACACCAAAATCAAAAATGCACATCTTTTTAATTACAAACGTGTACAATTTCTGGTTGATACGGTTAAGCTGGTTATCAGATTTGGGGGGGAAGGTCGTGTGCAAACCAAGACGACTGGAAACATCTGGAAACACCATGGTCCAATCTCTGGGCCCAGTTGCTTCGATGAAAACGACTGGAAACATACAAAAAAACTCCAAAGAGAACCGCTTCAGTTGGCCCAACCACCACTCCCACCCAAGCAAATCACCACCAAAGTCTCTCGTTCGCCCAAGCCCCTCCTCCACACAGGTTCCCGATGAGAAAACATCGTGCGCCCGCAAAGCCGTCATCCTCCCTTCTCGGCCGGTCCGCGTTTCCCGTCTTCGACCCGGGTTCGTCCTCCGCACCCCACCTGGTGACCAAAGCTTCAACAGCTCCTCTTCCATGCGCTTCGCAAAAGCATCGCCCCCCGCCGGCCAGGGCTCGAACTCCAGCGCCGGCACCGGAGGCGCCTCGCCGGCAGGTCGGTGGGACGAAAGGGACGCCCACCGTCCCGGGAGCTGTGCCCCACCCGGTCCAGGTTTAGAACGTGAGATGTCAGGAATGTATGAACAGGCCCTGTTAGATCAAAGATTGGTATTGGTCGATGTTGACCATTCATCTTTCCCCTGATCTTGGATCACATGCTAGAAGTGCTCCACCTCGCCAAAAAAAAGAAAAACACCCTCCTCATCCCTCCTCACCCACCTTCTCGGGGTATTGCGCATCCAGCTGAACTTTCAGTGTACAGCCATAGTCTGGAAGGCGGATCCGCCAAGCACCCTCTGTCGCCTCGAAGTCTTCTTGGTAAATGGCCTCGAGTGCATCCTTCTCGTCGTCCATGGCGACGCAGTGGTTGAAAGGGTCACCAATGTGCTAGCGGTGGTTGGCATGATTTGGCATGTATGTTGCAGGAGAAAGCCCAAAGATTCCTTCCCAAGCATTCCCACTCCTGGCCTCTTTTTGGTCTGACCTGTTCAAGTCATTCTGTATTAAATGTTTAAAGCTTCAAAAGGGAGGTGCCTTCTAGATGTTGGCAACTCTGATAATTACAGTAAACACACTGGGAACGTGTGATTTCCGACGCATTCTGCAAGCATGTCAGTAGTCTTGGCTTGTCGTTTTACACTCTCTAAGTACACTTAGACAGGCACAAAAGACCTGCCACGGCAGGCATGCACTTGCTCAGCCATATGAGCAGGATGTAGAATTCACGCACTGGAGCTTCATGCAAAGCTGCTGGTTGACGAAACCAAGAACGTGCATGGAGTGTCACCCTTGTATACCGAAAGCATTCAGGTCGCCACACAGTCTAGGAACATCTCATGCTTGCACAGCGTGGCTTTTGAACTGAATTTGCAGGCCAGTTCTATGTCCTAGGCCTTCTCCGGGATTTGGCACAACTATATGGGTTGCAGTTTGCTTTACTGGGTTGCCTTCGCCAGATGCGGTTGGAAGTTCCGTCCAAGGATCATGCTGGAAGTATTCTTCGGCCGACTTCATTTCACCTGCTCGTGCCTCAGTAACGGCTGAGTGCTTGGTGGGGGTCTCAGGTCCCTTCTGCACTTTAGGATTCCGACGATATGATGATAGAACATGATAAACAATGATAGATGATTCAGCTGTCAACTGAGGACTTGACAGCATTGAGATGTGGGCACACCATGCTCAGGATGCGTCTTGAGTGGTGGATGTTCGCGAGTGGCAAAGCACTTGAGGGATGCCGTAATACTATACTTCAAAACAGCAGTGACCGCTGACGGTGAACATCAACCAGCAAGATCACACACAGTCAAGAAGCACTAAGGGTCCTGGCCATAGCATCAATGATCGTGTTGTACATTACAGCCTTTGCGCTGACGATGATCTTCGTGTGGGGTTGTCTTGAACGTATGGACCCTTAGCCCAGAACAGGTTCTGTCACGTAGTTATATATATATAGTTGAAAGCACATTGGCATATCGATTCACAAATGCTTCTTAATAATAAAATGGAATACCAATTTTCGATGGGGCTGTTCTATCAACCCTCCAGTATATAGAATCAAACTCCTGCTCGAACTATATCTTCCCTACAGCAATGCGCAAACCACTGACATTGTTCTTGGATCCTTTTGGCAATTCCCTCGGCACCAATTTGTGAAGAATGTTGCGCTTCAGATTGCAGCGAAAATATGTAGATATATGTAGTATATAGAGTTCTCTAATTTTTGGACAGTAAACACTGGGGTAGGATGTATCCAAAACGGTATGTTGGTAGTATTGAGCGCGGGCAAATTGTGAAATGAGTAAAGCAACACAACAAAGAAAACAACAAGATTCATGATTCTATACAGTAACATAAAGCCAAGCCTATTTTGGTGGGTTGCATGAAACCCCAGGAATTTAGCAGGTCTCAAGAAATCTCTCTCTCTCTCTCCCTGTCAGCCTGTCTTGTTTTGATTTATTTTGGAGGTGGGGGGTGGAGAAGTGTCCAGCAAAATTCCAGGCAAGTAGAATGCTTCGAGAAACTACTTTGGGGCTGGTGGGAGTGGAGGGACCCATTCCACAGGATTTTCCGGAAAAAAAGGGAAAGCAAAGGGCCCAGGGTTCCTAAAATAAACTTTGCGGTCCGTGTGTATGGCACAATAACAACAAAGAAAAATAACCGATTCAGGACTTGTACGAGAACCCTGAGTTGTTTGCAGGATATGGGGGGGGTCGATCATCTCATGCATGGCTCACCTTAAAATATAACATTGTGTCTGTGACGCTTGAACAGGCATTCATTTCTGTACCTTTCCACTCATGAATCCAAAATCAAAAATGATGTGTCAGTGGCTTGGAATTGTATGTTGTATTGCATATGTATCCGTATGTTGAGTTGAGTAAGAAATATACCTTGGGGTCGTTGGGGTTCCTTTGGTAAATCATGATTGTGCAAAACATAGCTCACCCAACATACACTGGTTACCTCCAAGCCCAACACGAGCCCAACATGGACGGTTCTTCAGATCGTCCGATCTGCTGGTGCCCGGGCATTGGGCTGTAGACGCCCAGCTGCGAAGCACTCCTCGACCTCCTGCGAAGGAGGAGGTAGAGGAGTGCAAAAAAATGGTTCTGTATGGTTTAGTGTAGTGTGGGAATGTTATTGCTTACTAGTAGCTAGGCTAGACGCTACTAGTAGCTCCGGGCATTACTACTAGGAACAAGTAAGCTACTAGAAACAAAGGGCATCGCTACTAGTAACAAGAACGCTACTAGGGGCTCCTGGCCTTTCTACTAGGAGCAAGAAGCTACAAGGGGCTCCTGGCATCGCTACTAGGAGCAAGGACGCTATGGCAACCGATTTGTTGGGCTTTCGGCCAATGGCTGTCCCACTGCGGCTGTCCGTGGCATTCTCCCGCAGCGCATGGAGGAGGCAGGAGTGCATGACCTACGAAGCAGCAGAACATGGAGCAGCTGTTGCACTCACGAGCGCAGCTGGCTGTAGTACTGTAGTAGGTGTGACAAGCGATCGCACAAGTGCACCAAGCTCAACTTTCAATGGCTTTCAACTTTCAATCGCAAAATCACTGCGAGCGCCTAGGGCATATGGCATATGTACCAAGCTATAAGCTATATATGTCTGCCATGTGTCACACACCTCTCCTGACTTCTCGAGACACCTTCTCTTGTGCCATTTCTGGCCTCTTTCCGGCCATTTCCCGACACATGAGGAGCAGTCTCAAGGCATCTCTTGGGGGGAGGTACAATGAAGTAGAGGTGGAAATGGAACGCTGTACTTCATCATCCCTGTACGGAGCGAGCGCACCTCGTTCGGAGCGACTCGAAGGGAAGGGGCGGCACCTGAGACACAACATTTGCTTGTCAGGGTATGGCCTGAAGGGATCCTTTTCGAGACAGCAGCTTATGGCAGAATTCTTTGTGGGCCACGCTTATTGGCCCTATTCAATTATATAGGCACTTTCAATTGTTGACGTATAGTCAAGTCGCAATGTCTGCAAGAAATCATGGATGAGCTGCATCACACAGGACTTCGAATGCAAAATCCATTTGTATACATCTTCTCTCACAGCTAGCAAGGCCGTAACCTCTCTCTCCCAACTGCGATCCAATCCCGCACGACACCACGCGCCCTGCGGTCCTATCCCGCCCGGCGCACGACTCCACCGTCGACTCATCCCAGGCACGATACCACTCCTTGGCACGTGAACGGTCCTTGACGGCCGCCGCCGCCCGCATCAACGCCGTCAGAGTCACCGCCTCGGCGACCCAAACAACGGACAGAGACGGGTCTGTCAAACAGGTTGATGTGGTAAAAAAGATAGCCTCCTCCTGGTGCCGTAGAGGAAGGCATGTAGTGTTCCAAACCCTTCTGACAGAGTTTGGGGAGGTGTCTAAAGGCTTGCAGGAATGTGGTGGATGTTGAAGCTAGAGGTGTCTGGAAGACCAGTGTAATCTTTTCATCATATCACACGCCAAAAGCTACAGAACCGGAAAGGTCTTGCACCAACAAGGCGGCAACCTGTGCAAGGCTCACAACCACAAAGGCCCTCGATCAACGTGTAGAGTTGGTCCAGCACGCTGGCGATGGTAGTGAACAGAATCCAAAGCACTCATCACCGAGGGAACAGTGGCACAAGCCTCCACCTGCAATATGGATGTGATTTGATTCATTGCACCTCGCCGAGTGCCTGCAGGAGTATATTAAGACTTAAGAAGTTCAAAACATGTTGGCGCAATTGAAGCTTTGCCAACTTGCGGTGTGTGAGAAGACTATTCACACCACACCTTTCTACAGACTGGGCCGATAGATAAGCCGGAGTTTGTTGGATGTTCATTTCAACACAACCCATGTCCACACCTGGCGAGCCTGAAGGAATAACACCTAATAAATGCACCTTACTAATAGCGTCCCTGCTCCTAGTAGCGATGCCAGGAGCCCCTAGTAGCGTCCTTGGTCAAACAAAAATGTACACCCTGATTCCCACCACAAAAGCTCGTCTCTGACCCAGTTCCCTACCAAAGCTGACATGGCTGGGCTCCAGCGCATCAGGCTGGATCCCGGCGGCGACTGCCTCGTGTGAAGCCGCTCTCAACCCGGCTGGAAGCATCGGCGTTGGATGTGCTCCCCACACATATGCAGGGCCTATAATTCGTGGCTAGATGAGTCCTGCAAAAAGAGTTTCTCCAAATGTTACCTCAAGCCATGGGAAATCTCAAAGACCGGTCCCCATTCCAATCGAAACGCACATCCAGTGCAATAGCTGCCTTAAAATTCTGCTTTGTTCCCAAGCTTTCATCAACACTGCTGTTCCCTCGCAGCCGGGATTAGATATGGGTACCTACCCTTGTGCAGGTGGGCAGTGAGGGCCAAATCCAAAGCTACTTGCTATTTGAAGAACTTTCAACTCACGGTTTTAGGTGAGTCGATCCCAATTGTTGGAGTGAACATTACAAATACTACAGTACAGCAGAACTGCCGAAATGCATTGCTGCCTTAAGGGATAAGAAGCTACTAGGGGCTCCTGGCCTTACTAGGAGCAAGGACGCTACGAACGGGGCTCCTGGCATCGCTACGAACGGAGCATTTTTACGACTAGTAACAAGAAGCTATGAACCATCTGTTCAAGCTGTTGCTGGGGCACCTCTCGCCACGTTCAGCTTCTCCGTCCACGTTTGGCTTCGCGGGTCCGGTCGCACCTTGTCATACCAGGCTTCTGCCGCAGAGAGGTTGCCTGAGCCAAACGTCAAACCACATAGACCCACTCAGTCACTCTTTCCTCAGCGCGTCGCAGGTTCCTTTTGCCAAAGAGAGTGTTTCTTTTCCCCACATGTTGTGTAAAAACTTCATCCCGTCCACTGGTTCACACACGGACACGCGTCGTCACCAGTGTGGCGTTGATTCTTCGGACATGAATGGCCCGCGGTCGCCTTGATTGGCCGCTGCGGTCACTAGACTGTTGAACTCCACGTCGTCCAGCCTCGGTGAGCACCACGAAATACTGCCATGGGGAGAGGCGTTCCCAAGGAAAAAGACCGGCACCCAACACTGAAATGCCCCCCCAACACTGAGGCAACATGCACAGTGAGCTAGCTTGCAAACAGTCTCCCCTCCCAGTTTCATGCAGCAAGACCAATGACTTGAGTATGGCAGAAAACTTCAAGGTGCAGTTTCTGGACTGAATCCCCACCAGCAAACACAACAAATGGCATCAGCACTTTAAGAGCAAGGCTTCACGGAGAAGAGCTGCGCCTGGCGACGCCAGTTCACCGCTGGCACCTGTCAGTGCCTCTCGTCTATCCCCTTTTCGCTCAGCCAGGAGAGCTTGGGACTGAAGCATTTCCGAGGCTGTGGATGTGGAACTGCTGCAACAGACTGTAGCATGTTAGTGTCAGGAGCTTCCAGAAGTTCCGTGTCATCGGTGAGTCTGAAAACTGCTGGGGCTCCCTGGCATTCTCAAACCACTGCTCTGCACCTAAGGGTGCGACAAAGCAATTGCTTCAGGCCAACAGGGCCTCGACATAGAAAAAAGAAAAAAGTCGTTCTACTTGTTGTCCTTCCTCGGGCAGCTTCCACAACGTCAAGAAACCAGCCAGCTACCATTACCATCCCAGCTCCGCTTCCGCAAGGAGTAAGTAATTAGGAGATATCGAAGCCCTTTCCAAACGTGTTGTCATTTAACAAGTGCTGTATATGTAATTAAGTTTATTTGATTTTACTGTTTACCGACCGCGTGGACATGTCCGAGAGTCGCACGCTGGAGATCGCCCTCCTGCGCTGCCTAGCGTTGGATGAAAAGGTATAGGCCAGGCAGGTGCAACTATATGTGTGAAAGTATGTGAAAGGTACCCTCACAAGAAGTGAGTCTGGCTTCCCACTTCCCACTTCCTACCAGACGGGTCCGTAACCGACGTTCTTGCCAACAACAGTGCTCCAGCGCACTGTCGAAAGCGTTGCAACATGTTGCGCCGGACCACAGCTAGCCCACATGCTCAACTGAGTTCTGAGATCTACAAACTAGTAGCTTCTTGTTACTACTAGTAAGGCACTTGTTACTAGAAGCGATGCACTTGTTACTAGTAGCTTCTTGTTACTACTACTAGGGCACTTGTTACTAGAAGCGATGCACTTGTTCCTGGATGCTTTGCCTAATTTTGGCACATCGACCAAGGGTCGTGTTGAGTCCGCCGTGACACCGGTCGGTACGAATCCTCGGGTCCGTCGAATCCCGGCACCAGGTCGATCAAGGGCGAGAAGGTGGCAGCTTCCAAGTCGATCCAAAGCCTGGGCGAACACCGCGGAGAAAGCACCGAGCACCGAGAGGCACGCGGAGAGAGCACGGTGGAAACCCGGAGCGTTTCCGTTTTGGGGGAGGAGAAGCATGTCCCCGCCACGGGCTGAGAGAAGAAAACGAACAAAAGTCAATCGATGCACTGCACGGCTAGCAACCTTGTTATCTTGTCATCTGTTCAGCATGGCATGAGCGGGTTTGGAAATCTCAATCCAAAAATGGCACGGGTAATTGTTCAATTCTCCACATCTTTTCATTGGGTGCCCCGGCCGCAAGGCTTCATCTAAGCATATGGTGGCGCTTAGTTCGTCGCGCGCACGGATGGCCTGGTCCATACGCTTGCACCTTGGTGAGCCAAAGTAAGTTGGTAGCGTGATAGCTTGATGTGGTTGCATGATGTTGTACGGTCGATCTTGTTCTGGTTCCCTGGTTCTTGACCTTGGCATTTGTCTGCACTGTCTCCTTGAGCCCAGTTTTCCTAGAAACATCAATAGCTATTTTGCCCTCTTTTTAGCCATGGCGGCCATGGCGTCTGATTGTTTTACCCAGCTTCCGTCCCGATCGATCTCTTTCGTTTGAATCCCTTGTGCTTCCCCCAATCGGTCATAATCGGTCACTGTGGACGGCCCTGTGGGCCCTGCAGCTGCAACTTCACTTCCATGCGTCGCCCATCGACCTGCTCGATGATACATGTTTAAGTTTAGATATTAACCTTGAGCACTCTACTACAATACTCTACAAGGCTTCTGGGCACTGAAGCATGCATTCCAGTTATTGCGGGCTGAAGGCCTTCATCAAAATCTATTGCAACAGCTTCCAAGATGTAAGAAATCAAATCAATTTGTCAAAGGATTTTCACGTGGATTTCCACGCCTAGGCTTCGAAACCTTGAACAACTGCCAAACTGACCTTCATCTGCCGTTTTCTCTGGTATTCCCTGACGGTGTTATAGTTATAATTCATGTGACCACTGCTTTGGACAATTCATGGCTGCCATGACCTGATATCTGAACCCTTCGCTGGCCTCTCCAGCATTTGGCCTAAGCTGAGATCGACTGGTTCTCTCTGTCCTCTCTCTCTCTCTCTTTAACTCGATGCGCCAATGAATATGCTTTGAATAAATAATAAGTGTTGACCTGATTCAGGCTCCTCTGCGGCTGGCGATGTTTGGTTTGTGCAACCAATATAAATATATATATATATATGTGTGTGTGTTTATAGTGTGTGTGTAAGTGTGTTAAAAGAGAGAGAGAGAGAGAGAGATATACACATAATGAACAGAAAATGTCTGGTCTCACAGCGTGGGTAGTGCTTTTGCATGTGTTCACTCCCTCAGCTCATCCAAAGGCTTCCCGGCAACACGCACGATAGCTCGGGCCTCAGTTGCCAAGGCTTCGTCCAGAAATGTCCCGAAGATGTCTCTCCACAAACAAGTGCGGATCAAAAGCCTCAGACAAATTCGAGGTTTGCCGTTGGAATCCCGTGAAGAAGAAAAACAAGAAGGCAACGTCCAAAATTGCTTCGTTCATGTGGTTCGGGCGACCGATGCAGCCAAAGGAGGACCGCAGCGGCAGACCTGGAGACACACAGGTCACACATCCTCTCTTCCCTAGCCGCTGTGGGCAGTGGGGATGCATCTTTGAGTCGGGGTTTGGCTGGCTTAAGGTCAGTATACGGTTGGCCTCATCTTGCAGGCTTCTGGAGGTTGGAGAGGGCCCCACTGATGCTTTGGCTTCAAATATCTGTTTTCCACCACGAGCGAAGGCCAAAGGCTGGGCGTGGGTTCGGTGATGCCCTGAATGCATATCCACTGGTTTCCCATGCCTTCGAAGGGGCCGGGCCGCGATACCGTGGGAAGAAAGCAACTCTTTGCATATGGTGCCTTCACACCTCAACATCAACGTTTCAACAAACTTGTGGACATGTGGATGCCAGGTCCGTGTGAGATACTAAGGATGAGTAGCATGAATTGGGCAACAACAACAAGAAGAAGAAGAACAACAACAACAAGAACAACAATAGGAGCGGAATCAGTGACCTATGTGACCTGAAGTCGCAGCTTGTCGCAACAATAGGTCACATAGGATGCTTGTCGCAACAGTTGCGGTGTTCCAAGAGGATGTGGCTGACATTGCTTTTACTCGTCTAGTGTCTAGTTTCAGTGACAACGGAGTCGAGGAGGCCTTGCCACTGCTCGACAGGGCTCCATTGGTATGCGTATATGCTTCGAACCAGCCTCCACAAAGGCCTTGATGAGGTCAGGCGACCACTCCTGAGGCCAAGCAGCAGCACAGCTTTCTACGGCTTCTGCGGTATTCATCTACCCAACATACTCTGCATCAGATCCAGCTATCCAGCGCACTGATCCAGCTGATCGGCGCGCGACCTCCGACTCCCCCCCCCGGATCGTCCGACGCCCGCCGCGCCGCGACATCGCGCGCCGCGGTCCTTCCGCGCCCTGGACGCGACATCCATGGCTCCACTCCGCACACCGAGCACAAGCAGTTATGCCATGCCAGCGGAGGCGTCAGAGTCCTGACCGGAGGTATCCCGAGGTCATGGCTTCTTCACACATGTCCATCTTCCAGTGTACTTGGACCACAGTGGCCTATTCCATGAAGGTGCTCGAAACCCTATAGTCTGAGTAAAATCGGCGCACCTTTCATCACTGCCCCATCTCGTTGTTTCGAGCAAAGCTGTGCGGAGAAAAAGGTGCAATTTCCAAAGCTGAGAAATGAGATCTAGTTCCCATCAAATCAACCGTGGCCTCTTTGTCCAATCTTTTGCACTGGAGCAAGACTGTGCGCTTCAGAACCCAACGGGCTGGAGCATTTCTGCACTGCCGGCCCCTCTCAACCCGCTTGTCTCGCGCTCCTGCCAAGGACTCACCACAGTCGGGTGTTTGCAGGTGATGGTCTGGTGTGGAGTGTCTGACGTGTATGTGGTGGACTTAGTGGTTTGTGGATCTGCAAGTCAAGCCACATGTTGAATCTTGCAGAATTTGTGGGCGACAAAGGTGCTGTGAAATGTCGGGTCAGCCCACCAAGAACCTCTGCATGTATAGATAGCACGAAAACAAAACCAACATTCATCCAAGATGTACTATTTACATAATACAGTAGCATTGAGAAGTTCAATGTATATAGGTGTGTATGTGTGCGACTCTGACAGTTATACTTCACTTCATTGTGGTTTGCAGCTACGCGATTCCCCGGCCAAAATTATTCCGCACGGTTTATCTCAGCCCGGCAGCACCTAGCAGACCAGCAGGCTGCTTCGTCGCGCTTGCATTCTCTTGGCGATGCCTTCGATATAATTCCAAAGCAACCACACGGTGCCTTAAATAAGAACCAGCCATCAACATATGCACAAAAACGGCCTATGCTATTCTATGCTTGCAACTCCTGCAGCCAACACGTGCACATGTTTCCATACGAGCGCAAAAGGTCTCGGCTCTCTTGCACATGAAAAGCCGTTCATGGCTGGTGCGCTGAGACAAAGGTGGCTCAAACCTGACCAAAGTCTTGCACGGCAATGGACTCC
>CAXAMN010024917.1:1548778-1563783 GCA_963970005.1 Durusdinium trenchii
TTCTTCCAAAACGTCTCGGCCGGAATCATCTCGCGAAAGCCTTTGACGATCGCTTCCACCGGCTCCACGACGTCTCTGTTCCAAACCTCCAGGCAAGTTTGTTGTGTGTATTCTCGTGCGCTGTCCAGAGGAACCGAATCCGATGGCTCTGAACCATTCGGCGCAACGAGGCCCCAAGTGACGTTGAGGCTCTCCCACATGCCCTCATCGCGGTAGAGGGGCACATAGCAATCCTGGTGCGCATATGTTCCGGTGCCTGGGTCCTGCCGGACTAAAACACGGAAAGGACCAATATGACTGTCATTGTGCGCAAAGTGTAGAAGTGAATTTACTAAACTGACTAAACATGACTAATACACAGGAGCAGCATACCAGCAGCATACCCTGGAAATCCTTGACTTGGTCGCAGCTCGTCATCCAAGCATATGTTCTTAAGGCCGGCATGCTACGGTTGCCCGAAATGGCCGCAAGCCACTCGCATTCCTCAGGAGCCCAGTTTGCTCAAAGGGATGAAGCCATTGAACAGGATATAATATTAACATAGGTACAGTATAAGCTTTGAATATGTTTGTTGCTGCGTCTCTTCCTTGTGTTGACTTTCAAACGTTCAAGCCTACATCTTTGCCTCCTCCCATCACCTCAATCGCCAACCTCCCCGGGCCCTGCCACAAATCGGTCCTGAATGGTATCCTGCTCGCTGTAGTGAGCTTCGGTTTGAGGTTTGACCGGCTCTCCTGCAACGAGGCTGTCGTAAATCAGTTGGTGGAAGCTCGCCGGCGCAAAAACGTCCTCCTGCAAAAGGTAGGCCTTGGCCATCCACTTGCCCAGGAAATGGTACTTTCCGGCCATCTGACTGGCCATCGGCTGGGTACCATTGCGCCCGGTGCCTAGGATTGGAAACACATCTCCCGATTCCATGCGCTCCAAATAGAACTGCTGCTTCATGTAGACATCCGAGTCCGAGCAAGTAGTTCTTACACATTTGAGGCAATCTTCATCGAAAGCACCATCCGGCGCAATAGCAGATTCGAGGACCATTTGAAGCCAATCCTTCCATTGACCTTTCTCGTTAAAGATCTTCTCTGAGACATTTTGACCGTCCCACATTCTCACTTGAAAAGGGGTGCTTGGATCCGTGGAATTCCAGTTCCAAGCCACCGACCATTGATCTAACACCCTCGTGTAGTACCATTCCATGTCAAAGGGATACAACATCGGTTTCCCGTGAAAAGGATTCTCACGGAAGAAGCGTTTGTACACTCTGCCCATCATCAATCTGTAGCCTGGTTGCGCAGTAAGCTCTGTAGACTGATTCTGAAGTCTTTGAGCTTCTCGGCGCTGAGAATTCCTGAGGACCGACCATCCGGTGGGAGGCTCGATCTCCAGAAACAAACCCCGACCATTGTAGACCTATACCTTATAACTGGATTCGTTCAAGGGAGAATCTAGAGAAAACTGACGAAAATCGTGGGTTTGGGCTTTGGATCCCCACAACCACGGGTGTCCTTTTGTTTCTTCTCCCTCAAATCCATCCATTTGACGATTGGTGAGCCGACGGCGGCCACCCGGTCCCACCACATCGCACGACCCATCGACGGCCAATCCCGCCTCTCGAGGACCTCACGCAAATTGCTCCAGCAAAGGTCGTTGCCCCGCCAGTAGCGGCCCGGTCGATCGCCGGGTGGAAATTGGGCGGCATCCCGGTAGCAGCCGTCAGTGGAGTTGAGCATGTAGATGCCATCCTTGGTGTCATCCAGCATATTCCGGATTATTCCGGCATGACTTTAAAGAGACTGTAGTCGCATCATGGCACAGAGTTTTTACTCAATTATATATCTCAATTATATCAATCCTGGTAAAAGAGACACGGCCACATGCCAGACATACCAATGGACACAGACCACCAAAATGTCAAGCAAGTCTCAGGCAGTTCAAAGTCCGCAGGGTCAGTCTCGTTGGTCTTGTTTGTAGGATCCTCCACTGCGAGCGCCGAGTTCGCTTCACGCACCACCCGGTAACCCTCCACGAAGAGGGAGATCGAAGATATGAAAAGGACGAGGATTCGCCCAGCCATTCGCATGACACGACTTGAGTTTTACAAATAGTCACTCAGTTTGAGCCTAGTTTGAGCCTCAAAAAGTGGTCACGTGTGGCCACAATGCCCAAAATAATCTGAGTAGGGAAACATCAGGAGCTGGCTTTGTCTCTACGCCTGACCGCAAACATCTATCGGTCCAAGGTGAGGACTGCTGCAACGGCTTTTCAGCGGCAAAATGGCTGTGACCTGGCTCTATGGAAATGTGTCCCAAACGATCTCAAGGATGGACACTGAACACATCTCAGCATAACATGACCTCTATGGTGAGGCCCTGACCTCTATGGTGACCAGCCTGAACGGATGCCCATCCGTGGACGGTCGCCCCCACGCCGACGCCAAAGACAATGCCGAGATTAAGCAGGCCACAACGATGGCAGTGGGTTACCCTCATGGGGAAATGACTGCTTGAAAGAGCTTCTTTTTGATTCTCGATGATTCGTGACTTATATAAGGTTTTGTGAGGCTGCATCTAATGAATACAGTGGAAGTGCTGATTGCAGGTGAATGCCCAGGCAGGGCGGCGCCTGGGATACACCGGGGCACGTCTCTTTCCTGCATAACCATGTGCCAATGAATCTGGACTGCAAGTGTCACAGCCTCTGGCCTACAGCTGTACAAAGCAGCCTGTGACACTCCAAAAATGCATGCAGTACCAGGTGGCGCAGCCGTCCCAAAAAGCAGGGGAGCGGTTTCTTAAAAGAGCAGCTGAGACTCCGAAGTTCGAGTGATTTTAGGCTCCGAAATTCGAGCATTCTAGGCGCGAGCAGCGCTGTTGCAGCTCAAGGCTGTCGCCTCACCAACTGTCATCTTCACGTCCGCCTGAAGGTCCTTTCCCCAGCCAGTCGTGCATTTTCCGATCAAACCATAAGCAAAGCCAAACAAGAACGAGTAGTTGGACATAATGTGCACCCACGCTGCAACTGTGGTACTTGCTACTAGCAGTGCCTCACCCCCTTCATCGTAGGCCTTCACAGAGCACGTCTCATATCCTCGATCAAAGGTGATTTCTCGGGCTGAGATGCTCCAAATTTCGGGCAAGGTTTCACCGATCAATAATTCGGAGAGGGTGCTGCAGCCCTTTCCTCCAAGGCACAAGTTCACAAAGGGCCAAACTGTTAGTACAAGCATTGCAGAGATGCTCCATCGATTCGCCAAAGCTAACCGAAAACCAAAGGTCGCGAGAGATGGATAGCCAAAGGGGATGTAGAAGATCATGCACAACTCGGCCCATCCGGGGCATTGATTGTAGTTCCCTGTTCCAAGGATAAACCAGGGCATACGCCACAAGTAGGCTGTCAGGAGAACCAGCAGCACGTCGGGACGGAAGAGGTTGGCACGGCCGCAAGAGCCCACATACAGCCACGATTGGTCCGAGGATGATTGCACCAGGATGGCATCATCACCGGGCCAACTCAGAGCGGATGCCGCGTGTGGTCTCAAGACATGAAGTTCAGATCCTTTCAGCTTGCAGAGTTTACCCGTGCATGGCAGCTTCACCACTTCGGTAGCCACCGTGCGACCACAAAAGGCCCAGCTCATGAAGGTGAAGACACCCACAGACCAAACCACCCAATTCGAAGTCATCAAGTGGTTGCTGCAAAAAGCCATGGTGAACATGAAGGCAGTCACCACAATCTGCACCCAACGGGCCTTTGCCGTGAAGATCGGATTCACGAGCCAGCGAATCAGTGGTTGAGCAAAGGCATAGCAGCCGAAGCAGAACATGGATGGAAGAAGTACAGCCAAAATGTTCAGCACCACCTGCTGTTCTCCAGGTCTGGGCCGTTGAAATCTGACCGCCTGCCCAGGCTCACCGGGCATCTCCCACATGAGCCACAGCTTTCGTTGCGCGAAATGCCAGCTGCAGCAAACCGCCCAAAACACGATGCCACCACTGAGTTTTGAGAACCAATTCGGTTGCACTGTGGGTGTCAATCCCCAAACATACTGCCATGCACCTTGGACATCTGTGCTGCTCACGGGATAGAACCGCGCGGCCCACGACAGGAAAACCTTCATAGCTGTCATGGGGCCCTAGACAACACGCCCGTGGCAGAGCAGCCCCTTCAAAGCTGGGGCCAAAATTTGAACTCGACTAGTGACTATAGTGACTATATAATGTGGACGAATGTGGATACATTCAAAACGAACGCTCAAATCAAGATCAGCGAGTGGAGACATCTGCCATGACGAGTGTTGAATGGAATCCAATTGTACAAAGCCAACGCCAAGCAAAGCGAACTTGCCAGAACCCTGTATGCTAACAGGTGCTCCTGAGACTTTGGCAATACGAGTCTTGTGCTCACAAGAGAAGACCTGTCATTGTCATTATTGCATTTTGCAAAGGCGTTGTCAAACGTTGGTGGGCAGTGCGTGAGGTCATTTCACCGCCTCCTCCCTCGCCAGCGCCGCCTAGTCACTAGTCCACATAGTGCTCAACGATCACCTGCTCTGACGAAGTCATTGAGAACCTGCCACAGTGTGAAGTCACGATTGTAAGGATGATAGGGGTGCGGGGAAGGTCAGGGCTGCAAGTACAAGAAAGGGACGCATAGCCCTTTTGAATGGCAAAGCATTTACAGTAGATGCATTTAGCATCATTAGCTGATGAATACAAAAATAGGGTTGGGCTGATGGGACGTGAACAAACAAACAATAACAAACATGACATATTGTCTTTGTCGCTGCCACGCAGTGCTATGCATTGTTGGTTGGGCCCATGGCCCCGGCCAATTCCTGTCATACGACGACTTGGTCGTTCGGCCGCTCGACCAACACCTCGTCAAATGTGGAGCCCTCACGGTCTTTGCAAAGCCTTCACAAGAAAAACTCAGAACCAAGATGGACCAAGAGGTTCGAAATCAAACAAAATGCTGTTCAGAACGTCACGAATGTTCCTGTCATGTCCTTGACAAACATGGAGAACCAAACACGATGAACAATGACTGAGATCTATGCAGGCCTGAGCGGTGAGCGCATCAAAGGTGAAGCCGGTGAAGCAGTTAAGCAGTCCTGAAAGGCAGCAACATGTGAACAAGCATGCACCGTACCTTCCCGCACATCAGTGAGACGGTCGTGAACAACATATATCGATCCGTATCTTCCGGGATCGTCGCATTTTTGGGGGCAGCGCGGGCTTGTCAAAAAGGTTCTGTCGTGTCCCACTGTACCCCAATTTTATACACAACACCCGTGCAACAGGGTGACCTGTAGCCTTTCCAGGACGTGAACGTTGGAGAAGGCCTCGCGCAAAGTGAGATTCAGCAGGGCCTCCACGTGCAACACATAAAGTAAGTATAAAGTGAGAACAGTACAAAGCCCGCCCGCACCGAAGGTGCCGAGGCATTTTTATAGGGCACGCGTTATACCGCAAGTACCGCAAGTACTAAAGCTTTAGCTAGGGGGGGGCATTTTCGCTCTAGAATCCTGTGCTTTTTCACGTTTTTGGAACCGGCTTAAAGTGCTGGAAGATAAATTCGTGCTAATGTTTGCTATCTTGAACAAGCATGCACCCGAGGCATTTTTTGTAGCCTTTCACGGTCTTTGCTATCTTTCTGCGTTGCATCATCTGCATCATCTGAGCGGTACAGTGTAATTGGACTGAGACCGGACATTTGGCTGAACAGGTTCCCCTAACGGGGCTCAACATAGCTTCCATATTGCGTAACATAGCCCTAGAAGTCATTATCTAACGGACGTGTCTGCGAGATAGGGACTTGAACGTCCGGGTACGTGGCTGGTCAGGAGCAGAGATAAGCAGATCAGGTCCAGGAACGGTAACATTATCTCACGAGCATAGCTCCCATATGGTCGAACATAACCCCAGAAGTCACTATACTCAAGTATGCTTCGCCGAGATAGGTACTTGAACGTCGTAAACATGACCCAACGAAGGCTCAAAAGGGACTGGAATAGAGTGAAGATATTGCCTAACATAGCCCTAGAAGTCACTATCTAAAGGACGTGTCTGCTAGGGACTTGAACATCGTAAACTAGGGCTATGTTCGGCAATATGGAAGCTATGTCGGGCCACGTTAGAACACGTTACCGTTAATTGACCTTATCTCTGCTTATCTCTGCTCCTGTTGAGCCGAATGCCCGGCCTATCTTGAGCCATCTTGAGCTACCTTGAGAAAAGATACATCAATTTGCGACGTTCAAGTCCCTATCTTCCTTTCATACTGACTCCCTTGGCTCCAAGAGCACAAGAACCCGTTCCAGATCGTGTTCCTTCCTGAAGCTCTCTCACCGCTTACCCGACCCGCAAAATGGCAGCAGTCTTTTAACCCCCCCAACTACGATTACTGTACTTGAAAAAGCATTCGTTGGGCCATGTTAAATCCCTATCTCGAAACATGGAACCTATGCTCGGCCACGTTGGGGAGGGGGGGGTCACTTCCGGGGCTATGTTCGGTGGAAATATTGGCCCCTTCCATGCGGTGCGGGCGGTTACCGTCGCGAAGCGACGTGAATACACATTGCTGCTGAAGAAATGGGAGAAAATCACCTCAGCGGGGTTTGCTCGGCATGCCGAGTCCCAGCTGCAAAAAGCAGCTGAATCAAGAGCCAAAGACTTGACAATGGCTTACAAAATCCCCTCAACTCTTTCTCTTTTTGCAAACTCTTCTACCTGTTGAATTTACATGAACTTACTCTGCTTTTCAAAGCTACTGCAGGAGGACTGAGGACAGACCCTTTGGTCTCACAATCTTTCCTGGAGATTACTATATTCTAATTGAGTTTGCTATAGTATGCTCATGTGAAGCCTCGACTGCACGTGCAGCGTCCGCCACCATGGCCAGGTAGATGTCATCACGGTGAAGTACAGACCGTCTGCTGATGACTTGTTCAGGGAACCATTTTGGAGCCATTGGAAAAGCGTCGGAAGATGGCTGCCCTGCCCATGCATGCCCATGAACACACGAGTTAAGCAACTTCTAGATGAGCCCTTCCATCTTCTCTAAAATTCCAAGAGAATTGAAGAGAAGATTCATGTCGAAGATGGAAGACTTTTTGCCGACAAGGCTAGGCCATGACTGATGTGGATCTTGTCTTGCAAGTGGTTGGGGACACTCCCTGGAGCTCCTTCATGCTCTGAAAAAACACCAGGCAGTGATTGGCTTAAATTCAGTGCCGGACCACCTCCAAACAGTCAACCTGCTCGACTCCTTTTTGGGCGGCGCGGCATCTTACAGCGGCGCGGCCTGTCAGCGGCGCGGCATCTCTGCCCGAACCCCTTACTGAGGTGGCGAAGCGAGGCCGGCCATTTTCCTGTTGGTAGAGAATGCGGAGAACGGCTAACTGTGATGAGACCCTAGGAGAGAAAAAAAACGATCTCATGCCAAATCTCATTGGGCCAATACAACATAAACAAGAGGTATTGTCCCAGTCTTTGAATCTCCCCTGGTAAAACTCTTCAAGCGATTTTGAGACACGCTTCTTCCAAACAGCTTAAAACCCGGCGCGCATGAACTCTCTGACAGGCCCAAACATGGCCGAAAGCTGGGCCTGTCACACAACAAACCAAGAGGCAAGATCTCAAAACTGGCAGAACCACATCTTAGAAAGTATACTCTGCAGCCCTGTCCCGCTTCCATCCACACGATCTGACCCACGTGGCTTTTTCGCATCTCCCAGTCATGGCACGAATCCTATTGCGGGGGCGGGGTGTGAGGATGTTGCTCTCTCTGTCTGTCTCCTTCTTCCCTTCTGAATTTTCAGACATCCCCACGGCCCATGCATGATCATTAGCTCTGCAATCATTGGCTCGAAGCTGTAAAGATCGTTGGCTCAGGGCTTCAAAAACCTGTCAACTGTACAAAGCCAAGATGTTCAGGCCTGTAGGCTTTGTGGCATTCACCTGCCAGCTTCTCACATTCCTTGGGGTGCTCTTCGAAGAATGTCCTCAAATCCATCGGAGCGGCCTTGTGGCTGCCGAAGACCTCAACCAGCGCTGCCAGGGGTTCCATCCGTCCATCCGCCAGCGCTGCAGTACTTACACGACTAGCGCCAGTGCTAGTCGAGTGAGTGATGTTCATGCATGTTACTTGCAGAAACAGCCAACCAACCCACCAACCAGACCGACCAACAGATCTTGAAAACCTTCCCAGCTGCAGCCCAAGTGCCAAGTGATCCTCCGAGCGAGTCACAAGTTCCAGCTCAAGGCCAGCCTTCTCATGCGAGTCACATGTTCCGACGAAGCGGCAGTGGGATGCATGGGACCGGGTGGAGGCCATGGGACCGTTGTGTTCCGAACGGTTTGTCTTCACGGCTCCAAGGTTGGCTGCGCCACAGGGTCGGTTTCGAATGAAGGGGGTCTTGAGGTAGGCACATGGCAAATGGCCAAGATTTGCCACGCAATACCAAGCACGGCTAGGAGGGGCTCGCCCCTCCTCACAAACATTGAACAAACACGAAAAAAGAAACATGCAAAAACAACAAACTGCCTCTTCTGAACCATCCTCAATCCTCAGTTTATCCCAGCATGGGGAGGGAAATTCGAGCTGATACCATCAGTGTTAGTCTGTTGATGTCTGATTGATGTTGTCATCGCATCGGTTGCCTGGATGACGCTGCTCTCCCAGGAGATGCCTTTTCCCAAGGCCAGATCAAACTCCACGGACCGTCCATCCTCTCCTGGTGTCGGAGCTGGCCCCTAGCTGGTTTCTGAGAAGAAAAGGACCTAAGATTATACTGTAGGACAAACACTTAGAACATATTTTGGAAAAATCTTTTATTTTTTCTCCCTGGCAAATATGTTCTAAGCGTATGGGTAAGAACATCGCCGACGTTCTAAGTGAAAGGTGTTAAGAATCTTGAGGCCATACACATAGAACATGAGGCCATATACATAGAACATGTCTCGCATGTACTCATAGAACATGTGGAAGGCTTTGTATAAACACCTGTAAACACTTGAGACATTGCAAAAGTCACAGCGCTCATGTGGAAATGCATATGTAGATTGCATATAATTACACAGCTCACAAGCACGCGGCTTGGAAATGCACAGCTCCTATCCCCCTTTTGCTTCCACAGCTTCAGGTGGTCTTGCTATTCACCACTACCCCCAACACCAAGCGACAGGAACGTGCTGCTTGTGTCCCCATGTTCTAAGTGCATACACTCACAATGGAATCCATGGCACATGCATGATTGCTCTTTTGTTTCATCATAGAAAGCCTCCTCGTGTAGACCTGTCTTGATCTTTTCTGCTACTCCACTACGCCAGGCCAAAGACCTCAGGTGGTATATGTATTTACAACCCTCTTGCATCTATCCATGTTCCTCATATATAATGCTCTAAGTGTGCTGATGCAGCATGTTCTAAGCGAGCAATCCTTGGACGTTCTAAGTGTGCAATCCAGGATGTTCTAAAAACGATGTTCTAAGTAAAGGGTTTCGGGTTTTGGAAAAAAAAAACGATGTTCTAAGTATATGTCTGCAAGTATAATGGAGGACTAATGAGATGGCGATGGAATTCCCAATGTCCGACAAACCCGAAATTAAAATATGTTGCTATATGCTGAACCAAATGCACAATTATATAACGTTATATTATATATATATATATTATATTGTTATTTTTTTATTATACAACGTGAAATATGCTGCAATATGCTGCAATTACTGTTTGTTCGGGTACTCTGTTGCAAAGGGCAAAAGGGCTTGGATTTCGTTGGATGTTCCTCCACGCCATCCCTCGGTTTCTATATGCGTCTGTTCCGCCGGACTCTCACAGCCGGACGCTCCGCCGGTGTGGCTGTTCTCCTGCGTTCCGATTTCTCGCCACCACGTCCACCCGAGTTCGGATCACCTCTGGAGCCTTCAGAGTCTCTAGGGGCACCAGCGGCGTCAGCGCCAAGCGCAAAGCAGAGCGATAGACGAGGCTGTTCCCACCAAAGGTGACTTGTGCCCTTCCTTCGTCGTAATATCCTGGGCCGGGCAAATAACGCAGGAGCTCCAAACTCCGTCTATTACATGTATATATATATGGTGGAGGACGGAAGGGTTCCCAGTCATATTTCAAACAAGTGACTCAAATGGTTGGTGAGGATAACTGTTGCCCTCTTTTCAGGAAGGATCTTCTCCATCTTCCGGCAGAAAATGCTCATCATTTTGGTGATCTCGTCATTGAACCAGGTCCCCTTCTTATCTTTCTTTTTGCGGGCAGACATCGCTTTTGAGAGCTCGGCCTTGGTCACGACGTGCGCGACGGAATCAATGACAATGAAGTTGCTGTACCCCTCGTGGACCAACTGCTCGGTCGTGCCGAAGACCTGTTCAGCGCTGGTGGGCTTGATGAAGGTCACTCCGCCTTGGTCACCTCAGGCGAGAGCAGTCGCTGGCGGGGTCACTGCATGGCGCCAGCGCCAGAAATGCAACCCAGAACTCCCAAAACAATGAATCAAGATACTTCCTGCCCGAACTCCGTCGCGAGAACTTCATTTCGTGAATCTCCACTTGAGCTTCCACGTCAATCAGGTGGTTTTTGATGTTCAGGTGGGCCAACTGGAATCAGCGAGGTGTTTGGGATGCTCTCACCGCCTTCCCAAAAAGATGTATCGAAACGTGACCCGTGCAAAGGCCAGCTTGGCCCTGAACACCAGAGGTCCAAAAGACCTCTACCTGACTCTAACTTCCTCATAATATCATATAATATTCATCTCAGTTGATCTCAGCTGCATCTTTCCCGCGGCCAGGTGCGGTCCACGTCGAACACCACACACCTCAAAGGCGCATTGCCGAGGCGTAGCGAGGTGCCGCAAATGAGAACATCCTCCCGTTCTTGGTGAATTTATGTGAACTTGTGAAGCCTTGAACGGACACTAATTAGGCGATGTCATCAGCTTTAACAAAAGAGGGAAGCTGACGAAGATCATGTCATGTGTGGTACCTCCACAGACTTCAGGCAGCCTGAGTCATTGCTCCTTACGTCTGCTCTTTAAAACACCTGCGGTGATGGGACCAGTCTGTGGTTCAGGGTCAACGACTCACATGTCTCTTCACCTTGCATTCATGTCTCTCGCATGACTCGCAGTCTCCCTACCGCACCTCCGTCCTTGCTTCAGCGCAGCTTGTAAGCAGCTGAGCGCCAGACTGGTCTTGCCGACCTGCGGACCGACCTACGGCCTCCAAGGACCGGCTGGTCTTTCGGAATGCTGGGATGAAATCGCACACTACACTATCCACGAAAGAGAAACCATCAAAGATCGGTGCAGGTAAAGCAACAAACCTGAAGACTTTCCCAAAGATACCGGGAAGACTACGAAGTTGTCCACCCGCAGTGCACCTGCGGGCGACCAAAGATCTCTACCAGGCCGTATGGCAAGCCACCACCGATCACCAAATCCAGCGGCAAAAGCCCAGTGCTCTGAGCTGCAAAGCTCCTTGAAATCGAGACACGCGTGCCATCAAGTCATTTAGAGTGTGCAAAAGTACCAACACCAAAGGGGGCAAGAACTCATCAATCAACCATCACTAAACAAAATGGATGATTATGATCGGCAACTTAGCTAGCTCGGTGCCAAATATCAAATCCAGCTCCTAGCTTTTTTGCATTGCCAATTAAGCCGCATACACGTCTCTGCCTCCAAGCATCTCCTCACGTCGCCGTGCGTGCCTCCTCGCCACCGAGCCGCCCAGGACACCCGCGGCCGCCCAGCGAGCGACGCCGCGCGGCAGCGGCGCCTCCGCGGCCGCGCTCCGTGGACGCCGGGAGGCGGAGGCCGAGGCGGAGGCCGAGGCGGAGGCCAAGGCCGCCGAGGCGGCGGCGGAGGGTGGGAGAGAGGGATGTTGCAACATGCCGAGCATGTATAAAGGGCCAAATGGCTGCAGGATGCGCGTATCTTCAAATGGATCTACATGAGATCTGAGAAAAAGACGTGAGAGACTGAGACGTTTCAGGATTCTCTGCATTCATCCTTCTCCCTTCCCTCCACCTCTGAAAAGACCCGCTTCACGCCGCCGGCATTCTGCTGGGCCGCAGTCAAGCCTCGAGCACAGGAACTAGTGGCAGAGTGCAGCACAATGAAGGAACGAGTGTGTAAGTACTCCTTCAGGACAAATTGAAAGGGGACCAAGCAGCAAGGAGAAGGGGTGGCATTTGTGCTCGCGTGCTCGCGTGCTCGCGTTGTGTTCGCGACTTCATGATTACAGAATAATCTGAAACGGGCTTGGGCTTTGCAAAGGAGAGGCTGTCCGAGCAAAGGTGTTTAGGGTTGGTTGGACTCACGCCACAATGCACCATATGCTATAAAAATTCAGAAGGGAAACTCACCAATATACTCTATATATATATATATATTATGTGTGTGTGTGCCATGTGTGTGTGTGTGCCTTATATTTGACTATGGCATGCGCTTCGGTTGTCCAAGTCCAAGTCCAGGCGTGTTCCCCCAGTAATGGACTTGGCCGTGAAAAAAGAAGCTTCTCATAGCCTCTCAAAAGAAAAGCAGAAAAGCACTTCATGATCTTCATGGCCTGGGTCTGAGGCAGGGAAAAAACAGGGAATGGAAGGCAAGGGAAGGTGCATGAATGCATGAATGGCTAGGGCTGCTAGGGGTGGTGCGATCAGTATAAAGTTAGGCCACCCTGCCGATCCGCAGCTCCTGCTCTCCGTGCGCGTAGCTGCAGCTCGCGCCCCGGGCACATTGGCCGAGATCGAAGTAGCGACACATCCTCAGGTGCGACACAGTGGGAACTCCGAACCACACTTCTACAAGCCATTGTTGATTGAATTTGTTGTGAACTTGTAGGCTTGTAGGCAGTTGGACTCTTGGCATTTGGATCACTGGAGACTCTTGGGACGACTCCATAGCTCTCCCGACTGCTGCACGAGCTGCTTCAATATCGCTCCTACACCTCCCGCCCAAGGGCCTATGGCGGACCCAAGCACCGGGACTGAGACCCCCCGACGTCGTCTTATACGTGGGCGCGTTGGGGTTGATCATGGGCGCGGCAATGCCCAGCGCCGCTGCGATCACGGAGGCATCATGCGAGAAGGGGCAAGCCTCCTGGGAGGTCCGAAAACCGGTCAAGCTTGGCGCAAGGGAAACAAGGGCCTAACAAAGAGAACAAAGGAAGAAAAAAAGAAAGAAAGAAGTCTTCCCAAAAGGATCCAAAAGGTAGCAGCTTTCCAATTCTGGCAGTTTCTCAGTGGTGGGGGGTAATTTCTAGCCTCAAGCAACTGTTGCGCCACAAAATTTGGGCTGGTTGACCTACGCTGCAGGGTCTTGTGGTGTCAATCACTAAGCTCTGCTCGCAAAGGAGAGCGCTGATTCTTTGCAAACAGCCGAGCCGCCCCATTCTTGCACATGCCGGGGTTCTTCAGGTGGAACCTGGTAGCGCTCAGCGGCGCTCGGTAGAGACTCATTCTTGGGACGTCACATGTCAAGACTGTCATCGGCATGATGCGCTATCATGCGCTATGCAAGGACCGGGATCGAGACATCTGATCTAGATTCCCCTCGATGCCCCTCGATTGAATCCCCAAAAAAACTGCCTGAAAAAGAACACTGCTGAGTGCTCTCCAGACCTTCAAAATTACTTTAAGAAGGCAGAAAGAAGACACCGAAGTTTGCACCAATTCCGATGGCACACCGAATTCACGTGGTCCTCCTTTTCACATCTGGGAACGTTCCCAGTTTCTACCACCCACCCCTGAGCCTGCAGGGAATGACCTGGAGGGAAGGCACTTGGGAGACGAAGGCTTGTGGCGGCAAATGATGGGAATGGTCGGCAGCTGAATCGCACACAAATCATTTTGAGGGTACACTTTTACATACATCTTGCATACTGCACACCTAATTGTGAGGTGCATGTGTCTCTCTATTTCTCTGTGTGTACATTCCCCCACCTAAATCAATACGAACAGTTCTTATTTATATATGCCAAACATCGTGTCAGGGCGCCATGATTTCCAAACCTGAAACGGCTTCTGCTTGAAAGCTTGCCCTGCCCGGAGCCTTTCCCCCTCGCACTGGTGGAGGCGGACCGCGGTCAGACCGGCCTAGGCGAATACAGAAAGCTCCAAATATAGTCTAAGACATTCCTACATAGTCGAAGTCTTCCTCTGCACAGTTTGAGCCAAGTTGCTGCCAGTCCATTGGTTCTCGGTTGGTCGGCTCAAATAGCCGCCAAGCCCTGACACCAGAATCGTTATGTAATTGCGGAATATGAAGATGAACATGAATAATGAAGTCCATCAATTAAGAGATTCTGCATTGGGGGCTGTGGCCTTTCTGATGGCCTCGCATGGCACACGTGCACGATCGTTCACGGCCTCCCGCCTTTAGCCATCCCCTTCCCACCCGGGCTGTTGCCCAGGGCCGGGCTTGCATGGCCGCTGGGAGCATAACCCCCAAGCCCCAAGGGCCGCCCTGGAGAGGCCACTGGGGCTGGAGCAGCTTTCTTGCTCTCGATCTCAGTGAAATCAGCTTGTGAAACACATTGATCAATTTCCCTCAGGGCAAGCATACCAAAACATGACCGTGTGACATGCGCTACCAATTCTCCAAACAAAGCAGTAAGGGGAACACCAATGGTGGTTGGGTGCCCCTTGCTCGTCCACGACACTGCACCTGACCCTGGTGACAGTTTTCGGACGAGGCATGACTGCCTGTGGCCCTACCCCCTGAAAGGGGCACAGTTGGAGACCTTTAAAAGATCCATGAAGCTCGCTGTTCCCCAACTGGGCTTCGTAGCATCCCGGATCTTCTTCACTAAAGCCTGGCCAAGCTGATGGACGACCTCCTACTGAACATAATGACAACCTCCGATTAATAAACCCCCCCCCACATGGTAGGTCAACAAGGTCAAGAAGGTATGAGATACCACTCATGAGGTCCACCTCCCCTGAATTATCGGCTCAGGGAGCCATCGTAGTCGCAGCCGTCGTCGGTAGTAG
>CAXAMN010024917.1:1563793-1587152 GCA_963970005.1 Durusdinium trenchii
AGTAGTAGGTAGTAGGTAGTAGGTAGTAGTAGGTAGTAGGTAGTAGTGGGTAGTAGGCCGTAGGTAGTAGTAGGTAGTAGGTAGTAGTAGGTAGTAGGTAGTAGTAGGTACTTAGTAGGTAGTAGGTAGTACTAGTAGTCACAACAAGTTTAAACAAGCACAAAGAAAAGGCCAGGGACACAGGATCAAATTAATAGGGGGTAGTAGTGCGGATTATTGATGGGGGACCGGCCCTTGTGAGGGGTACCCTTTGTGAGCTTGTCAAATGATTGTTGTTAATTGTTTTTTAATAAGGCAATTTATGGTGATGGTGGTGGTGGTGGTGGTAGCAGCAGCAATAGCTAGTAGCAGCAGCAGCAATAGCTAGCAGCAGTAGCAGTAGCAGTAGCAGTAGCAGTAGCAGTAGCAGCAGCAGCAGGAGGAGTAGTAGTAGTAGTAGTAGTGTGTGGGCTCGGATTAACTGGGGGGGGGGGTTCTGATGCCCAACTAGAAGATTAGGGGGGGAAATAGGAACGAATAATACTTTTAAATTGGGCAATTTTTGGTGGGTTTTGTGTCTTCGGATTAACTAGGGGAGGTTTATTAATCGTAACTTTACATTACACAGAAACTGGACAAGTAACTAGTAGAATGTGATGGACGAGTCAAAAGCGTTGGCCGATTTTGATGTTGGGCTAGTGGGTTGAGAAAATCCAGAGTCATGGCCGTTCCTTTCCTTTCTGCTCCTTCAGCCTCACGCCTCACTCGTGTGACATGCTTTGAGAATAGATCAACAGCCTCACTGCACAGTAGTTCACAAAGCATCCAGAAACACAAAACAGTTATATACATGTCCGGTATGGGTCGGAACCCAAAAGGCTTTACATGGGTTCGGGCCCCTGTTCGGGTCCTGGTGAGTTCGGGCCCTGGGTCCAGCAAGGAAAAAGGCGGAATCGGACTGACTTGTTTTGCTTCCTCCTTCCTTCACCCTCCTTCCTGCCATATAGTCCTCATTTGTTTTCGTGGTGCTTTCCTTTCAACACCTTCCCTCTGAGCCTCTTGAACTTCTCGGGTGGAAAAGAACAGCATTCACATGCATTCACTGAGCCACGTAAGTCTGCATTCATCTGTCCAAACAAGTAGGGAATTGAACAATCAAGATCAAGCATCAATCGAAATGTCTCTCTTCCGATCTTGCAGGTGTTTTTATTTGTATACTTACACGTATGAGGATAAAACATTATATAACTATACCTGTGCCATGTCAATGTATGACACAGCATGTTCCGTCGCAGTCAATTGAAGCTGCTCATCAACATCTCTAAGCCACCTGCTGTGCTTTTCCTCTTTTCTGTACGAAATTGCGCAATAGAAACAGTCGCTCGCAAAACGGACACGGCGCAGCGTTGGAAACCAACGATCGGCAGGCCTCTTCGCCTTGGCGTGTCTTGACCAGCCAATGGGCACCACTATATTATATATATTATATATACATAGCTACTAGTGGCTTCTTGTTACTAGTAGCGATGGCCTCCACCCTAGTAGCTTCTTGCTACTAGCAAATGTGCATCACTCTGCTTGATGATAGGCTCAGTTCCATGCTGTCATGTGTGATCATGTGTCGTCTATTCTGGCTCATTCTGTGCAACACTATGGCACGGGAACTCACAGAACAAAATCAGCAAATTAACTCAATGATACTCAATGCATGTAATATGCCAATGAGTCAATGAGTCAAACTGTTCCCTTTGACCGAGCCCACCCACCAGGAAGCTGCGGCTCAGAACGTTGCAAAACAAAAATCTCATCGTTTGCGAAGCTTGTGAATCAAAAAACCACATCAAACATCATCAAACCATGCCCTTTTTCAAAGTCCCCAGGGGATCCTTGGCCGAGCGACCTTCCCAGAGCCGGTCGGGTGGCCCGCGCACGCAAGCAACTTGCTTTCCAGGCATGGCCATCGGATCCACCTCTGTTGCCTCACTAGTGCCGCGTGGAGTGAACAATTGGTCGAGGAGGTCTCGATCAACCAATTCAAAAGAAAACACGACCTATTCCCTCAGGTATGTGGGAATTGAAATTGATCTCTGTAGCACAGCCAGTCAGTGGAACTCCTTGCATGTACATTATATAGCTGAATGTGCAGTTGAGCTTGCGAGAAATCACAGAACCAACAAAACGAGGACATTTCGGGAAGGCAGGGTGATTGCTCACATCTCAGGGCCCCGATGACATTGGGAGCGATCTGTCAATCTATTTGCATGGCAGGCCCCGTTCGAGGCAAGATCAGAATCCTCAACATGACGGCTACTCATCCAAGCAGCCCAGGATTCAGCTGGTCAATCCCACTTCCAAATCGACCAAGAACCAGCACTTCGTTCGCTTCGTTCGCTTCCAAAAGGACCACCAGTCCATCCATCCATCCCGCGGATGTGCTGCTTCGCCCGTTCGCCCGCGCCTGGATAAATTTGATCTTGCACCCGGTGGTGTCGAAGATATGCCGCAGATTGGCGCCCCCAGGGCCGATGATGTGACCCACCATGGCGGGATCCTGGGTGCAAGGCGACCTAAACGCTGCTCGAGACCAAAGTCCCTAAGATATCTTAGCTGGCGAACTTTAGGCTCTCCTAAGGTCCTAGGCTTGAAATAAGAAAGATGAAATATACAATTCCTTCAAATGATTGCTTCAAGTGCGTTTGGGGGTGGGGCACCAAACTCCGGCAACTAAAATTGGACTGAGGCGTCTTGCTCGTGAAAACTACGACATATGACCCACCGGCATTGTCAAACCAAGGCCCCGGACAACGTCTACGACCTTGGAGGCCCAACCGTCCCTGCACAGGTGAGACTGCATCAGGGGAGACTGCCACTCGACTGGTTTCCTTGCAAAGAAGGCTCAATTCAAACCAATTGGCTATTGATGGTGGCACTACAAGCTAACTACCCAGATGGCTATATTAAATAAGACAAATATTGTATTATATTATATATACATGAGACAACAACAACAACAACAACAACACTTCTTACCAACTCGGGTTCCGAATGTCAGAAAACAACCAAACCTGCCAAACCATGCCAAACACGTTCATTTTCCACCCACACCTGCCTGGGATGATATTGCTCGTTGAGCCTCTCGTTGATGAGCTGCTCGGCCACGGCCACATTCCCAGAGATTGTGATCGTAGCCAGGTAGTCACCACCCTGGTGGTCCTTGAGTTCAACCAACGGCTTCGAGTTGGTCGGGACAAAGGCTAGTTGGAAAGGCCATGCGGCCTTCATACACAGGGAATTGTCAAGACTGTTGGCTCACACAATTTGTTCCAGCCGGTTGGAAACATTTCGCCTCACCCGCCACGCGGAAGGAGCACCTCAACTTGTCGCCTGACTCCCTAACAACGTCCCACTCTGAAGTTTCAAAATTCGTTCCTAAAGCAACCCATAGGCGCTGGCGTTTCAGTCTTCGCGCGACATTTAGAGCCCAATCGGAGCTCTGAACCCTGGAAAAAAACTCTTTGCTCTTGTGTCCAATTTGGGGAAGGTAACCTCGGATGTGATTGGTCACCCAGTGATCAGGCTAAGAGTTAGGCCGCCTAGGCCTCTGAAAGGAAAAAGTGTTCTCAACAGCATGCAGCCCTTAGAAAAGGATTGAATGAGGATGAGAAACAAGCAGGCACTGCAGTTAATTAATTTGCTGGACAAATGGTCAATGTGGCGGCGATCGCACTGGTTGTGCTGGTTAGGCTGGCGATGCTGATTGCGCTTGTTACGCTGGTTATGCTGGTTTTGCTGGCTGCGGTGTGGCCAATGTAACCAGTGTCGTTGGTGCAACCCGTGTACAGAAGAATTGTGGACACGTATTCTGACACGCATCACCGGTCAATTCGGACCACTTTCGAGGTCAAAGTTCAATAACTTTCATTGAGCTCCAGCGGCAATGATATGCCATGAGTCATGACTTTGTGAATCCGCTCAGAGTTTGACACTGGGATATGTTGGGCGGGGGTTTGGCTGTTGGGATTTGCAGGCCCTGTGGAGGGCTCAAATGCCCTAAATAACTGACAAATGTAGCCTCATGCAGCGATGCCTGAAACAAAAATAGTTGACCTTCTCTTCAACAAGTTGCTATCTTTCAGCGTCATTCCCGCTGATCTTTGCCAAGGCAGTGGGTTCACCTGCGAATGTCTCGGACTTGACCCTGGGGCTTGGAACCAGTTGGCTCAAGCCCGTTCAAACCGAGGCTCGATCTTGATGCTTGCTCCAGAGGCCTGCCTGATCCGTGCGATGGCTTCACCACCCACACCGATCAAGCCGCCCTTCCTGAGAGCGTGCGTCGATCTTGCACATCCAAACACCTTCACCGTCAATCCCAGGTGGCCCAGATCAGAAGGCACGGTAACTCTGAACTGGGCGATCTCCTAGTTCTGATAGGCTTCGAAGCTCTTGAGCTATTGCCAGAGCCAACCAATCTAGCTATTACAGATCCCGTTGGAGAAAAAAAAGTATTCTTTTGAGCTCACCCTTCAGAGTTTTCAGCAGCTCAGCAAACTTTTCACATGTCTGTTGCCCGGATGGGCCCTTGGCACCTTTTTATGTAAGGCCAGTTCCAACACTTCGAACGCAAGCCACGCGAGCGTTTGCTCAAGCTTCATTGGCCACCTGCGCACCAGCTTTCCCCAAATCAATGCTGTCACGTCACTGTTTGGCTGGGATCTGGATCACCTGCACCGCCAGCGCCAACAAAGGCAGTTGCTGGGCTGGGATCGAAGGCAGTTGCATCTCTTTTTGGAGTTTTGCTAGAACAACCACTACTTATCAGCTAATCTTCCCTGGGTTTGATGAAAGTATGATGAACCCCCGTCCTTCACTTCTGGCATGGCCGCCGCCATGGCTGGCATGGCTCCAGATGCTGCTGAAGGCCTAGGAGGGAACAAACTTCATGCTGCCACGCCACGAAGTTGCCATGAAGCAAAAATGATAGTGGATGATAGTGGAGGCTAACAAGTTGACTTTGACTAAGAGATCAAGAAGTACCTGGGAGGGGTCGTCAGGATTGCCTCCAAAAACCACTACTGTACAAAGACATGGATTTTGTAGTGGGTGGGTTAGTGAGTTGCCCTACACCCATGCCCAACAACAAGGACTTGTTGGGAATCTCCACCTCATGAGCCCCAACTGGACGGCCAAAGATACCTCAGGATACCCCAAATAGCAGATCTGCCACATCCCTCAGCACACCGAGACACTGCCAGCTTGGATCCCAGCCGCAGCCACCGCAGCTGCCACCACTGCAGCCGCAGCCATCGCAGCCGCAGCCACTGCAGCTGCTGCCACCACCGCAGCCGCAGCCACTGCAGCTGCCACCGCAGCCGCTACCATCACAGCCTCCGAAACCCCCGTAGCCACCGCAGCCCTCATAGCCTCCGTAGCCCGCGGCGTAGCCCGCTGCAGAGCTGGACGCCAATGACTGTGGTGCTCCATCAAAGAGGCCCACGCTGCCCAGGGAGCGCGCATCGAAGGATTGGGCCCTGGGCAGCGCATGGAGTCAATCAAGAACGGGAATCGCTGACTCCATCAGAACCAAAAAGACATCAAGGTTCCATGCGACTTGGTACACACTCAAGAAAAAATTCCATCTCAGCAAGGCCTTTTCACACATGTTAGGCTCATATTGGCTCGTCTTCATTCATGAGCCCTGCACATCTCAGGTGGCGCGATGTCCGCACCAGCATCCCACCTGAACAGTTTGAGTTTGCGACCTCGGACACCTTTCTCGCCCACTCCAACTGGAGGCATTTTTCATGGACTTCACCATCCAAAATCCTGCTTATTTGACACGTGCCTCGATCGCTTTGTGGGCGGCTCCATGAAGCCTGACACCAAGCGAACATCCTGCCCCGCTTGAGATTAAGCATCCTTCAGGGTCCACGAATGCTCTCTCTCTCTCTCTCTCATCGTGACACCTTGAGTCTTTGAGGACAAATTTCGTATTTCCCGCAATCATGGAAGTGGAAAATGGCCCCTGACACCATGTTCCTCTGGATTCAGGGAGTGCAGTGCAACAAAACTTCAAGGATTCACTGCTGCATCAGTGGTTCAAAGCTGATCAAACGATATCAAACGGCCTCCACGTCCGCCCTCTGCGGCGTCTGCGCACGACCCCTAGGACCCCTACAGCTGAGCCACAAAGGAGATAACGGAGCGAAAGGGCAGTGTCTGAGAGCCTGAGGGTGACATCAAAGCCCGGATGTCTTCGAACGATCGCCACGAGCTCCATGACACTCTTCGAATCGAACCTACGTCAAAGCCCGGTTCCCTCCTCCCACCCATTCCCTGCCGACTGCTGCTTTGCCACATGGAGCGGGCGTGCAGGTGGATCCGCCAAAATGATGGCACTAAATTCGGGTCCCACGCCCATCGCACCGTGGGATTGATTTGTACACCATGGTGTCAGCTTCAAGCCACCCGAGTGAATCCCTTGGCGCATTTGGCCACTGGAGTTGATCGAAGTGAAACACCGCGGTTGCCCCCAAAGTCACACTTTAAAGCAACATCAACCGACAGCCAGAACGGGACAAACGAATCACTCACAGCCGCGCCCTTTTCAAACGTGTTCAACACGCCCGTCCTACAAACTACACCAAACTACGTTGCCCTCGCCGCTCTTCATAGTGTAGTGGTGATCGGCGCCACTGTTGTGGTAGCGGTGGTGCAGCAAGTGGAGCAATCGACACTCAAGCCATCACCATCAGCCCCAAAGCAACAAATGTCCTTCGGCGTGACTGAGCAGGTGGAAGGGCTGGTACTGCAAAGTGTCGAATTGGATTAAATACAGCTGGACCTTGGTAGAAGCACTTGCTGGTTGGGTCGTGGATGTTGATCTTCATGCCCTCGCACGTATCCGGCAACTTGTCGCTGCAAATCCTCAAAAATAATGAATCAATCTCACCATCCAACTGACCAATGACAATGAAAGCTGGGTCTAGTTTCAGTTGCCTAGCCAAGGTGCACTTCCAAACATACATTGCTCGCAACTACATCCACTACAGTGTCAGCACAAGCACCACCAAAACGGCTAGAATCTTCGCTGTCGCACTTGATGGAAACGTTTGCTCCAGCCTAGGTGATCCAAGGGACAGGACAAAAACAGCCAGTTAGAACAACGGTTTCTGTGAAACAATTAGGAGGCACAAGCAAAAAGTAAATTAAAACATATACAATTAATCTGCTCAGGCTACTCCAGAAAAGGTAAAGGAAGCCCTGTTGCAAGCATCCCTGCCTGTGCAGGTGATAGAATGTTGCGCGGGGACAATGTCCCGGAACTCACCTTCGAAATCTTGACACACAGGCCCTGTTGTCGTATTGCAAAAAAGATCCCCCATCAGAGAGGATGCTGTTGCTCTCCTACAAGCATCCCCTTCACAGCTGAGACTACGAATAGGACCATTGGAAGAGAAATTCGCGTTCCAGCAACTGTTGAGTCCACAGCAAATGTCATTTTGGCAGTCTCCGGCGCGCAACGATAAGGTCGCGTCAGGGCATGAGCCCAAACTGCAACAAATGGCTCCAGCTCCTGAAATCATTGACCTTCTGCACGCTCCCGTCCTCAATCAAATGCGACATGATGAAATGATCAAGTCTTTACACTTTGAAAGCTCCCAGTTGCACGGAGTTCGCATACTTTTTCTACTGCTTAGCTAAAAACAATGTAAAAAGGCACTTGTTTCATGATTTTTCACAGGCACCGGCAATCCAAGTAGTCCGAAGAGTTCCTGAATTCCACTGGCAGGCGGAAGAAGGGATCTCCAAGATCTTCACAAGTAGATACGCCATCGCAAAGAAGCCGTCCATCGGGGAAACCTTCCAGAAGAACGGGGACAGTGTAAGCAAAGATCTGAGAGTTCTTGCGACTTCCCCTGCATCACAGTGTCCTGCAGGTTGCAGGTTCGTCTGTCGCCTCATGATTCACATAGTGTCATGGGTGCGTGCAGTTGAAAGTCTAACTTACATATAGACAAACACATAGACATAGCATTTTCCATGCTGGATGCTTAGGGCTGCGAGTGGCGCCAACGATGTTTCATTGGACGCAAGGGCATCAAGTGCACTTGGCAGCATGGGCAAAAGGCAGCGCCCGGTCTGACCAACTCTTTGCACAGGCGCCATGTCTCCGCATCTGGGCGCAGTCACAAAGGGACAGGCTGCAGTAACTAACACCGTCCGTGGCACCATGCTGTTTTGGAGAGCGAGTTGGACCACCCACTGCTGAAGCCGCATTTTCCAAAAACATGCAAAACACCTGAGCCTGTCCCAAATACATGTGTCACACAACTTCGTCTGACATCGGCAAAAAGGAAGCACTGCACAACATGGAGATCGCCCTCACAAGCAAGATCCAAAGCTTTTTTTTGTCGAAGGGGCCACCAAGAAGGACAACAAGTGCTTTGGGTTTTCGAGTGGCCACTCTACCGATTTGGAGTTCCACACAATTCCGTTGACCCATGTCGTTTGCACTTCTACTTGTCCCATGAATGGAAGCAGTGGCGGTGGTGAATGGATTCGAGCATGAATATGGCAAGGGCAAATGCAATTTGGATCACTACCTCACATCACAAGATTCTATATATACCACAGCAGGCTCGTGGCTGCAACAGCACAAGGATAAAACGGGCTTACCATTACCAATATCAGAAGTCAGGAGACAGTTTTCCGTGATTTGGAAGTTGGGATCTGCCTACTTGGATCGTGGCTCAGCTCGTAGCTTACAGCATCCCCCTTCTCATCACCCCACATCTCCACCGCTCCCCATTGCGAGCTTTTCAGCTTACCGCCGTGTCAGCCTCACACACGCTCAACACCAAGTGGCCCTTCTCCTCCGACTCCACCTGTAAATTCGTCAGCACCGTGCCAGCACGTAGCCCCAGCCCTCGCCGCCGCGAGTGTCTGGACCCCAAATACCCGGTACGACAGCCCTGAGGGCCGCCCTCGACGTCCACCAGGATCAATCCATCCCTCCCGCGGCGGAGCACCACACCACGCACGCGCTTCCCCACTTCAGAACCTCCACTTCGGAGAGGTAACGAGCTCAACGAGCCCTGAGACAAGCAGCAAAGGTCCTGCAACTCCCAAGCGTTGCTCAAGGCCTGTTGAGGTGCATCCCCTTGGCCAAACATAATCACCGCTGAAGTTGCTCTCTTCGCAACTGCCATCGCCTCCTTCAAAAAGCTCATGTCGTAGAGACCGATGCTGCGACTCCTAGCGCCAAAGCATCGCAGGTACACAAAGTCTCCCTCATCAGTTTCATCTGGCAATGCATGCCATCCGGAGTTGAGGTCACCTGCCCATCCAGTGTCGTTCATCACATGCAGGCTCACCAAACTTAGGCTATGCCTTCGCATGATTTCCCTCAAAGCCGAGCTCTTGAACCACGAGCTGTGCCGGAACTCGAAAACATGTCGCAGTTCGAGCCAGGCGGTGCGTTGGGAACGGCTTCGCAAGAGCTGGCCCAAAATTTCTAGGCGCCGCAAGTGCTCCTCCGTGCAGTTGAAGGAGGGTGGAAGTTGCCAGAGCAGTCCCACCAAGATGCCTTCATTCACCTGGGCACGTTTGGCAGGCAAAAGGAGGTGAGTTGCCCAAAAGCTAATCCAAACACTACACCTCTACACCTAAACGGCAGGCTGTTACCCAGCGCTGACACACAGACAAAGGCAGGGAATCACTGCGTGAATCCCACCTTGCTCCAATGTCAGAGTGTGTGTGGAACCCTTGGAGTCACAGGAGGCCTTACGGTCGTTAAGATGGCAAGGGGACCAGTCATTTTGCTGCTGACCTGGTCTAACAAGCTAGGCAGGAAGATGGGATGGTGGAGTTGGCCACTCCAGTGTACCTGCCACCCCTTGCCACCCGTTTCATTCAGACTTGTGCTTTGAGCTGGCCTCCAGCCTGGTGCGATGGCCTCCAACGTACTACCGATGACCTCCAACCTTGTTGCTTGGTGCAGTTTTGAGTTCGTGTGCATGCCACCACCCTACTAGCGATGGCCTCCAAACTTGGGGGAATGTGCTAGCGATGCTTGGACCCCTTACATGACTTCTCAAGGAATATGGTTGCCTAGGCCACCGTGTGGCAAGTGGCTTTCCATCCTGTATGCAATAATCTCGTTTGCTGTTAACTCAATTCCCACGATGAGAAGGAAGGTGATGGAACGGCAAGGTGAACGGGTCCGATGACTTGAAATGTTAAACATTGTTGCACTCGCTCTGCTGCACAAGCGGCTGGGAAACCTGGTTGTGGGGAAAGTATCGTGAAAGGACCATGAACCAAATCGTGGAAAAGTAGGGTGACAGCTTGTCCAAAAGTTGCGTCGCAGGTACAGGAAACTGGCCAAGTTTCCCTTCCCACTCTTCTCCACAGCTTCGTTGCGTGTGATAGGAGAAGAGTGTCACACGCCCCTGCGAGAGAACCGGTGGACCCTTAGAAACAGGGCTTGACACACACACAAAGCCGTATTCGGCGCGTTCTCCCTTGCTTACAGAGTAGTAGCGAGGCCAGGGGCCTCTAGTAGCGTCCTGACCTTCCCGGGGAACTTTTGTACAGAAAGCGCCAATATTGGCGCTGCGAAAAACTACTTGAGGCCGAGGGTAGGTGACGAAAGCTAGCAGGGGTGCATCCGGACTGGTGGGACATCAAGCGGAGTGAGGCAAATGCTCATGAGGTAAAACGTTGTGAACATGTAAGACACACAAACAGCAATGACACAGCCAACCTTAGAATTGAAGGCCCCGATAATTAAGGAAGCGTGGCTGGACTTTGCCACACTGTTCGATGCATCCGATGTGTTCACGAACCTGTGAGCTTGTTGAATCTGTTGCACCGTATCCCAAAACCTCCACGGAGGAGTTGAACCAGTGTGGATGCCATAAGAGGTGCCCAAAAGGTGTCCCAGAGGCAAAACAAAGCTGCTCGCATGATTTGTTTGGTTTCTGCTATCGATGTCGATGTCATGAACATGTGAGCTTGTTGAATCTGCTGTTGCATCGTCATGTATATGTAATGAGGGACTGAAGAAAAGCAACGCAGCATCATGAGCATCACGGGAAGTCACAAACCAGGCGTATCAGATACACCTGGTTTATGTGTGTTTGTTTGAGCATCTTTGTCGAGTGAAGTGTCAGCCATATGCACTGAGATGCCGAAGGAAGCTCAAAGGCACGTGTATCTGATACGCCTGGTTTCTGACTTCCCGTGATGCTCATCATTGAAGCCTTGAACCCTCGCGTAAATTTCATGTTTCATGCCCCCCCCTTCCAAACTCAAACAGTGGCCTACTTCACCTGCCACCTAAACATAGCACTATAGCACGTACCGGAAGCGTCCCAGGGGGGAGTTGAACCCGCGGGGGGGGGGGGGCCTACACGTGAAGTTTTCACGTGATTCATGATTCTCGAGGCTGCGAGCCCTTGACTTGCTAAAGCAAGAGCAACTCCAGCTAGCTGATGCTAGCTTTGGTGATTAGCCACCTAAAAAGCCTTAGAAAGACAGACAAAGCAAACAAAACAAAAGCAGACAAAGAGGGCAAGAAAGAAAGATAGGGGTAGTTACGAGGCCCACTTAGTTAAATGAAAGGAGTTCGCGAGCGGGACATTTGTCTTAAACCGCCCGGGTAGCTAGCAATATGCTAGGAGAAACAGAAGGAAAGGCACCAACACACAAGTGTGTTGAGTGCGATTTGCTTCTGTTGCTCGAGTAGCGGGTGGGATAGCAAAGGAGGCCCAGGGCAGGGAGGGGGGAAAAGAAGCTGCACGATCAATTCGTCCGGCCTGTGAATACTTAGCAGCATGACATGTGAATACTTAGCCGTAAAAGAAGCTGCACGACTGAAAAAATTCGTCCGGCCTGTGAATACTTAGCAGCATGACATGGACAGGTGAATACTTAGCAGCATGTCAAGGACATGTGAATACTTAGCCGTATTCCGTGGTGGTGCAAGTGAAGCAAGGTGATGGTATTCCGTCGTTTATAACCCGGCGGCTCGAGAAACAGTTAATTCAGTTATAGAAGTGGGGAAAGTGGAATCAGTTATAAAAATGGAGACAATGATTTCCAGCATGAATTCAGCGCCCCAGTGAAGGGGATCACACCCAGCACCCAAGTGGGACGGCTGAGCGGCTCACACTCTGACATTGGTTTGCTGTTAACTCAATTCCCACGATGAGAAGGAAGGTGATGGAACGGCAAGGTGAACGGGTCCGATGACTTGAAATGTTAAACATTGTTGCACTCGCTCTGCTGCACAAGCGGCTGGGAAACCTGGTTGTGGGGAAAGTATCGTGAAAGGACCATGAACCAAATCGTGGAAAAGTAGGGTGACAGCTTGTCCAAAAGTTGCGTCGCAGGTACAGGAAACTGGCCAAGTTTCCCTTCCCACTCTTCTCCACAGCTTCGTTGCGTGTGATAGGAGAAGAGTGTCACACGCCCCTGCGAGAGAACCGGTGGACCCTTAGAAACAGGGCTTGACACACACACAAAAGAGGCATGGGTGGGATCCGTCCTGCCCGGAAAGGAGGCACCCCCGCACCTGAACCTAGTTAAGTGCAAAAAACACACGCGCATGTGCACAAGCTAAGGTCCGGGCAGAAGTGCACGCAAGAGAAGAAAAGGGTGAGGATGACAGGACATGAAGACAGATAGGGCATAAAAAGGGAAAGAGCCTGCGGGCGCCAATGAAGAGGGAACTCAATGAGAGGCGACAAACCGATGAATGGCCGAACCTTTTGGGTCACCTGTTGTAGACGCCTAGTTTGTTTGTAAAACACGCTGTGCACGAAGGAGGGGAAGGGAAAGAAGAAAGTGAAAAGATTAAAAAGTAAGAAAGAAACGATGGTGTTCCCAGCTACGACACAAGCGCCTAAGGACACACCAGACTGGAAAAAAGGGGTTCCCAGCTATGACCGAAGCATCCAGGGACACCTGAGAAGGAAAGAAAGGAGAGGGAAGAAAAAAAGGGGAAGAGAGAGAGAGAGAGAGAGAAAGAAAAAAGAAGAAAAGAAAGAGAAAAGAAAAGGGAAAGGAAGGGAAGATGGGGACATGGGGACAGGCGCTCCCAGCTACGAAACAAGCGTCCAGGGACACACCATGTGGAGGGGTGCACCTGGAAAGGGAACCAAGGCTCCAACACGCCCCAATGGGCCAAAAGATCTCTGACCGCTCTGGCGGGGCGACTTGAGTCCGCATGGACACGTTCTGGCTGCACAGAGGCTGCCGACTCGTTTGCAATAATACGTCAAGTCTTGGCGAAACTATGGCACAAGCCTACTCCGGTCGCTGTGGACGCCTCCGTGCAGCCTGAACATCGCTAGTACGTTGGAGGCCATCGCTAGTAGGTTGGTGGTATGCACACGAACTCAAAAATGGCACCAAGCAACAAGCAAGATCGGAGGTCATCGCTAGCACGTTTGGAGGCCATCGCACCAGGTTGGAGGCCAGCACTACCATTTTACAAGACACAAACTCAAAACACAGGTCTGAATGAAACGGGTGGCAGGTATGGTGGAGCGGCCAACTCCAGCAGCAAGATGCCTGGCCCCCCTGCCACCTTAACGACTCTTGGGGTTACACACACTTATGGAAATGCGTATGGACTTGATTGCGGCTGCCACACGCCAGCCGAAGTGAAAACCCTAAAGGAGGTCAGGTAAGTTGAAACCGGTACCTTCCAAGAAACCTCCAAGACCTCCAAAAACAACTCGTGAAGTCGAATCGCCGATGCATGAGACGCTTACTGCACTAGCCGCTTACTGCAAAACAAAGAATGAGACAGCTTTGCACTTACGTAGGTTCTTCTCCAAGCAGGTACACAGTGCAGCGTCCCCCACTGCATCAGCACCAACTGATACCCTCTTCGTTGGACGGGCAGCATCAGCGGTGACCCGTCCCCCTGCTTCAAAAGCTAAGAAGATTAACCAACCAATCCAACGGGATCCCTGTGATTCCAAGGGGTACACACACCAAAAAAGAATGCCCCATGAGGTCAGCCCTCCCAACCAGCTCAGTCACAAAGGGTGCGTACTTCGCATGAAGCCATGGCCACCATTGAGTCGGATCGCCCAGGGCTACCGAATGCGTGGCATAGCCAGAAACCTTCACCACCACCCGCAAGCCCAGCTTGGCATAGCTGGCCGCCTGGCGAATCGGAAGCCCAAACGGAAGCCCGACGGTGAGGTCTCATCGAAGTGGTGCACATGTTATAAGGACCTCTAATCTGTTGAATTCCATCGCCAACCCAATCTGATTTCAGGGCCCAATTGGACATCAACTACGGGGAGGGGGGGGTACTCTGTGGGCTTGGTCCAAATCCATCCAAACCCCCTCTGAGAGGGAAGCCTGCTTCTCGTAGCAGCCGTTGCCCTGATCATGGAAGGTGCAGTTCAGCTCCACGGCCCTGAGGCGCTGGGCGTACTTCGCGGCACCAGTGCCCATAAAGCCACAGGTACCCACCAGGCCTCGGAGGGCGAGGAGGGGTATCACAGCACCGGTTCACCCCTCAGTTCATCACATCTGAGAACCCAAAGTCGGACGGCGGCTGCTTCAACAGCAGGTTGATGCCAACAACGTAAGAAAGATTGAAAAATGATTGAATGCAAAGAGCCTAGGGGCATTCGCCCAATCCAGGTCTTTGCCCAGCCAAGTTGGATGCCAACATGTCATCTGCATCCCAGCCTGCCTCTTCGCCAAAGGTCAGGTAGTTGTCCGCATCAGCATGGGATTGGGCATCCTCAACACTCCCACCAATTCGATCCACGTGGCGAACGAATCTTGGCGGACGAAAGATCGTTGAAAAACAAGGCGGCCGCGCGAAAGCAAGAATCCAAAGGTGGGATATATGGTGGGATAGTTTGGAGTGCAGCAGATTGTGATGGAAATTGTTTTCCTGCTCGGAGCAAGTTACCCTCCGTGGTGTGCGTTTTGGCTGGAGGTGTCCTCCATGGTGGACTTCGGTGGGTTGCCGTTTGCGAACTGAGGATCAACATGAATTCAGACCCTCCAACTGGTGCGCCTGTCGTAGCGCCATGGCCGACAACAGGTACTCGTCCGCAGACAGCGGCTGCCCCACCAAGCGCGGCACGGAGCTCGGTTGCATCTCCCGCAGCTGTTGCAGGAGCCCTGGCTGCAGTGGACGATCCCAAGTGACGCAGCTGGACGCCGGCGGCATGGCGAAGGGGCGACGTGTGACGACGTATGATCAGGTGCATAACGGAAGGCGTTTGGAGTGTGGAGGATATGAGACCTGAGGATGTCATAGTCATAGTTATAAAGTTACTTACAAAATGTCCAAAAAAAATGTTCTGCATCATGGTGCCATCTCCCTGTGTGAATCTCAACAAGCTGTGGCCAAGAAAATCAGGAAATATAGAGTCAGAATTTATAAAACGGGTCAGAACGCAAGTGTGTAAGGTGCTGAGTGTCGGTCACATGCTCAATCTCTGCGGGCAAACAGCAGCCTCAACCAGGCCGAGTGCCTTAAACATCAGTACATCATCCTTTGAATCAGGGGCGAAGAGGACATCTTGGCGGCAATGAGTTTGCTGCTTCGTTCCTGCTTGAGCTCAGACGAAACGAAGCCTTCACAACACCAAGGGCGGTGCCCATTTTGGGCAAACAAAGAAAAAAGTAGCAAGGTGTCCACAGAATCTGCCTGGCGGCCATTTTTCGCCCCTGACCCGCTGCTTCACAAAGGTCCGTGCTTTTGAACAGTGAGTTGACACTCCCATGCCAGGTAGAGGCACTGCGATCTGTTTCCTGACGCTGCGAGGTTTTTCATGGGCAAATTAGGCGCTAGACTCAGCCTGCTGTGTCCAGACCGCCCCCGTGGCCTGCTCACCAGGTCAACCAACCAACCCCTATTACATTTTGGATGATCTACAGTAATCTATTCCATGAGTCTGCTCAAAAGTCTGTAATACTGTAAGGAACACCAAGGTCACCAAATGTTTTGCGTGTCCTTGAGGCACACGAAGAGGCCTGCTGCAGGCTCGCTCTTCTATCATAGCCATCTCAACTGTCTCCACACATTCTGCTTGCACGTCGGGAAGGTCAACGGTGCGGAGTGTAGCACCTTGTCAGTGCGAAATTCACGGACGGCACGGGCTGGGTGTCGAGTCTCGAAATCGACTCGAAAGTGGCTTCATTCCACGAAGACTCAACTTCAAACTATGTCATGTGCACCTGATGGTGATGACGAGCATGAGGATTTGACATCGAAATCAAAGACTCAGCTGGAGGAGCAATCTCTTGGTGGCCTCGGCCTGAAGGAAACCAAAGAAGGGGGAAGCCTTGGTCATTGGTTGGGTATGCCTGGCACATCAGCAACGAAACCTACGAAGCATCAGCCTCCAGGGCGAATCTTGACACTCAAAGCAGGCCTGCTGGTTCATGTTCTGCACCAGATCCACTGAACTACCTCCAAAGCCTTCAAAGCAAAGAGATTCAGACATATGAAATGCCCTACATGTACCATGACAAAAGACTTTTCAAAGTCACCATATCAGATCAGCTACGAAGACTAAGAGAAACGTCTGTCATCTCAAGGATCTTCTGCTCTGCCTGGTTGCTCTCAACGCCTCTCCCTTCTCACAAGCACTGATGGCTGCATTGAATGTGATCAAGTTGGGAAGCACCTCCACGACTCGGAAAACAAACGGAAGCACGTTGCGACTCTTTCTTCTTGGTATGGAAGATCAGCTTTTCACATCTTTCATCCAAGCCGAACAGCTGTGGATGAAAGAAATGATGTTGATTTGACATGCAATGGCAAGAATTGGATCCGACACGCGGACGAGCTCGCGGACGACATGCGAAATCCTCAGCCTGGCCGCTCAGTGCCACGAACAGCAGCTCAGCTTCCTGCCATCGACCAGCCTTCTCACAGGAGCTCAGGGCAGCACTGAAGCTGATGACGTCCGGGGATGTGGTCGAGCCAAGCAGCTGCAAGGCCTTGGGAGGTGCGGATCAGTGAAAAAGGGTCCAAGCAGTGGAAAGGGAAAGCACAAAATCATGAAGACATAGAAAGCAGTTGCTCTATGTGGCTGTTGTAAACTCAGCTGTTGATGATCGATTGCTCCAATTTGGAGATGTCGGATTGAACAAATCTACCCACACTTCGCCGTCGGTGGAAACCAGCCTGAACCCAAAGGTGGGCCTTCTCACACGCACTGATCTGCGCATTCTCTGCATAGCCCACGTCACCGGCGGAAACCGGCGTCCGCTCCGCGCGCTCCTGGAACGTGGCCAGTGCCAAGGTTTCGCGCCAGCGTGCAGACTTCTCACAGGCGCTCAAGAGGCTGAAACTCCAGAAATGCAGGGGAACATGATGAGCCCTCAGGAACTCCAGGAGGCCAAGGCCCTGCTGCCACTGGTAAGCTTTCCTGAGATCACTGAAAGAAATAAACGAGATGTTCCAAAGAATTGTCAAGAACAAATTAGACATAATGAGACTAGCCTACTAATGGAAATTCACACTCACATAGTTGCAACCATTTTCTCATATGACTGTATGCTTCACCGGGGATCTGCCCGTGTGATGTCTTTACAAAACATGCATACTCTCACACTGCCCTTCTAGTGCGTTGCATATCCGTTCATAGGCAAGATGCTCCATAGCACTGGCAGCACCACTCAGGGAAACCAAGTCCAATTGCTGGCTCTTCAATCGCATCTCTGAGGTCATGCACACCGTCTCCGACCTTCGATCGGAGATGCAAAGGGCATGGGAATGTGCACCGGGTTCAGTGAAAGTTATCAAGCTGAGGCATCTTCAGAATCATCAAGAACCCGGTCGTTCTTCTGGAATTGCTTGACATTTCAAGTCACAATGATGTCATCAATCCAAGAACAACAAAGCAGTCTATTGGAGAAGCTTGGACTTCAATTTGTTTTTGCCTAGATGCAACTACCACAACCACACAAAAACAATCTCCTGCAAAATGCACACGACAACCCCTGGGGGGGTGCATTTTGTATCTACAAATGCCTCACCCCAGGTCCAAACCAACCAATCCATCTGATAGAAACCTTAAGTCTATAATATTGGGTTGGGGGTTGGCCTGAGTGGTCACTCTCTATAAAATCAACCCCTCCAAGAAAGATGCTTAGGCAACCATCTCTACAAAATGGGGTCTAACCCGTTTCAAAATTAAGGTGCGTGGGTGCACATGCTCGAGTCAAGAGTCAAGGGAAAAATATACAAAAACGTGTCGCTTCTATAAATTGACCCTGCCTTGCAAATCCTGTTTTGGCTAACATGCTCAAAAAATAACACTGATCACTCAGAAACACCCAGGACAGTGATTCTATGGAAAACCAATGCTTTCTCTACAAAATGGTCGTTTCTAATGCAGGGGTTGACCCAATTTGTAGAGGAAATTCACAGGGGATCAAAAACACACACTCTTCAATTCAGATCCAGGCACCACCTGCCGGCCCTCTGGCATGTGCTGATGGCCGTATTGGAATCCAGGCTGAGAGCCATCTGCCACTGCATTGTTTCGCTGCACCTTGAAGCCACGGCTCCCCAAGCAGCCGCATCGGGTGGCACCTGCCATTGGGACATCGTCTGCAGCGCGGAGTGCGCCCCAGCCCAGGGTAGAGACCCCATAAGGCACAATGAGGCGCTGTCCATGCGAAGGGAACGTCCATGCATCTCTTCCTGACGAACGCAGCACAGCAAAGATTCGATAAGGTTTGCATTTTGGCAACAGATGGGGATGGGGGAGGAGAACTGGTCGTTTGCTTCAATGCTCTTTAGGAGCAGGGTCTGAATCTGATGGCCCTCTGCTTGTGAGCTTTTGTATCTCCAGACAAGGCACCAGCAGGCTCAAGCCACGCAACCAATCAACCGCACACGAGCTGAGAAGGGCATTGCACGTCACATTTGACATGGCATATCCATGAGCTGCCGAGAGAGCAGCTTGCCAAACTCCAGCACGATCACAGGCAGTGATGACTGCATTGCATGAGACGATGTCTGGCTGGACCCCCAAACTCCTCATCTGCCAAAGCCTCAACGATTGAAGGCCGATAACTCCGGACATTCTGTGCAACCTACAATCAACCAAAGCATTACCAATAGCTGCACTAAAACTATCAGCCCGGCGTGACGATTTGTAAGGAACACATGAAACAACTTGAAAATTGGTCGCCCAGATCATGAACCACGTGCGAGACACATTTGAAAAAATGCCTGACACCGACCAGTCGCAGGGAGATCCCTTCACCGGTCACTTTGGCAAGGAACAGATCGATGGCACGTTCCCAGTGGGCACCCATGGCGGAGATCAAAGTGTTATAAGTCATCCTGACCAGTCAAGACACACGCTGTCTGACAGGTCCGGTGACATGGAGGGATCCGAATGTATGTCCCAGTGTTTGCAACACTGGAGGGAACCGAGGAACCTCAACGAAAACATTTAAGTTCCTCACTAATCTCAATCTATTCTCCAAATTAACATTGGGGAGAACCTTTGAAGAACGGTGTTCAGTTCCCTACTGGACTAGATCATGGGCCATGGGCCTTGAAACTTCATATCCAAGCGTCACAGATGGTCTCATTCCTGATGAAAGCTTCCTCAAGATCACCAAGGCTGCCCGCCAGGCAAGTGCTGTGGCACATGCGCTGATCGCAGCAGTGGCTGTGACCACATTTCCCGCCAGCCGCAACCTTAGCGAAAGCCCAGCCACAAACCACAGCCAAATAGGCAGCCTTCTTTGGAAACATGTGTCTGGAGAAACGAAGCACGTTACCCACAAAACAAACTTGGTCGCTTGGTGATTCTTGCACTGACTACCCTCCCAGCTTGCTCGTCCTAACTCCGAATCACTTCGCAATCCGAGCGTCTGTGGCAGCGCCCTCAACAACTGGAGAGCCCTTTCCCACTCGGAGCCGACAGCACATGCGGAGATGGCCGCATTGAAGGATACCACACCAGGCTGGATCTGCCAGAAAGGCCTCGGCGCGGACCAGCTGCGGGCTGTACCGCGAGTCACACCCACAAGCCACTCACCACAGAGTCCCCTTATTCAAAAGCTCCAACCCTTGGCCCGCAGTTCAGATACTATATCTAGAAGTTGCTGGGAGCGAGTAGCACCTCGGCCCCTTTCACTTCTAAGTCTGTCTTACGGCGTAGTATGCCATGGCAGGACTGCAATTGGCTTCCGGAACCACTACCAGTCTTTCCAAATGTGACGTGCACCCGGGCGTGTCATTTCGTGAATCTCCGTCGTCCAATCGCCAAGCAACATCTCCTCGAGGAGTTGCAAGGCGCACCGCCATTCCCCTGCTCGGCCACATGCACTGATGCTGGCATTGCAGGTCACTTCAGAGGGGTGCAAGCGACCCCAACCAGAACCTTAAAACAATGGAGCAAAAAGTGAAGCAAATAAATGATCCAGCCCAGTTCGGATTCACACGGTTTTGCTGACAGCCTGTTCATTTAAGTGCGCGTTTTCAGCTTCCAAGATGAAACAGTCTGGTGTTGAGCTTAGGAATGGCCAGCCGCATCCGTCCACTCCGAGCACCGCAGCAGGTCGGGATGATTGGAGCATGGATCGGCTGGCTAAATCAAGTTAGCCCCTGACTGGCATGGTTTATTGGATTGGTAACAAAAAGCTAGTAGTAACAAGTGCATCGCTACTAGGAACAAGTGCCTTACTAGTAGTAACAAGAAGCGGAAAAGGCCTCAAGTCTTCCCTCGGAGACCGAGCAAGCCGGGCAGCCGCCCAAGCGGCGACTGACCCGCAGCTGGTCAAACCGAGGGGCTGAGGTGTTTGAGCATCGCCAAGGCATAAGTCCACTGAGCACTCCTTGGCATCCAAAGACCCAAGTCATGTTGACTGTTCAGTAGTAAAACAGAAGGCAAACATCTCCATGGATTTGGGGTGTTATTCATCCACAGTCGACATTACCCGGATGATTTTTTGAGTAGGTTGTGTTGTGTACGTCCGGTCCGCTCATATTTGGTTCAAAGACACCGGCTCCAAACACAGAGGTATTGATCGTCACATGGGAGGTTCATGAAGAACACAACGTGTTCTCAACGATAGGGCGCATGGATCGTCAAGTTTGACCAGTTGTGATGGCCCAACCTTTAGGGAACGCCTGAGAGCAATCCGTGACAGAATGCCATACACCTTTCGCCTTTCGCCTCACTGAGAAAAGCCTCCAATCTCTTTCTGTCAAATGTCTTCTCCAGAGCGCTGATCGATGCATTGTAGCTGATGACATCGGGCTGCACGTTGGCAGGCGACATGCTGCTCAGCCTCGGGCACTTGTTCACTTCGTCGCCTTCGGGTTGGGCGAAACTCAACGACTCCGTTCTAGAACGAATAGGGTCATGCAAAGGCTGCGAAGTGTTGCCAAATGGTACACGTTGCACCTTATCACCATGGAAGATCCTGGGACAAATGTGTGAGCAAACCAACATGTCTTTATCCCCATCCACCCCCAATAGTCAGTCGCACTCTTATACAAAGTGGCACCTGAACAGGGCGGATGGAGGTTGCTCTCAATCCATGAGCCACCCTCGAATCGATGAATAAGAAGGAGAACCAATCCCTGTGAACAGTGAAGAGCGAAAAGTAAAAAGTCACACACCTCCAGCAGTCCTTTTCTGCCAAACATGCATGTACGATCGGACGGCCAAGGAGCACATTCAGCGCTTTTGACCATTGATGGGCTTTCTCACAAGCGCTTGTGACCACATTGCGGGTCACCACCTCAGGACCCGAAAGGCCCGATCGGGCTGCTCAGCACCATGTTGCACCGGGCCCAAAGCTTGAAGGCAAAAATATGGCCCGCAAAATGCTCGGTGTTCTTCGTTGGTCTGCCTACTCATCGGAACTTCATCCTGATGTTCCCGTCTTCCTTTCATCTTTCTTCACTTAAGCACTCATTGCCGACCTGATACGCTGGAGGACACGGCCTCCGGCCACCTCGGCCGACCGTGTCCGGCCCCCGTCTCCGTCGTCCCAGGCTGCCCGGCGTTGCCCCGCTGGCCCTCGCGCAGAGCCTGGCGCCAGTTCTGCGCCCAAGCGCGGCAGCGGCTGCTGATGCTCCTGGTGCGAACTCCGAGTTGAGAGGAAGTGACGGATCAAGAATGAATGTTCCAAATCCATAGGCAAGACAAGAAAGATAGATAAATAGATAGATAAAGATATATAGATAGAGACTCAAACCTAAGGATTTCTGGTGGCATGATGGAATCTAAGGGCTAAAGAATTTAATGATTTTGTCTGGCCAAGGCTCATCTGGCTGGGCTCAAGAGCTTCCAACCTGCGAATGTCTCAGAATATGTGCGCTTTCACAACAGCCCCACAACCTATGCGCTACCCGGCCCCAACACCCATCTCAGCCAATTCGGCACCTCATCTCTTCCACTATGTCCAGCACATGCAGCCAGGCTGAGCTCTTCTCGCAAGCACTAAGGCTCCCATTGATCAGGACCACTGGGTTCCGGTGCTTCAGTTGCAGGAAGGGCCGTGGCAAAAGTTTTAGGCTCTGTCTCCAGGCATGGCCCTTGTTGCAAGCCACAATCGCCTCTTTGCAGTCCACATGCCTCAACGCATCTTCCCACGCGGAGCGACTTGACGCCCGCAGGATGTGCTTCGACTGCCAGTTGTCCTTCGGTGATGGAAACAAGAAGGGACCAAATAATGCACATACAAAGGTTGGCAAGTTAGGTTCCAGTTCAATCAGGAAGCCAATGACCGGCATACCCTCCTCCATCCAATCGCTACTGAAAGGCGCCATGGTGCTGCGGCCACCCTAGACCATTTGGATTGATTGAAAGTATGTGAGGTGGTGCCTAGGTGGTGGTCCTCCTGGGCATACAGTAAGCCCGCTTTTTGAAGAATAACATGTCATAAGATTTCACATGCTGCGCCATGCCGCATGTCTTGGTGATCCATGCTTGTGCCACTAGTGGGTGTATTCACCTCTTTGCCAAATTGATCCAAAATGCAAGGTCAAAACAACGCAATTCCAAAATGCATGCAAAGCCACGAGTGCCAAACGCCTTTGTGAAAACGAAGGAAGCTTTGACAAAGGTTGGCCAAGTGTACGTTCCCAAGTGGTTTCCTATCTGCTCCTCACTGTTCCCATGATTATCTGACCCTGGGCTGCTATATGCCCTTGTGATTAGAACCTGATGTATTACTGCATTACTTACTTCATGACCACTCCTTGCACCTCAGAATGCTCCAGAACCATCCGAGAACGCCATACAAGGTCCCCTTTTCATCCCGACGCGAACGAGTCATCACGTTGGCCTCGTTTTCGGGAGGTCTTGGTGCCAGGCGGTCAACACATCGGCGGAAAAGCTCCAAAAAA
>CAXAMN010024917.1:1592965-1609110 GCA_963970005.1 Durusdinium trenchii
ACTACTAGGAGCAAGGACGCTACTAGGGGCTCCTGGCCTTACTGCTAGGAGCAAGGACGCTACTGTACTAGGGGCTCCTGGCCTTACGACTAGAAACAAGAAGCTTCTAGGGCTCCTGGCATCGCTACTAGTGTGGTTACCAGGGCATGTCTCTCAAGTTGTTGTCTGGGAAAAGTTCTGGATCAGCTGGTTGTCTACAAACCCGCCTCTGTCGCCATTGCTACCTTGGGGGGCTGAGAACCAGTTCCAGTTCCTCTGCAGATACATCGCGACCTTGGCCCATCAACCAGGGAAGAAAGGATCGAGACCTCACTGGCACACCCAAACAGGGGCTTGGCGATATGCATTGCCAAGGCTTGGCACCTCACTCCAACTGAAAAAGAAACCTTCTGTTCTTGCTGCTTTTCTGATTGGTGTTGTCGGCCATCCAAAGCAACAGCTCCGTCACAACAACGCATCGAGTCAAAGGAACAGATCCAGCAATCACCAACCCGGGCCAAACAAAGGTCGGATTCTGCCAACCCTGCCAGCACCTGCGTTTTGCTCATTCCGGGGCTTTAGTGGGCGCTGCACTCGGTGAGGTCGAGGCCTTCGCGGGCCGCCTCACCGGCAAGAACCTGGCCACCAAAAGGAAGGGGGCACGGGTTGACTGGACAGCCGGTGCCAATGGAAACATGAACAAATTTTCTCGGGCCCAAGGCTTGACGTGTGAAAAAGGTGGAAAGACCACATGCACTTACATGGCCAAGAGTCTAAAAATGACATGCTACATGGCCAAGTCTAAAACGATCTGGAAGGAGTCGGAGAAAAGAGATGAAAACGACTCAGTTTGCGGAGTCGGAGAAAAGTTTGTCCAACTTCATGTTTGTTGAAATGGTGGCTCAGCGAGGCTGATGAGGGGCGCAAACCCACGCAGGCCATCCGACACATCGTCTGTTTCTGGTGGCGCCAAGCCATCCGCCAAGCCACGCATACAATGCCACGCTCACCGTTGAAAGGCCATAGCCTAACACTGCCATCCACCCAAGATCCTTTCGTGCCTGGCGGGCCAGAAGCACCCCAAGGATTGGAGCGTTCGATTTGGAAGGTTTCGGGATTGGGGCCCAAGGATTTGTCGATCGACATTACACGGTACCGACAGTGACATGGTGATGGGCTCGGCCTCTGGAAACACCACCAATGAAAGCACTGTTGTGGCCAGCTTGTAGCACAAGCTGGCGATCTGAGTTGTCCTTGGCTGGGAAAATGGATGAAAAATGATGAAAATGTGCTGCCTTGCTAGATCATAACGACCATTGAAGGTTGTCAGTTTTAAGGTGGCTGTGAAAGTTTGCGGATATCTCCGGGACCCTCCACTCCCAACACCGAACAACAACCAAAACTGAAAGGCACAGAACGCGGTTGCCGTTTATCTTCTCTGCTGCTACTTTTCTGCGCACATTGTCCACCAAACAAAGAGAGTCAACCCAAGTTGTCTGAACCGGGTCCAATTGCCATCCGTGTATGCTTGCATCCATGCAACATACATACAACTAAAAAATAAATAGTCAAATAACTAAACTATACTATTGAGGTTTGAATGTATAACTCTAAATATATACATATATGCAAGTTGTATAGATTGTGTGTCCCTAGTACTCTCCGGTTGGTACCTATGGCACAAGCCTCCCCCTTAGTTCAGTGGAAAAGGGTGTGTCCGCCGCGCGTCCTGCACGGTAGCGGAGCTCTGCATTGCGGTTGCGCGCGGTGTGGGGCGGCGAGGCGCTGAGTTCCTCGAGGCCGGCGATCCAGGGGGGCCTGCATCGGGCCCTGAGGGTGTGTGTGTGGGTGCGTTGAAGCGCACCGGTTGTGAGTGAGAAGGAGCCCAATGACAGTCACGAAGTCCAAAGATGGCATCCCTGCATGGGATGGTACTCCGTCCACTTGGTCGGAGTATCGCAGGGCTGCCTACATGTACGAGGAGACGGTGAAGTGGGAAAGTCGCTACCTATGTGGTCCACGGCTGGCAGCCGAGCTGACTGGAGCGGCACGCACCGCAATAGCGAACAAGAAGCGAGGCTGGCTCTCGTCTCAGGATGGCGTTGGCAAGCTCCTGCGCTGCTTGAAAGAGACGATGAGCGAGCCAGCCCTTCCGGAGATCTCCAACCAGCTCAAGACCTACTTCAAGCTGCTGCGGCGCCGTCGCGGCGAATCCATGGTGTCGTTTTGTGTGAGACACCGGGAAGAGTACGCACGGACCTGCAAAGCCCTGACTCGCGTGATGCAAGAACAAAAGTCACTTCCTGACATGACCAGCCAGGCCTGGCACTCAGGACGAAGACAGTCGGTGTCTACGGCAAGGCCATCCACAGGGGGGGGCTCATCGGACCTTGCCACCGAGGGTGACACCGAGGCGACGCCCACTGAGGACTATGATGAGGAAGCCCAGGATGAGACCGAATGGACCTGGGATGATGCTTGGTGGTGGTCGACGTGGGAGACCACATGGAACTGGAACCTCCAGTCCAATACAAGCATCGCCGAAGAAGATGAAGATGATGAGGAAGATTTCGTCGAGATCCTGCCGGATGTCATCAAGGGTTGGCTTCTCCTGGAAAAGGCCAACCTGGACGGCATGGAACGCAGTCTGATTCAGAGCGAGGTCAAGAACAATTTCTCTCTCGCCAACGTTGAAGTCGCCCTTCGGAGCCACTTCACGGATGAGACAATCAAGAAGCGAGATGGAGAAGCCAAACAGGCTCTCTATGAAAATGAAGAAGATGAGACGGAGCCATGGGAAGAAGACACAAGCTTCTACGAGGACCTCCCCGAGGATGCCTTAGCCTTGTACCAACAGGCTAAACATGAAGAACATGAGGCCTGGGCTCAACTACAGCAAGCGAGGGTGACCCTTCGCGAAGCTCGAGCCAAACAGCATGAGGTGCGGATGGGACGTCGCTTCTATGCGCCATCCGCGGATCGTGGCAAGGGCTATTCCAAGGGGAAGGGCAAAGGAGGCATGGGGGACCGACGGCCAAACAACACAACGAGTTCAACCAGAACCGGAGGACCGTGTGCTCGCTGTGGAAAAGATCGTGATACCTCCCATTGCCCCAAGAAGAATGAGGACGGCAAGAACTATGAGGCCGTTGAACACTCCGAGTATGTGTACGGGGTCCTACCTGAAAGTGCTTGCGTGAAACCGGAAGCATTTTGCTGGACCAACCTGGAGGAAGCTTCACCCGACCTGATTCCGGGTGACCAAGTCTTGCGAGAAGGGTATGGTGTCCTGGATGGTGGCGCCACAAAGACGATGGCCTCCGTGAACGCCATCGAACAGCTGCAGGACAAAGCCCGGCGCCTCAACCTGCCAGGGGTCCTTCGAGTGGACCTGTCAGAACGACCTACGTTTGGTTTCGGCAACAGTGAGCGTAGTCAGTGTGTTTCAACATGTTATGTACATGTTCCCACGGAAGCCCAGCAAATGTCTTTAAAGGTGCACGCCCTGGATCAGGGAAGTGCGCCAATCCTCGTGTCAGTTGCGACTCTACGCAAGTTGGGCGCCATCATTGATTTTCGCACCGATGAGGCGGTGTTCACGGCGGTCAACGATCGCACCTTAGTGAAGCTCAAGCGTTCTACCACGGGACATCAACTGATCCCATTGACACAGGATTTTTTGGAAAGTGGCATAACTCTCACCAATCGCGTGATGAGCCTTCGCCAGCTCGTAGGAAACCCCGAATAGGGGTGCAGACTCAGCTCAGATCACCCTGGGTCTGAGTGTGAGGATAAAGAGACAGGAAAGCTGATTTTGCCCGAAACCACTTCTGTGAACCAAGAAACTAAACAGGTTGGTGATACTGGTGAAACTCATGAACATGAGGTGAGGTTAGGCTCGGCCGTCGAATGCCAGGACGAACGATCGCATGCCCATACGTCCCCGCAGCCATCTGATTCACGTGTCCAAACCGGTGACCACACTCCCGTTGTCGTTGACGCTTGCTCTCATGGCAACTACTCAGGAAGCAACCGCGGCTCAGGTGACCATGTGGCCGGACAAGTCCATGAAGCCACACTACTTGCTGAGCAAGACGGAATGCATCCAGGAACTCGAGGCCAATGGTCAGAAGCGCATTGCCTGGACGGAGTTCACACTCCCGGAATGCCGGATGCTGGTTCGCGAGTCTCGCGAAGCTCAGGGAATCATCAAGCCCAAGGGAGCTCCCAACAATCTTGTCAAGGAGATCAACAATGCGAAACTTGGCGAGCTACGCTCAATGTGCCAGGCCCGCCAGATCGAACATCCGGCCAAGGCCACGGTGGGGGAGCTGCGCTTGATGCTCAAGTCATGGTTGATCCACAGCGGCAACAACGAGACACTGATCGACTTTGGGAAGTACAAGGGCATGAGCTTCATGGAAGTGGCTCAACACGATCCGGGGTACCTCAACTGGGCTCAGGCCAAGGTGGGCAACTCGGACACGGCGGATTGGCGGCTTCGCCAACTCGCCAGTTGGGCCGAGAGGATGGAACACAATCCTATCGAGAAGCCTCAGACACCAATGAAGGACCAGGGGTCCGGATACCATGCAGCCCTCACCAACAGCCGACCAACAGTGGCCATTGCTGCGGGGTCATCGAGCAAGAATGTGGATGCCAAGGCAAGTGCCTCGGCGATGACCGAACAAGTGAAGGACATGATGGAAACCATGAAGGCCATGCAAGAGGAGCTCGACGAGCTCAAGGGCAAGAAGCGTCACAAGACGCCGCCTCCCCGAGCTGGAACATCGGTGGCATCCGACGGGAGTTTCGTGAAGATGGATGGCTAGGCCACCCTGACGAGTGGAAACACTTGTCACCGCAAAAGCTTAGGTCCCTTGAACAGGCGAGCGAGTTGGTTCTTTCAGAGGCTTGGGCGTCCGTAAGTGATGCCTCAAGGCTGTTTGTGATGGAACTCGCGTGTTCACCAGACTCACTCCTGACCTCCGAAGCTTTGAAAAAGGGATTCACTGCCGAGCGTTGCTCTGTTTGGAACGGATACGACCTTCGCACGGGCGAGGGGGTGAAACAGGCCATTAAGGTCATCCGTGAGAAGAAGCCTCGGTTTTTGTGGATTGCGACCGAGTGCGGTGCCTTTTCCCCCATTCAAAACTGTAACCAAAGGACCCCTGAACAACAAGAGGCCCTGAAACAAAAACAAGTGGATGCCCGAAGACAACATGTGGGAGCACTTGTGGTGGCACACTGGGCGCATGCGGCTGGGTCGGTCGTGTGTTGGGAGTGGAGTCGACGATGTAGGGCTTGGAAATGGGATTTGTTGGATGAATGGAGAAACCACTGCAACACCTCTACCGCCATCATTTCTGGTTGTCAGGTTGGTTTGTAAGACCCCAAAACTGGTGTTCCCTTGGGAAAGGAATGGCGAGTGGAGTGCACCGACCGTCACCTCTCGGAACGTTTGCATGACACTTGTGCTTGTTTGAACAAAACGCATGCCTTGTGTGAAGGACAGGCCACTCGTATGACCGCGTTTTACACTCCGGAGTTCGTTCGACGGGTGGTGTACCATATGTCGGTCCTCGATTCGGATGTTCATGTTTTGCGAGCGAGTGAGTGCGAAACGGAAACACACACTCCCAAACGACAGCAAGGATGTTGGTGTAAGCGTATTCACAAACTCACGAAAGAACTGACGTGTCATGTTTGCATGCAGGAATGGAGTGAATTTGTTTTTGCGGGGGAAGATTCACCCCCACTCGAACAGCAAGTGTCCCGAGAGGAACGAGATCGCATTTTGAAGCAGTTGTTCAAAATACATAGTGCCACCGGACACGGGAGTTGTGAACTGTTGCTCAAAACCCTTCAAAGGAGACAGGTTAGTCCCCATGTGCTTGCCATAGCCAAATCTTTTAGGTGCAGCGCGTGTGACGAAAGAAAGAGGCCTGATCCTCGACGCCTGGCCAATCTGGAAGTTCACACTGACCGCTGGCGCAGTGTGCAGATCGACACTGCATACTGGAAGCATCCAACCTCTAAGAAGCAAGTCTCATTCAGCTTGGTCATGGATGAGGCAAGTCGCTTCCTGGTTGGCAAAGTCATGCGGATGGACGGAGGCAAAGGAGTCAAAGCCTCCGAATACGCTGAACTCTTTGCAAACCACTGGTTCCCATATTTTGGCATGCCGGATGTGGTAAGATCTGATCCGGAGGGAGCTTTCCGATCGGAGGAGATGCTGAACTTCTTCAGTGAACGAGGTATTCACCTGGACCATATCCCAGCCGAAGCACACTGGAACCTTTCCCATGTGGAGCGCTGCATTGAGTGGGTGAAAGAATTCCTCACCAAGACAGCCGGAGATGCGGAACAGGATGTCATACAGTTGATCCAACATGCCATCTACACCTGGAACCATCGAGAAATCGTGCGAGGATATAGTCCTTTTCAGCATGCCATCGGTAGGCAGCCAGACATCGAAGGTCGAGTCTTTGATCGACGAACTACCGACCTGCCAATGGAGATGATGCAGTCTCCAGATGGTGAGATGGAAGTTGCCTCTCAGTTGCGACAACAGGCATCCAAAGCATTCATCGATTGGCAAGTGCAGGAGAAACTCACCAGAGCCCGCAACTCGAAACATCATCCTCACAAAGACTTCTTTCCAGGTGATTTGGTATTCTACTGGCGAACACAGCTGGGGAACGCCGAAAGGCAAAACTCCTGGAATCGAGGCAACTATGTGGGTCCAGCGAGAGTCCTGGCAGTTGAGACACGACAAGAACACGGTCAACTGCGTGCAAGCAGCGTGGTATGGCTGGTACGAGGCAATCGCCTTGTGAAAGCAGCTCAAGAACAACTGAGGCCCGCCTCCATGCGGGAGACATGCTTACATGAACTCACCAGGCCACCACAACTACCGTGGACCTTCAACAGTCTAGCCGGAGATCTCCACAAAGCCTCCTTTCAAGACCATACCGGTCCTGGACCCTCAGAGAACAAACGATCTCTGGTGGAGCCGGAGGAGTTGGATGACACAGAACACCCTACAAACCGAAGACGAGTCACGGGCAAGCAACAGCAGTCACGCCAACAAGACCGGAGCAGAAGCCCAAAGCCAAGTCGCAGTGAGGACGCAGCACTATTCACAGGACCCTCGTGGCAAGAACTGGTGCCTGAGTCAGCGTGGCTAACCACAGACACGCGGACCACTTGGGACAATCCACATGCTGCAGTGGAGCTGACTCTTGAACTGCCCACAGACCAACGGAAGTTGAAGCGCTTCATGAACAATCCAGTGGCATACTTCGTGAGTGCTCTGAAGCGACGTTCAGTGGAAGTGTCGGAACGTCATTTGTCAGCCCTGGAACACGAGCAATTTGCTGGTGCCAAAAAGGTAGAGGTGGACAAGTTCATCGCGGCAGAAGCCCTTCAGGCTTTGCCTGAACATCTACAACCTGCAAGGCACCAGGCATTGAGAATGAGATGGGTATTGACATGGAAGCATTCCGAAGATGGTAGTTCCAAGCCAAAAGCGAGAGCAGTTGTTTTGGGTTACATGGACCCTGAATACCAGCATCGACCGACATTTGCCCCGACTATGACCCGACATAGCAGACAGATGCTTATCCAATGGGCATCAAACCATGGCTGTCAAGTCAAGAAGGGAGATGTCGCTGCAGCGTTCCTACAGGGCAGAGAGTTTGGCCGGGATTTGTACCTCATTCCGACGGTCAAGATCTGCGAAGCCATGAACCTGGCACCACAAAGTGTGGTGAAAATGCGCAAGGCCTGCTATGGTTTAGTTGAAGCTCCCATAGAGTGGTTTGAGACCATGAACCAGTTTCTCAAAAGCCTAGGGTTTTCGCAGCTCAAAAGCGACCCTTGTATGTGGCGATACAAGAGAGCAGGTGAGACACTAGCTCTCATTTCGGGACATGTTGACGACTTCCTCTTCACCGGGATTGAGTCTCCTGAATGGACAGCACTCCAGGAAGCCATTCAACGAAAATTTAAGTGGCAGGAGTGGGAATGCAATGATTTTGTCCAGTGTGGAGTTCATGTGCAAAGCACACCATCCGGTGGATTCTCTTTGGAACAAACCAAATACTTGGGCGATGTTCAAGAAATTCGAATCGCCCGAGAAAGAAAGAAACAAATTAAAGAGGAGACAACTCCTGAAGAGAAGACCGAATTACGAGGTCTGCTTGGAGCACTGAGCTGGCATGCCAACCAAGTTGGATACAGATTTGTCGCATACACGAGTCTGTTTTTGTCCGAGGTGAACACCAGCACTGTACAGACGCTCCTTGATGTCAATAGTCTTTTGTGCAAGATGCGGTTGGCAGCGAAAGATCCCATGCACATATTCCCATTTGAGCCTCAAGAAGAACCCCAGTTCTATTGTGTGGGACCCTGATTACGGATAGCCGAAATGTGTTTGATCGTGTTGACAAACCATATATCACGCCTAAGGGAGCCCAAAAACGTATCGACCTGGAGCTGATCACACTGAAGGAATCCCAACAGGAAACTGGTTTGAGAGTTAGGTGGGTTAACTCACAGGCCATGCTTGCCAATAGCATCACTAAGCGAGGTGAGGATATACAAATGTGCCGATTTGTCCAGCTAGGTCAACGATGGAAGATTGTTCATGACGAGCTCATGTTTTCTGGACGCAAACGCCAACAGCAAGGAAAGGATGTGTTTGATTGATGGGAAGTGAAGTACGAGCAAAAATCGCTCAACTCCTGTCTCTCAACTCACACTCAGTTCCTCAGAGTGGAACTGACACGGGCATGCAAGTTGTATAGATTGTGTGTCCCTAGTACTCTCCGGTTGGTACCTATGGCACAAGCCTCCCCCTTAGTTCAGTGGAAAAGGGTGTGTCCGCCGTGCGTCCTGCACATATATATATATATATATATGCACGTGATTATACTTATACTAATACAATCTGCACTACACACTTTTCGACTGCCCCGCCCAAAAAACTCCATCCAACTTCCCATCTCCGGGCGTCGTGGCACTCACACGACCTTGTAGGGTGAAAATGAAGAGCCCCGCGGCTGCACTGAAGATTGTGGAGGCTCCAAAGACCTCCCGCCGCGGCTCGGCGCTTCAGCGTTCTCATTGGTGGCGTGGTCAGCGCGAACGCGCGTTCACGCGACAACGAACGGTGAGAACGGTGTCTGACCCAGGGAACCCGGAAGCCGCGTTGCTCAGCATTCGCCACAGGGTGAAGGGGGGCAATGTTGGGTTTTGGGAGCTGGTGCCCAAGTAACTTGGAGACTGACTTGGGGGCTTGCTTGGAATTTGATAAGGCTGAATGCCTTGAGGTGGTTCTAAGATGTTCTAAGGAGTCTTGAAATCGGTGCGTGTCCTATTTAGAGCTGATGGATCGACAAAGAGGATGGTCTTCCTTTTTCAGGCAAACGAACTGCACCACGTGTGAACAGCCTGGTGATGTTGCGAGCATGTGCCACGCCAGCTCAATAGAGGAGCCGCATCGAACACCCAAATTGCATGACAAGGGGCGATCCAGCAATATCGGCTGGCATTCTTGAATGCGTCCAGCGCATCGTTAAAGTTCTCCATACCTGATGGGTGCACGGCAGCTTTGGCGCAAAAAGCTTGACATTGAGAGGCTCCCGAGGGCGGTCTTTTAGGGTGAAGAGCCGGGAAACACCTCCTCGCATGCGAGGTGCCAGCAGTCATCAAGACCCACAAGAGCGGTATGGCCACCGCATTTCCTGAGTGAAGCACTCAGTGCACCACAAACTGCCTAATGCACGTTGCATTCCAGAGCCCTTTCAGATTGGTCTGCACGAAACTGGTTCACCATATTGAAAACTGCAGGTTGTTAGTCTCTGCCAAGGAGCGGTAGAGGCTGAAGCCCAAGGCAGCCTGAATCGGCAATGTGGGCTCGATAGAAAGTTGTAGATCATGTAGATCCGTACTTTCTCATTTGCAGTCTAAACTGGAAACCTGAACTCCACTGCCTACCTCTCTCAGAGGCCTCTTGCCACCACTCTCCGGCCCCCAAAACAAGCAAATAATGCCTAGCCCATTCCCGCTCAAAATGGATGAGCACGGCTAGACGACTGGATGTGGTTCCTGTGCGTCAACTGGCAGGTATGGGATGGGGCCCATGCCGAAGACATCTGCATTCTGTGAACCGTTTCCAGCACAAAGGGCACCTGATCCACGGTCCGCACCACATACTTCTCCGAGACAGAGGTGAGGGCCACCAGAAGTGCATTACCACCAACTAGAAAAAGGCCTTGGAACAGCTGAACTGCCTCCCACCAAGCATCCCTGCAAAATGCGAAAAGCCCTGAAGAAATTCCTTGAAAATCGGTTTGACGTATCAATGATCGTATCTGTATCAGGGTTGTCGCCAGTATACATATAGTCACTTCAATAGGGGCATCACCCCATTGGTGCCAAGCCACCTTCTGAATCCTCAGAATGGTCCGGAGATTAGTGAATTCACAGTGTATAACACTTCATGTTCAGGTTGCTGGCCATGCTGGACAGTTCGTGACATAGCCAAAAGCAAGGGAGGCAATCTGGGAGATTTTCATGACTCTCTCTCTCTCTCTCTCTCGCTCTCTCTGACTACCCATCCAGCTGTCCAGGCTCCGAGTTCAAATCGCCCATGGCATAGAGCGTGCTGCCAATGACGCCCAGAAGGAGGGAGAAGAGGGTCCGCGGGTTCAGGGTCGCCTGCTGCCCCATGAGTTGGACTGATCATCCGCCGGTCATAGGGATAGGGGGGGGTCCGTAGGTCATACACCAGCTGTAGTTCTACCGAGGTGCTTGCTTACAAAAATGAGCGTCCAAGCGCATGTGACAATGATGGCTGTGTACAGTCAATATACCGAATATATAACTAATGGCTGCCACCTTCAGGAGAACTGCTTCCAGCAAGGCTGTGCAAAAAGGCCCTTGGTGGACAGTTGACTCACAAGGGAGGCAAGGAAAAACTTGACTGTGGAGATCCACAATTCACATTGAATGTCCTCTGTGGCCTTCGTGTATCACTTTGATTAGCACTAAAAAAAGGCAAGAAAAGAGCCACGAAGCGCACAGAAATGTGAAGCTCTAACTCTCTCCGCCCAAGGCTCCCAAGTTCTTCCCCACCACGACCATTGGCACATGGACGTGCTTCAGCCCCAGTAAGCTGCTAGTCCTAGGTGAAGGAAGCTGCTAGTCTGGTGCTCTACCGAGCTGATCGGCTCGGGGCTTCCAGACACAAGACCACATCTTCTGCATCCCGCGGCTCGGGGGCCAATCCCGATCCTCCCTGCGTCACCCCCAACCACTGCGTTGTCAAATGGCCCAGGTGAAGACCCCATGCTGCCCGGACACAGGCAGGAGAGAAACAAGACCGAAATGAGCATAGCGCCGGGCAGATGAGATAGTTGGATCTTCTTGATTTGGGCAAGCCACACATTTGCAATCCTGAGGGTCAGAATACGCAAATCATCACGGTGTCACCATGTGAAGCAATGATGACCTGTAAGCCAAGGGTCATAGTAAAGCCAATGCTGGCAACACATTGGAAAAACACCTTGGCAGGCCAGCGACCAGGATCGCACTAGATCAGACATGTTCGCAACATGTGCAAGCGCACCCTGCGATGACCCTCACAGATAAGCCCAAAGGGGTAGTAACTTGGGCCTTGAGTAGCCCAGAAATAGGTCTTTGCATGCCATTGTTTCAACACTCTGCAATCCTCAAATTCTGGGGAGTCCTCTGCTTTGATCGCAGTTTTTCCTAGGTCCACCATGTCCACAACCTCCCTAAGCGCTAACCTCAGTAGGAGAGGACATCACAACCACCTCTGACCTCCACGTCCGGAACGCTGGCCGCCCCGTCACCCACCGACCCATCAGGCGTATACGATCAAAGAGGCGATGGAGAGGGGAAATGGGATCTCTTTGGCCAGCTGCTTGTTCAGCAGGGTCAAACTAATGGAGCACACAGAATGCAAGGCAAAGATGATGACCTCAGCCCCGCTGGCTCACTCCGTCTTGCGTTGCTCGCACAAGATGGATCATGCGCATGGGGCGCCATGTTTCGATCTCCGGCTGTTTTACCCAATAGCTGTTGATCGAGGAGATGGGCCATTCAACATCTTTCCATGTGGACTCTGAAGTGCGCTGGCATCCAACTCTATCATGCAGATACAGAAGCTGACCTCTTGGGATCCTGTCTGCAAAACTCTAAACGCAGCCAAGGGAACCAGTCCGGGATCTACCATCCCGACCAATGGCGGCGCCAGCGGCCAGCACACTCCGTAGGCTGCATGAGGCAGCCAACTAGCTGAGATGTCTTGGCAGAATCCGTGCACAGCGCCCTTCCGAAATATATCTACCTTCTACTTCCCTACAGCTAGCTCGATCAATGCTTCCGCCACCTTGCCCAGTTGGTGAGGGAGGCTGTCACGTCTCATCTGGGAAAAGCGCTGTGACAAGCACTTTTGGTGAAGTGGTCCCCACACCCAGCAAAAACATTACCGTTTTGACAAAGGCCCATAGCGTTGCATCAGGGGGGTCATTCTTTCTTCGGTCCGTCTGCTAGCTGCTAGGCTTTGAACCGACATGGGGACCGCCAGAGGTCAATAGATCAGAAGCATTCTGCATCTATCAACCAAAATGTCCACACAATAAAGTTGCAAAGGATGTGCGAGGCAAAGGGCTATGACAAGGATGTGCGAGGCAAAAGCTGGAGAACACCCTGTGGCACACTCCATTTTCGGTTCCCGTTTTGCGACCCTGTCACTGCTTCAGGTTGCTCACCAAACCTGGCCAGGCACCAAGGCACCCGGTGCTTTGGGCCCCGTGCCCGTCAGGGCGTCATACCGGTGTTGTGCATGGAGCTGCTTGTGGATCGATGCACAATTGGAAGCTTGAACCGCCATCCAAATAGATGTAAAGCTACAATTCCCGCTAAAACGTGAGACTGTTCTTGCATGCCTACCCAGGAACTATTCAATATGTTTCAGTTTGATTCAGCTTGATTGCTTGAAGCGATAAGACATTCCTGGCCTTTGCCTAGTCATAGTACCTTCTGCCAAATCCATGCAGTTCTGCCCCGCAAGAACCGCAAGAAACAATCAATAACAATAATGCCCTGTTACACGCGCTCAATGCCGCAAGCGGTTGCTCTTTCGCACCTTTTGTTCCGATCTCTCCTGGACAAGAAACCTGAGACTTGCAGAACCGATTTGTCCTCTCTTCTCATGCGATTCGGAGATCCATCCCAACTCCTCAGTTCGCAAAGTGTTCTTCTTCCCCTCTCCTTCTTACATCCTCTCACCAAAAAAAAGAAGGTGTAATTAGTGATGCTATGTTCAGGTTCCAGGTCTGTCATACCCTCACACCTTTCTCGTCACGTCGCGTGGTTTGTCCAAGGCTCGGTAGCTATCCCGTGCGATGGACTTCCGTGGCACACGGCCGCGCCAAGTCAGCTGCATGGGGCGACCCGACAACGCACGGAAGGCGTCCAAGACCGCCAAGGGCTCCCGGTGGAACTCCTGGGGGAGAGGTCGACTGATCCAAAGTAGGCGAACGAGTTGTTGAACGCCTTGGAACTTGGAAGATCTTGGAAGTCTATCGAAACAGTTTCTATCTCTTCGCGACCAACCACCCTAAAACCCACACAGGGTCAAAACGTGGGAATCCAGTGGCACAAATGTGATGCTCTAGCTGCCATGCTAGGTCTAGAGGTGCACAGGGAAGATCGAGGACAACTGCAGCAGCAACAACAACAACAATAACTTGTAGAAACAAAAACAGCCGCCCAACATAATTGTCACATGTTGTAACGTTAGAACTTCAAGGGGACAAGGTTAGGGATACGGTTGAAGATTGGAGCGAATGTTGGTTTCGTTAGTAGGTGGACTTGTTGGACTTGTTTCACTGAAGTCTGGGCTGGTCCGTTTTTAGATCGGCTGTAAAATTAGGGGTGAGGGGTCTGACCCCACTTTTCTGTGGGCGCAGCAAGACTTCTTACAAAATACATACGTGCATCCAAATGTCAGGGATACAAAATGACAGTGCCTACAAGCATTTTTGGCCACTGGCCCCCATCAATCTATAGAAAATGTGGGGTCAAGCATTGAGATTGCTGCGTCCTTCATTTTGTAAGACATTACAGTAAGGTTTTCCAATGTTGGTGCATCAGACTTGATCAGTGTGGGAGGCCCCCCAAATGCGACTCATTTTGTAAGAAACCAGAACTCATTTTGCTCGTGTACTTTTCCTGTCTTCCTTCTTCTCCCCTTGACTTATACCCTGCTCCTCTTCCCTGCCGCCGTTGCTCTTAAGAAGATGATAACATGCGGGGTTATCTTGTCCATTAATTGTGTAGGTCGTGGCATCATCATACCCAGACGTGAAGCGAGGACAAGCCAGGATTGGAGAGTCATGCTGAACTGTGGAGACAATGAATAATTAATTTGTGGGCAGGATTTGGATTGGGGGTCATGGTGTCCGTTCAGTAACTCTTTGTTCAGTTGCTCTTGCCCCTTATGCGGATTGGCGGGGTGGAATTTAAGTGGATGGGAAAAGCATGACTTCCAATGAATGAAGGTGTCCTCTTTTGTTTCGTGGTTGTAGTAGTGCAAGGTGCCCCCCCGGCAACAAGACGTCCATCAGCGGCTTCAGATTTGCAACCGGCTGGAATTTGAGAAATGCACAGATCCGATGAAAGCCGCCAAGGTCGTTCACGTCCAAAGGATCCCGCGCGATGCTCCGAACCTTTCCTTCCAGCTCATTCTCAATGATGTTGGCCTCCAACTGGGCTGGGTAGGAACAAAAATGAGGAGCACCTCAGCATCACACCAGCTTCCCCCCTTTCGCCCCCCCACCTCAGCAAAGCCATGCTTCACCTCATCCTTCTCCAGGCCCCACACCTCCAAGGCTCCAGCACCCACAATGCAGGAGCTCAGTCCAATGCCGGAGCCCAGTACCAGCACCCGCTCGGTGGGCTGCACCAACCCTCGCAGCCGCCCACGCTCGGCGACGCCACCCTGGCAGCGGCTCAAGCGCGACAGGCGCTGGGAGAGGTCCAAACGAAAGGAGAAGCCACACTCCTGGGACGGCTGTAGAATTGACATCATGCTCAAGCGATGCACCAGGATTCTTCAAGTCTTCCTTTTCAATTCGCAGTGCCCCTCTCACCCCTATGTCAAGTCATAAAACCACATATGCTGGACCACTTGTGGAAAATTAACATCACATCTCATTCCACCTTGTAAACGATCTCCAGGTCAGGATCTCCGGCCAGGTGCCGTATGCCAACCCTGGATGTGTCCAGGCCAACACCCCGCGGCTCAAAGACAGCCACCTCAGGCGGCGCTTGGCTTGTCTTGAGTTGTGTGTGAGTGCGTGCGCCGCCCTCTGTTTCCAAGAGCTTTGTCTAGCAGAATTAACCTTGCAGGGGGTCAGTGCATGACATCAGCCAACGAAGCTAGTGGTTTCAGGGTGAGAGATCAAAAAAATTCTTTAACGTATCAATAAAATATTCTGCACGCATCAATAAAAAATGAATACTGACTCAAAAAAATATTCCAAATAGCAGTAGCAGTAAGAGTAGCAACAATACTATAATAGCAGCAATATCGTAGTGGTAGTCGTAGTGTTTCGTGGCAGGTGCAGGACTTAAGTGCAGAGTTGGTGGCCAGTGGCAGGCGCAGGACTTCTTGTGGACCTTGAAGGGCAGATTTCGTGGCAGGTGTAGTACTTTGTGGCCCTTGGAGTGCAGATTTCGTGGCAGGCGCAGGACTTGGTGGACCTTGAAGTGCAGATTTCGTGGCAGGTGCAGTACTTTGTGGCCCTTGGAGTGCAGATTTCGTGGCAGGTGCAGGACTTTGTGTACCTTGAAGTGCGGATTTCGTGGCAAGTGCAAGACTTTGTGGATGTGGAAGTGCAGAGTTGGTGGCCGGTGCAGGAATTTGTGGGCCTTGGAGTGCAGATTCCGTGGCAGGCGCAGGACTTTTTGAAAAGATAAATGGGTCGATAGATAGATAGATAGAGAGATAGAGGAAGCACATTTGCTTGGTTAGAAAATTTTGCACCGGGGAGTTCACCTTAAAATATTGATTTCGTGGCAGGCGCGGGTGTCAGGGATGAAGTGCAGATTTCGTGGCGCGGGGGGGG
>CAXAMN010024917.1:1609210-1634254 GCA_963970005.1 Durusdinium trenchii
GGGGGGGGGGGCGCAGCGCCCTCCCCCCAGCAGCACACCAGATCCAAAGGTGAGCAGCTCGCGCTTGCTTGCTTGCTTGCTTCCTTGTTTAGCTTCGTCTCTGCAAAGCGAACAAAAGGAAAAGCAAGCAAAAAAGAGAAAGGAGAACAGCTGCAAAAAAGCAAGAAAGAAAGAAAGAAAGAAAGACGAAGGACCAGAGGACCAAGGGACTAGCGGACCAGTGGACTAGCGGACCAGAGGACCAGCGGACCAAAGGACCAGGGGACCAGCGGACCAGAGGACCGGCCACCTACACGACTGGGAATTCCAACGGGGTTCATCGCACAACGAATACTTTTATTTGATTCAGTTTTTGATTCGGTAAATATTTTTTTGGTTCGATAAATACTTTTTTGATACCTACGCCAGTTGTCATGGGGTGCGGTCAGGGACGTCGGACTGTGTACCTGCTTTTTGTGGCGTTCTCAAGCTGTTACACTACTCTTCCGGGAAAGTGCTAGGTTTGCTCGCAGTTCAACCCTTCTTTTGACCCAATTGGTCATCTTGCGGTTTGCGAGTCAAGGGCTAAGTATTCACTTAAAGTGCTAATGCATCGTTGAGTCACCTTCAGAACTTATGCTCACCCCGGTGAGCTCTCTATCTATATATATATATATAAAGTGTGTGTGTGTGTCCACACCTGTTCCTAAGGAGTTTGCACAGAAGAATTCACTTTCGGTCGAGTTTACGAGGTTTGCAGGGGAACTGGGCACTTTGTCACTGACCCAGTTCAACGAAGCTAGGTCACAGAGTGGGACATTCGGCCTGATCAGCTGAACGTGCCTGCATCACATGTTTTGAACCACTTTCAAGCTGTCCACTACGGTGTTGTGCAGTAAGCTTCGCCTTTCCGTTCCCTCGAGTCAAGGTCTAATGCGTGTAAAATGGAATTTCTTCACCGGATTCAGCTCTTGCGAGCATCGATCTAAGTGTGTTTCGCCACAGAGTCCCACTGAGGGCTGTGGTATGATCCCCACCGAGGGGCGCAGCATGTGCACAGACCCACTTCTGGGGGACTCCCACTGATTTCCGTCAGAATATCACAGGCTCGTTTCGTTTTTGCTTGAGATTGCTGATCGAATGCCGCAGGGCTTACTGAGATCGAATGCCGCAGGGCTCACTGAATATCTTTTCATGCGAATGTGCGAAACAGTAGACGAAACGGACTCAGACGTGTCTAACGACTTCCAAAGATTTGCTTGAGGCTTTTAGGTTTCAGGTGAAGCTTTAGTCAAGGGAGCGCCGTTTACGGCCGAGCGTGAGGAGAGTGAGAAACGTGAGCAGAGGACCAATACGCAAGCAACTAAGTAATCTCTTTTGATTCTTTTGGTTTCTCTCTCGTGCTGTTGCTTTCCGTTTTCTTGAGGCCTTTCTTTAGGTTTTAGGTAACCTTCTAGTCAAGGGAGCGCCGGTTACGGCAGTGCCTTAGAGCCACACACACCCCTCCTTGCACGAGAATTCACACTTCTTATAACTAGTGGGCCTCGTAACTACTCCTATCTTTCTCTCTTGCCCTCTTCGTTTGCTCTTTCTGTCTGTTCCTTTCCTTTCTTCTAAGGCTTGTTAGGTGGCTAGTAAATCTTTTGAGCGCCGATATCGGCACTCTGTGTGTGTCCACACCTGTTCCTAAGGAGTTTGCACAGAAGAATTCACTTTCGGTCGAGTTTACGAGGTTTGCAGGGGAACTGGGCACTTTGTGACTGACCCAGTTCAACGAAGCTAGGTCACAGAGTGGGACATTCGGCCTGATCAGCTGAACGTACCTGCATCACATGTTTTGAACCACTTTCAAGCTGTCCACTACGGTGTTGTGCAGTAAGTGGCTACTGAGCGATGTTAAACAGTTCTGTTTCCGGACTCCTTCGCCTTTCCGTTCCCTCGAGTCAAGGTCTAATGCGTGTAAAATGGAACTTCTTCACCGGATTCAGCTCTTGCGAGCATCAATCTAAGAGTGTTGGGTGGCATGCCTACTCCTTGTTGTGATGCTTTGTACTGAGAAGACCCTTTGCAGCCTGAAGACCCTTTAGCGTAAGAAAATACAGCAACTTGCTGCCAGGATCTGTGACACCTTTGCTGGCACGGGTTTGGTCCTAGACTGTCCTGCCAAACATGACTCAAAATGTCTTGGGGAAGGGTGTTAACATGCCTCAATGCAAACAAATCTGTCAGTGTCTCCAATGTCGCAAACACAACTGCTTCACAAAAAAAGAAAAAGGTAAAACTGAGTAACATACTGTCAGACTCCTCTTGGAAGCCAGCCATGCGCCAAGCAGCAGAGCGTACATGCTTCTGAGATAGCAAGACCTGCAGGAGCCGTTCACCGGGAACATGCACAGTTTAGAACCTTTCCAACTAGGATGGCTCGTGGTTCGCCTCAGTTTTTCCACCTTTGCTTCATGTTGCTTCACCTTCGGTCCCTCCCCAAACAAGCCCTCAAAGAACAGGCAGCATATTCCTCCCAATTTCTCCAACAAAGCATTAAATTCTAAGACCAAAAGACAAAAGACATCCCTCGAGGCCTCAGCATTCTTCAGTAAATCTTCTTCACCGTCGTTTTGGCTGGGTGCCAGAACAGCCACATCCACCATCATCTGGTGCTTGGGTAAAAACTTCCGCTTTTGGCCTCGGGTCTGTCAAGGTGGTGACACTGAGGCCCCTAGTAGCTTCTTGTTCCTAGTAGCGATGCCAGGAGCCCCTAGTAGCGTCCTTGCTCCTAGTAGTAAGGCCAGGAGCCCTAGTAGCTTCTTGTTCCTAGAGGCACTAATTAAAGGTCTGTCAAGGTGTCAGCTTCTGCAAACGAGTTACTCCCCACTTCTGCAGAGCTCGCTCTCAGCTTCACCTTCTCAGGGGCTCGGAGGCGGCCTCACCCAGTGGCGCGCGAGCGGGTTCTCGGTGCGTCGCGGGTTTGATTCGGCCAGTCTTAGCTCAGCTTCGTTCAGCTTGGCTTTTGAAGAAGCATTGGGCTTGTCCTTCAAACAAGACATGGGCCGGTCCCCAAAAACCACGGGTCTGCCGTGTGTTGAGGAAGCTGGAGTTTGGACCGTGTTCAAAGTGTGCCTTGGAGCGCAACATCGTGGCACCCGATTGCCTCCTAACAGTCCAAGCAGCCATTGGATCTGAGCCCACAGGAACCAGCCAAGGCTGCCAGCAGCACCTCTGCGGTGCTGGTAAGCCCATGACCCAAACAGTTCATTGCCTCGTTTGCATCTGCATGAATGTCCTACCCGCCTGCGCTGCATGTGGTTGTGATATTTGCATGTATCATCATTCATGTATTTCTCAACCATCTCTCTTCCACCATCCGGTGTGATTCGCTGGCCTTAGCAGCGCCATCTTGAACTGTATGTCCTCTGCTGTGGCAGCTTTGACCACAGCAAGGTGCTGGGCTTCGTGGTGTCCAATGGAAGGGCTGTCTTTGGCACTCCTGGGGCGTTCTCTCGGGGCCCGGCTGCGCAGAAGTCTCATCGACCGATGACGAGGAAGAACATGAACATGAAAACCGGTTCACGCAAATACTCCGACGAATGATTTCAAGTTCATTTCACATGCTTCTCATATCTTCTCATCGTGGCTGTTCAGCCTGGCTGAACGTGCGGTTTCAGCAGACTTGACAAGTTGAAGCATCTAGAATCTAGATGTGGAAGAAGGGAAAGCTTGGATAAAGCAATCTAATGGACTACAACGCCGATGGCAAGCATGATTAATCTTGTTTTGCCATCTATTGTCCATCTGCCGGCTTCATGGAAAGTCCACTCGATCCCTTTGGATCAGGTCGGGTGAGCCAAGGCTCCCATGCCAACACACCGCCCGCCCGCATCGCTTAAGCCATGGCTTAAAGGAGACCCCGGTGTGGCTGCGATGTGGTTGGTGGGTCTGACTCAAATCGATTTCTGTAGATTATTTTGGTCAATTGACAGTGCCTCGCACAGGCCTGGCTTTGAAAAGAGACATTTGTCCCAAGCACTGGAAACAATATCCGAGGCTGAAGGAGGGTGATGACTTCCCCAAACCAGCAAGGATGTCCAATACAGTTCTGGAAACTGTGTACTTTCGACACTGAAGGGCTGCACTGCACTGAGAATTGAATTCCATCTCACAGGTCGGCCTTCATGCTGCAGGGTTGCACGTCTTTCGAGTCTCAAGTGTTGGAGTGAGACCTCATGTCTTGCACATGTGCATGGCTATATGCAAGGCCAACGATCTTTGGGCCTTCCAAGCTGGTCGCAAACAGGCAAAGGCCAGGCACAGGCTGGAAATTATTTTGGTGTGGCGATCTGATGGGATAAAGACATGAATGGCAGAAATGAAGGTAAAAGCATTACAGTAGATTCTGTTAGCCAAACCTGAAAGAAGAGCAATCAGAATTGAACCTTCAAAAACATTCCAAAAGCATCCGAAAGCCCAAGACCTTAGCACACCTATATAAGCAGCTCCTCAGCTCCTCCTAAAGAAGTGCAACCTTTCACGACTTCGTGCAGTTTCCTCGATCCTTGCCTCTCTGGAGCTCGCCCTCATCGCCTGGAGAACTGGAGAACTGTCGCATGCTTTCCACGAGCAGCAGCTTGTTGAAGCTGGGTCATGGAGTCATGCTACGCAAGGAACCCACCCTGGCTGGCAGGGCTGTTTTCTCCTTGCATCCGCGTCAGGTTCGCGTGCTATCTGCACAAGATCTGGCCTGTGGGCCTCAAGTGCCGATGTTCGCTTCACCCTTGACCGGCATATCCGGTGGGCGACCCGCTGGCACTCCGCAATGCCTGTCCCCGTCGCACGAAGGTATGGCAATGGGTCTCCAACTCGCTGAACTGCTGCGCGTCGGAGACCCGTGCGTGGATGCGGCGGAGCGGTGCCTCGTCCTGAGACGACGGCGACGGTGGGGCGGGGAGGCGACGACCCCGAAAGGCCTTCTGTCGATGTACGTAGGAATGAATCTAAGCACATATACCTACACATACCCCTAGAGATCCCTAGAGTAGTATAATTCTGAGATCCTCTGAGAGTCATTTCTTCTACCCTTGAGAGTTGGGCTTCATACAGCTTGGTTCCAAGGCTCGCCCTTACCTCCCCACCACTTCCGCAGCACGCCGGCCGCGCCGCCGCCGGCGGGCGGACTCGCATCGGGGGTGGCGGGCTCGGGCTCCTGCTCAGCCAGGTCGACGACCAGCTCCTGAGGGAGGGAATTGGGTTTGGTTGGCAGCTGGCACCCAGTTGGAACCAACAAAAGAAGTCACCTGGACCTGGAGTACAATGAACAGAGCATAATCACCGAAGTAGAAGTTCCTCCGTCAATGTGGAAGAAGCAAACACCCCGCGCCTGACCACGGCGCTGAAAGACGCACTTGGTCGCCCGAGGAGCATACACCGATGCCTTGACGTCTGACTCAACCAGCTCAGGAACGTTCTCCTGGTTGGACAAGCTGCAATCCCAATCGCTTCATGATATTTGGAAAGTGGGGACTTCCTGTATTTCATCGAAATCGAACTCGTTCATGGAGCTTCCCATGATCAAGAGAGCTTCAAGAAGAGATTTTGTCGCAGTTCCTGCCTCCGGACTATTCTCAGTCGTCTTCTTGGCCTTGGGGTCCGGCAAGAAGAGGTGCAAGTATCCATGAATGGTGAGGACCAATGTTGCACCCTCCCGCCACTCGCTGCCACGACCAAAGAGCCCGCTGGGCGTCATCATGGCGGCCGGCACGCGTTGCAGCACGGCACCATAGGCCGTCGGCATGTCGGGCAACCTTGCTTGGTATAGCAGGTTGATGCAGGTTGCAGAGTAGCAACTGACGGAAGGTTTGGGATAGGAGGTGGGAGAATTTGATGGACCGAGGACGAAAAGCCCAAGTGGATCCACGACGCCATCTGGGGTGGTTCAAAATTCGTGCGGAAATTCTAGCTTTCATGGATCTTGAACATCGGGTGGATAGGGAATTGCTTGGACAGGTTTTGGGCTTGCCCTTGTCATCTGCCTGGGCTTCTGCGGTCTCCCCCTTCCCGCTCCCCACACTTCAGCTGCTAAGGGCAATCTGAACCACTTGCAAGGACCTCTACACAATTATTTAGAACCCAGACTCCAATCAAGCACAGTAATTCTCGACAACTGTCGGCCTGTACTGTACGAACTAGTCCCCATGGTTCAGACAGGGTGACAACCTCCCAACTATCCGAACTATCCGAGTCGATCCGAGACTCAAAAAGCATAGGAAACAGCGCTGCTTCTCTTGAAGACTGCGGGGTTCACAGTTGTTCCTCATCTGATTTAATTCTGTACATCCTGTACCGACCACTTGCTCTGATGTTCCACTCCACCACTTTCCACCACAGTTGTCTCCAAGCCACGGCGGCAGCGTTGCCGCGGGCTCCAGCGAGCCAAGCTTTAAGCGGGGCACGTCGCTGCTCGTGTCATCGCAGCAGCTTCCTGAGTGCGGAGCAGGCGGAGCAGGCGGAGCAGGCGGAGCTTCGACCGTGCCAATTTGCCTACGCGCTTGAACTCGGATGGAGAACGGTTGGCAAAGGATTGAATAATTCGGCACCGGAGCAAAGATGCTACGATTGGAGCAAAGGGCATCGCTAAGAGCGATCGGACGCTGTTGACGTGTTGGCTCAGCAGGTCGGCCCCGTATGTGCAAGCGGAATGCCAGGATGGGCCAGGTGGGAAGCCCAGGGAAACGAGTGAGGCAGAACCCTCAGCAAACAAGTGTCTCACCTGCGAAAACGACCAAACATCCTGAAGTTTCAACCCTTCAATTCAACACTTGCGCCCCTCCATTTTCAAGCTGTGGCCGCTCTTCCCCCAAGCGACACTGTCACCCAAATCTCGACCAGGACACGGTAGGACTCGGCCAAGGAGGTCCAATACTCCGCGCGCTGCGCTTCCAAAGTCTCCAGCTGCTCGGCGCTGGACCGCAGAAGCTCCTCCACCAAGCCAAGCTCCGTGACGTGCTTGCGAGCGCGCTCGCGGTACCTGGGCGGCTGAGGACAGCCCTGTTTGGCTGGCTGAGGACACACATGGGACACAAAGGAAGCTTCGGCTGTACCTAGAATCTAGAATCCATCTCACACCTCTCACACCTCATATAGACCTGTAATGATATGTTTTAATTTGTGTTTCCAGGTTTGGAATAGGAGTTGTTCAGCTGGCCCAAAAGCTGAGTCATAGCCTGGGCACTGCACTTCACTCAGCCACGAATCAGGTGGCGCCCTTTCTTGCGAGATGGCCCGTGCCGCTTCCTGAACTGCGGCGCAGCGCAGCATCCAAATACACTTTCCATAAATGGGGGTACGTCTGAGGCATTTAGACCACATTCACACTCTCAACTTGTAACTCGAACCGGCGCAAGATCAAAGGTCAGTTCTTCGAGCGATCCGTCGTTTGTCGGCCACGTGCCACCCAGGTCTCTTCTACTCGTTCGTGATGGCTCTGCCATGCTTGCTCAGCCGCCTGGTGAGACTCGTCCCAAAGTCGGATGGCTGCCACCACACGCGAAGCCAGGTGCTCAGACAAGGCCTGAAGCCTTTGTCGCAGAGAGGTGCCACCTTCAGGTGCCGCCGCTGCCCAGAGCTTGGCTTGGCCTGCCAACATGCACATGTCGCAAAAATGTAATATCAAATTCAACCTGCCCCCCAACAATAACGCAATTGAAGTGGCAAGCACGGGCTCCCTTCAAGTCAATGGCTGATTTCTTCTTGCAAGCTCCCATCAATTCAGCAATTGGGCCCTTCATTACGCTCCCAAGTGTTTACACCTCTACTATCTCCGACATCTGAAAGAAACGCTCTCTTGCATCGGTCCACCACTCAGCTTCGCAGCATAGCTCTGCTCTGCGCCCAGCAGCCAACCAGCCACTTCGGCATCTAACTCCAGGCGCAGCGGCCGCCAACGAGTCTCCAACTCCGACAGTGCCTGGGCGGCCGCGCTGGCCGCCACCTCGTTCCTGGCAGCAGTTGAGCAGTTCTACCGGTAATTACGCAGGGGCGCGGTGCGGAATGCAGGTGGGGTGCGGGTGCGCAGAATCCTTCAGTTCCAGAGCACTGAAACCACTGCTGTCCAGCTGTCCAGCTAAGCGAGCCACTGGAGCCGAGAGGTGCCGAATCAAGCCGAATCGTCTCCCGAGAACGGAGACATGGCTGAAAAATGTTTGGCGCTGAACGCTCCAATAACTTCAGGGCTCAATGGATCTCAGCTCCAGATTCAGTTTTGGGATCTTCGTCCTCCGCGAAAACGGCCCCTGTTCACGACTCAAGCAGGCATCCAAAAGCAGTGGAGCGTGGAGTCCAAAGGCCTTGAGCCTCTTTCCGGAGCCCAAAGCAGTGGATCAAGCTTTTGGTGAGATGAACCCAGAAAGCACTGTTCAACAGTCGAATCAGCGAATCGAATGACAAAAGCTTTTGGGTAAGAACAAAACATTAAACAAGACTATGTGTATATATATATATATAAATTCCTAAATGGTCAAGACAAGCATCAGCTTCCGCCGGGATTCCAGGATAGCCAGCCAGGAGTTCAAGGACGCCAACGCGCTCTGCAGCTGCAACTGCTGTCGATGAAGTTCCTTCTCCACATGCTTCCGGCGGCACAAATGGTGTTCGTGCCGCGCGGACTCCCACTCAGATAAGAATAGGCAGCTCTCCTTCTCAGTGCTGGAAGCAGCCATGAATGGAGGCCTTGAGGCTCAAGTTCAGGTTTGTTGGCGTGCACTCACGAAGAACAGTGACAGTAGTGGCTGAGTTGAGTAGCACTTGAACATCCAAGATAGGTGGCAAACAAAAGCAACCAAAGCTGGTGAAACTGCACTCTGTGTTGAATCGAACATTGAACAGTGTTTCTAAAACCTTGGCCGGATCATCGCTCGTGATTCTTGCAGGACACTTTGAGTCAAGAAGGCCGCACGTAAACGTTCAGGCGCGATGCAGCTACTGTTCTGCTAGCATTGCCTGACATTAGAATGCCCACTCAAAGTGACATAACATGATCTTCCGTTCAAGATCCTTAAAGCAGCCCATGGCAACCCCGGCAAAAAGCCGGCCAAGCACTCCGCGCACAACTCAAACATGACGCATCCGTTCGAAAACGCTTTTGGTAGGGGGCTCCTGGTGATCGCTTCAGCCATTCTCTCAAGCAGCCTTTGTGCTTGGAGCTTAAAACACCTGCGTCACTTCCAGCTCTCTCGCAGAGTCCGATGGAAGTATTCAAAGTCAACCACGTGCTCATCGTTCCGCAAAACAACGCACGGCGAGAAACGGCAGTCCACCCGCAAGTCGCTGGCGGTGTAGGACTGCCGGGCCTCCAAGCTGTTCCCTGTGATGGGGCAGGTGCCACTGAGAACCGCCAGGACCTCGAAGAACTCCGTGCGCTGCATTGCCTCATGGAACTCGTCCAAGTTCTTTGCTGAGCACAGTGGGCTGTCGGAGTCCAAGCAATGGACGACCTTGCAAGGGAGTGTGAGAAAGAGCTTCCCATCCGCGATATTGATATTGGGCTCTTCCAGTGCCATCTGATGCACCTCCACATCAACCCGGTCGTCACTCTCCAAACCATCCAGTTCCGGCAGGTCTGGAAGCTTCTGATGCTTCACCAGGTACACTCGAATCAGCGGTTCGATCAGGGGCTTCCTGGCCACCTCACAGACACGGAAACAGAGCTTCACCGTGGCCTGTTCCATGTAGACCACCGCCACATCCGTGAAAATGATACTGGCCGAGCGGGTGAAGGCGGAGGAGAAGCGAGTATAAACCATGTTCAAGAAGATCGCGTCCATGAGGAGTGAAATCAGGGACTGCACCACCAGCAATGGAATCACTTCGCGACAGCCATCGAACATCCTGTTTTGCAGCTGCTGGGGCACAGACTGCTTCATGAAAACACTGTAGAGAATCCATGAAGTTTCACCGCTACAATTGGCTAATTTATGCCTGTTTCATCCGTCACCACCCAAAGCCTCCATCTTTTTCCATGAAACGGTCCCCCAGCCCCCCACAGGTTTCACCCCACAGCTCTACAGAGTGCTATATCTCTCATCCCAAGGGGCGGATCTGCGACGCCATAGCCGATAGTGGTCATGGTCTCCAGGGAGAGCATGAAAGCTCGACGGAAGGTCAAGGGGCGTTCCTCACAGCCAGAGGCGGCCCGTTGCCACCAGAAGGTGAAGACCAACCACATGGCCACATAGACCTGAGACACCCGGCAGACACCTGGCTCTGGGGCTTTGTGAAAAAGAACCGAGCTGGGTGCAGTTCAGCTGGGTGAAAGCTCCTTCTACAAGCTCGAGAGCTTCACAGATTGTGTTTCTACCACGGCGTACCGTAGTGTCCCAACGGACCTCTTTTGCAGGGACGGCAATGATATGTTTGTTTGAGTGACTGGGGACATGAGTGGGGCTTCTTGAGTGCTTTAGATGAAGGAACTCAACAGTTCTGAGAAATAGCCAGGAGACGACACAGTAGAGCACCAGCATCCAGCGAAGGGGCATATTCGCCTAGGTGGCCCATGGTGAGTCCAGCGGCAAGTTATTGCCACCAATTCAATGGAACCATTACATTCAATTATATAACCACTACTACAAAACATCTCCGTCTGGTCCCCATTCTTGCTTAGACACCATATAGTGGAATACATCGCTCCGGACGAACTGCTCAAAGCTGCTCACACCCACTTGACCGACCCGAAAGGAGCCCCGCGCGCGGGAGCGTGGGATGCCACGCCGGAGCAAGCCTCAGACACTCGGGGCAAGGAGGGTTGACCGTTCATGTCAGACAGCCAGAGGATATATATATATATATACAGTAATTCATCTTCCTTCTGGGTGGAACCATATGAACTACTGCCATTGCTACAGTACAAAAATCTTGATGACGAGATCTTGGACCACCTCACATGCACAAAACACTGTCGATATTGGAACGTCCCTCGTTTATGGTGGTACGAAAGGTCCCCGTTCACCTGGCCTACTTGCGCCCCGAAGAGAAAAAGGCTGACCCGCAGCCAACATGGCTCTTGCTTGGGTAGTTGCGAGAATGATGCCTTTCTCACACAAGACTCCTTGTACCAGAGGGGGGGGCACAATTATATAGTTGGAGAACAAGCACCCAACAAAGGAATGTCGCAACTCCAGGGTGGACCAAAGAGAGCATGGAAAGGTCACACACCTCAATCAGAATTCCTTGAACAAATTGGTCACCACTAAGCTCGGACCCCTACCAAATCATTCGGAGCATTCTCCGACCTGTCGCTCCCCACCGAGCTGCGTGGGGAGCGCACCGTCAGGCACTCGCACAGGCCGCCGTCCGAACCGCTCTCCGAGACCATTGGGACGAGGCTTCAAGGGCGGTCTGCCGGCTGCGCCATGGCATGATCTGCGCAAGCGCGGTGCAAGGGCGGTTGGGTGTGTTCTTTTTTCTCGCGTGGTGTGCTAGGGGAGTGGTGCCAAAACAGGACATTGCGACATCCATTTGTTCTTTTGATCTGGTTTAAAGAAGTTTCATACAGTTGTTCTAGGACCACAAGGGGTGTGGCTCGTGCGCCTTTACGCGCTTTTACGCGCCAAAGTGACAGTGCCGTAGAGATGACTCTTTCGACTGTGGATGATTATATAGTCAGAAGAGGTCTTCCATTGTTTGATCCACATGTGGAAGAACTGTTCCGAGAGGGTTTCTGATCTTTCCACATCAACGCTGTGTCTCTGTCGTGAGTGACCGTCGCAGTCTCACAGTTAAAGGTGTGTGCCTGCATTTTGTCCAGATCATGCAAGGGTGCATGCCCCAAAGACACCTAGCCCCCTCCAACCAGGTCCTAACCTGTTATGACTCATGACATACATATTCTGTCAAGCATCCGCTGACGGCCGACGGCCAGGGCTGGTCTTCGAGCCTTTGATCCAAGCTGCACACGAGCACCACACTGAATCTTCTTGTGGCTCCCAGCACCAACAAATCCATACAAATCCATGCTCTGAGCTACCTCACCATCATCAGGCGGAGTGGTTGGGTGGTTGGCCGTGTGTGTAATTCAGGGCCCAGAAATGGCTGCGCAATGCAGCAGGCGAAAGACCGATTCAGCAACGCATTAGGGACTCGCTCGCTGATCGATGGACGGGACGCCCTGGTAGGTGGCAGAAAAAAGGAAATCTAACCAATGCCTTCCATATGTTCTTCTTACAGCGCCGCCATCATAGGGGCCCTGTTCCAGTAGAAGGCTGTGCTTGGGGATTCCTCTGATTCTGCAAGTGTATGCATAACTGAAAGCGACGCTCACAGTTTTTCGGATCAGTGGTCCGCGCGATTCATGCAGCGAAGAGGGCCTCAGGCCTGCAAAAGGAGCAGTGCGAAGTGCGACGCCATTGGACAATTGGATAAACCTCCAAATGCATTCGTCGATCCACCTCACCCATCTGAATCTGATGATTCTGATGATTCTTGTGCTACATCTGAAGCCGACTGATCTACAAGTAGACGGGCATGTGTGCGGCACTAGCGCCGCACCGAATATCACGTTCGACACAAGGTGATCACGGCCCTTGGGGGCCGTGGGGCGGGCGGAGGGCCTTAAACCAGTATCAAACTTTGGCGCACTGCAATCAAAAACTGAATTTGGACGATTGGGGCAGCCGTTGAGTTCACACCTGCTTGTGTCTCTTCGCCTCTCCTGCAAGCTGAACCCACAACATCAAGAGCATGTTCAGAGACATTGTGGGGCCAGCTCACCAAGGCGCTTAAGGTTAGCAAAGTATAGCAAAGAACCAAAGGCATGTACTGGCATATAGGCTGTAGAAACTATGTGTTTGTCAGCTGCTGCCTGCCGTCCATACCGGTAGAAACCCCGAGAGCGTGTAGAAGAATCTGGTGGAAAAATAATGGATAAATCTCATCCCGGGTAGGAAACTTCACTACTTTGTCTCCCTTTTGCCTCTCGCTTTGTCTCCTGGCATCTCACTTTCCGGCGATCGCTTTTCGCCTGCAGGACGTCGGGCTCCGGCTCGGCTCCGGCTCGCCATGCGCAAAAGCCGGCCAAGCAAGAGGGACTTCCTTTCTCTGACTCTCTCTCTCTCTCTCTCTGTTTATTGCATTTGTCTCTTGCTCTTCCCTTGCAGGCTGTGGCATACGCATCAGACGACGCATCTTCGGCCTCTTTGTGGCTGAACGCTATCTGCTTCCTCGCCTCTCCAGTGACAAGGAAAACGAAAACCCTTCGGGCGGGAGTAGTGGCAGAATCTTCGGGCCAAAAAGAAGATCAAAAGATCTGCAAAAAGCACTGTGAAAGTCTAGAGCCCAGCTCCACAGCGGCCACCTTCACGCTGAAACATGGCTTCTCAAGTCCGATGCGCAAAAACAAGTGCAATATGTTCCGAAGCTGTTCGGCCATGTTCGGCAGGTCACCGCAGCTCCTGTTCTGTGGTCTTTTGATCCAAATGTTCTGCGGCGTGCGCCTCCAACCGTCAACGGCGCACCTCCTTCAGGCGGCGGCACCTCAGCAAGTGAAAACCCGCTGTTGGGGGAGAATGTACCACACCCTAGTAGCGTCCTTGCTCCTAGTAGTACGGCCAGGAGCCCCTAGTAGCACCCGGTGTCTACACCTCACATCATGCGACCTTGTCTTCCTTCAGTAACTCTCTTGGTAACACGAGTGGCAAAGCTACCAACCGTCGAATCTTGAAGACCACTTCAGATCCGTCAAGTTGACTTCGGCCCGCGGTGGACTGACTTCAACCCTGCGCAACTGCCAAAGGAGACCTTTTTTTCATGTGCAGCTGCTGAAAATTGCGTCAACCCACGGTGTAGATGCGCTTGAAAACCAGCTCCATTGAACCTGGACGTTGGGTCCATCACGAAGGCCGTTGTGCACAAAATAATCCAAGGTCACAAAAATGGTATCATCAATTCTTCTGCCTTCTCCCTCCCCCTCCCGCCCTCCCTCCCTCCCTCCCTCCATCCATCCATCCATCCCTCCATCGCCCGCCTTCGGCGTCGATCAGGACTTGGATCGCCTCCTCATAAGGCATCCCGTCGACCTCCTTGCCATTCACGGAGAACAAGTAGTCTCCTCGCTCAACTTCATCGTTCCGGTAGGCTGAGCCCTCCTGAAACAAAGGCTTTCGGTCTGCAGGGGCTGGGGCGAATCCAAAAGCACGGAGAGCGACCAGAATTTGCAGAGCAGGTTCAAACATGAGCGCGTATGTACTGGCAGAAACCTGGAAAGCATATGGAAGTATAGTTTGAAAAGATGTAGTTAGTAGATAGTATAGAGGCTATCTGTATCTATCACAATATCATCAGTCCTCGAGAATGGCGCTCACCCAAGCTCTGTTTGGCTCGGTGTCGAACTTTTCAAACTCAATGCCCAAGGGCTTCATCAGATTAACCTGCCAGATCTGTGCACTTCATCAAATCAACAGACCTGACCTCTCCAAAAGGGCCCTTTGGCCGAAAGGAAATCCATCGAAACGGGCGGACCAATCCCTCATCCCTCGACTCAAAACGCGGAGCGGACACCGCGGCGCCTTGATGTCGACGGTGGCTTCGGAGCGGCCCACCACGTCAGTCATCCCCTTCCGCTGCACGGCGTTCCACATCGCCAACTTCCGGAGCCGCACCTTCTTCTCCCGGGCCGTCTCCTGGAGCGGAGCGCGGCCAGCACACAGCTTAGCTATTGAGAAACGTCCAAGCACGAGAAATGCCAGGAGCCCCGTTCGTAGCGTTCTTGCTCCTACAAGCCCCAATAATAGGTTCAAAGCACATCTTAGCAAAAGTTTATAAGCGACAATGCCAAGCGCAAGTCCATGTCAGAATTTGGTGCATTCGCGTTTCTCGTTGGGCAATTTGAGAAACATTTGCTTCAGTGTCAGTGTGGCTCTCCCGTTCCTTGTAATTAGGCTGCAGCTTCCTCTTTCGGGCAGCGATGATTTCTTGTTGCCTCTGGAAGGCAGCATCCTTTGGATCGATGTACTCCTCTCCTTCCTGCAGCTCTCCGCCCTTCTCTGGCTCCCCTAGCCCGCCCAAGAAGCTGCTGGACCAAACGCTGCAACACCTCGTTGTGCGATGCTGAGCCCTCGAAATTGGGACGGTCACTTTTTCGGATTTGGTCTCGAGCGTGATTATTACTAGTGATAGTGTGTGTTTGTGTGTCTCCCAAACTACCAACATGGTCAAACCCTCCAAATGTTCCAAAGCAACCCTTGCTCAGCTGGCCAAGGCGCCAAAGGCTGAGCAAGCCAAGAAGCCATCTCCGTCCCATGGCTCGAACGGGCTTCCACCCACGGGCGCAGCGCGGTCCAGCGCGGTACGGCGCGGTCGCTCTCCCCACGGGATCCTTCGGTCCCAGCGCGTGGGTCTTGAGGCTTCAAAACCTCCGGCTTTGGACGGAACGTCGACGGCCTGCAGACGTTCATCCTGGCAATGTTTCTGCCGACAGATAGGATCATTTGGTGTGCAATCAGAAAAACGGAAGATGTCTCACTCGTATGTGACTTAGAATTGTCTCCTAGATCAGCTGGAAAGCCCTTTTGAAGATGATCCAACTCGGCATCGATACGAAGCAACTGGCCCGCCAGTGTGAACTCCCGACTCGAATTCTTGTGCGGCCAAGCGGCTTCTTTGTCCAAGCCTCGGCAACACACATACAAACACGCAGGGTTTATATTTATATATTTATATACAGTATATATGTCATGACTATACATGACAGGTACACAAGCCCAAGTCGGAGGGGAAGCACATGTCATCCAGCGCCTGCAGCAGTTGCTTGACCCTCCACATAAAGGAATCCGGTGGGATGCACACCAGCAATGCTGGGATCCCAACAGGCCGTCAATTGCCGGATGCTGGCCAAGGCGCCAAGCAAGTGCTGCTTCACCAAAGCGCCTCAAACGGCGAATGCAAACACAAAGCTTCTGGTCTCCAGGTCTGGGCTTAGTCCTGCAATGTTCTACTTTGGCGGTTCTCTGCAGGTGCTCTTCCAATCAATGGGTCATCTGAGATCATGAAAGCAGTCAGCGCCCTAAAAACCCGCCGAGCGGCCGATTCGCTCGACGTCCTCCTCGCTGAAGCGCTTCTCGCAATCTTCGCAGAGGCTGTAGAAGTACAAGGGCTCCGTCGGGGTCAAGTTGATGATCCTCAGCCATTGTCAGGCTTACACCAAGGGCCCTGTTACTCTCCCCGCGAACGAGCGTGATTCAGTGATTTAGGATGGCCCTTCTTCCGCACGAAAAGCAAGCGAAAAAAGAAACCCAACAAACGCTCATGCGGCTCCACTTGCCTCCGCTTTCAGGGACACACATCCCGCACCAAAGCACATCTTCCCTAGACTCCCAACCACACGACCTGGTAAACCGCAAAGAGAGGCACTGCCTGCACCACACACAATTATCCAGCTCATCACAGCCAAGAAAGGGCAAATCACCATAGGCCAACACTGACGAAATCCGAAAATAATTGACATCAATCGCCTACGCCCCGCTGCAATCGTCTGTCAAAGGCTGCTGTTTGGTTCACACGAGATTTGTGCCCAGCCCACAGGATGTGTCAAAGCTCTGCAGCACTTCGTCATCCGACAGCTCCAAATCCTCGGCAGGGCCATGACCGCTTCTCTTTTGGAGCCACACCGACGAAATCCGCTGGACATGGAGAATGCCGATGATCCCTGGACCGAGGACCCACCGAGGTTACAAGAAAACGAGTGCCGACTGGGACGGAGGGAGCGACTAGGTCTGCAGTCGTAGCGGGAGAAGGAGAGATTGCCTTCGAAAGGGCTGTTGACTGCCGTCTGTAACTTCAATCCCTCAGGGACATGAGGTATGCCGCAATTGTTTTGTTGTTTCATTCCAGGCCCGCAACTGCATGCCAAAAGGTGTTTGCCCCCCGTTGCCCCCAAAGATAATCCTCCCAATATGCGAGTGGGCCCCGGGCCCAAATCATGCTTCAGTGTTCAGGTCCAAGCATCAGCTATACCTGCCAAAAACTCATCAATGGCGGCACGTTTGGCTTGGATACCTGGCAGAGTTCACGGAGAGGTCACGGTGCTTGTCATCTTGGGTCTTGGAAATGGCTAAGCAGGTTGACACAAATGAACAAATTTAACAATGTGTTGGGCTCCAGCACAATCACGACAGGTCAAAACTACATCATGCAATGTGATGTGATATTCCCCAGCCTGGATAGCAAGTCTCCAAGTAGTTCAGCAACTGCTTATCCTTTGCTTTGGAGTGGGCTATTCAGGACATTTATCCAAATAGGCGCCAGATGGTAATCCAAAGATTGTCAATGAGTACTCTCGCGCCCGGAGAAGGGGTGAAAAAGGGGGCTTCACATGGCGGCCCCCTTTTAGACCAAGGGGCTGAGTCGAGTTGTCGTTGGAGACCTTCCCTCTGGTCACGCAAGGTGAGGTGCTGATCCAAGCGATCCCTCCTGCCGGGATAACGCGAAAGTTGTGTGACCCATTCGTCAAGTGAGGAACATGAAGAACAGCCGAACCCATCTTGGGGGCTGGTCTTCAAGTCAATGAAGTGTCTGGTCCCAGCAATGTCGACTGGGCCAAAGGCTTGGGAGGACTGCAGCGCTTTCCCTCCATCAGACACTGAAACACAACAGTGCAGCAAAGCATAGCAAAGCTATGCCGTCTCCAGTGCTGTCCTGCGAATGAGATCCGGGAGCTCTTGCTTGATGATTGCGTAGACCTGGCACGGGTCCGGTGTCATGGTGACAAACGGATGACACCAGCAGGTTGCACGCCTGCAACAGCAGAAGCAAACAACTTGTGTCCAACAAAAAAGGACCTGGTAGCTTTGAAACCGTGAATGTCTCCATATATTGTTCAGTTATGACTCATGACATCAAATCACGACCGGAGGACACCTTCCTAAAGCTTTCTTTCCCGGCCGGGGCCGGGGAAACCACGTCCAGCGCTCGCCGCAACGGCCCCTGGCCTCCTGGTTGGTGAGGAAATGGGGCCCAACTTGCAGGATCTTCATGGCAGCTTTGGCCAACAGGAGAGGATTCGAACAAGCCCTGCTCTTGGAGAACTCCAGGAGGATTTGGAAGGAATTGTCAAGTGGAAAGCAAATGAGACATCAAATAACAACACGTCTTGGAGCCCGCAGGCCATAGATTGAGTGTTTTCAATCTCTTGATTTCTCTTCTCTGAAACAGGCATCAAGTCCTTCCGCACATGAAAAGACACATGGGGAGTGTATTAGTGCATTGATGAAAATGCTGTGAGGTTCTCTCGTGCCATTGGCAACTGAGTGAAGCAGAATACAAAAGAAGCTTATGCTTACTGCTCACACCACGGTGCTTGCCGCATCTGCTGAGCCCAACTCGTACGACCCGTGGTGGCCCGTGTGGTGGTCAAATGTCACCCATTTGGAGATGCCTGGTGAGAAAGGAATGGCAAAGTTGAACTGCAAGAACAACTGTGGCCAAGTAGCACCAGCACGAAGGATGCTACTATTTCCCTTACTTAGCACTTATAGCCTATATACCCCCACCTAAAAGAACCCGGCATTCATTTCAGTGGATCTGTGAATATGTTTCCCTCCGGGTCCAACAAAAAAGCTCAGCTCTCGCGCTCCATGCATTTCCTGCACACGATGGCCATCAACTCATCTGACACAAGGGGATGTGGTCCGAAAAGAAAGCTACAACAGGTGAGCTGCTTTGTACACCTAATCATTACCTAATCCCTGATCACAACTTCAAACTGAATACGCTTCGGGCGGATCATGTTGAACTCATTACTCCACCGAAGGACGATCAAGCCACTCTTGGGCGAAAGCACTTCTCCGCTGTTCTCACCATCCAAGCTTTTCCAGAAATCAAGGTCACGGAGGATGTCTTCCTGTAAACCTTGGTACTCAGAGTCATCACTCTCCTCCCTAACCAGGTCAAGCGCACCTCCATCCTCGACGACCATCGCAGGCTTAACGGCGGGCTTGGCCGTCCCTTGCCCCGAGCGGGCACCGGGTTTCCGGCGAAGCACTTCCTCCACTTCGTCCTCGTCGTCCAGGTCCCAAATTCCCACCACAGAAAATTGGATTTCAGGTGGTGGGAGGAGAATCCCACCTGCCATCACCAGAAACTTCCAGCAGACTCGCTGTCCACTGCGAACCTCCATAGCTTTCTCCAACACCTGGCCGCGACCAATGTAGTGCATGTTTGCATCACACTTCTCGCTTTCTTCTTTGACCCTGTATCTGAACTCGCGCAACTCCCGTAGCTGGCTGACCTCAACCACACTTAGCAAGCTCGGATCCTGCTCGCCGTCACCGTTGCACAGAAACCAGTTGTCCACCTTGATCTTGAGAGCCCGCTTAGCCCAGGGGAAAATCTTCTGCATGATCCAGGGCGCATTGATGACCCAGTTGCCAGCAGTGAGATCTGGAACTAGCTTCTCCAGCCGCTGCATCATCTTTTCTGCTCGTTGATCAAACTCTTTACAAATGACCTGGATCTTGAAACTGCTCATACCGGGCAGAAATTCAAAAGTAGTGTAAATGCCTGTGGCCTCACCTGAAGTAGGTCACAAGAGCTTGCCAACCACACCTAGGGTTGGGTGTTCATTGGGATGTTGCTCACTTGGTGCATTTCCGAACATCTGTTGGTTCCCCCGTTCCGGCACCTTGGAAAGAGTGCAGCCGGTCACATCGATGACGTTCACCACGCGGCACAAGCGTTCCTGCCGTCGGCTCATGCGATCCAGCTCGATGGCTCGGAGCAACCAGCCGTGGAGAACGAAGCGCTCGTAGCGCTCGAAGGCACCTCCGGACGCTGGGAAGACGGATGAGGTGATGATGATGGTGATGACATCAGATCATAGTGATGATGATGATGATGATGATAAGGGCCACTAGCTTCAAGCCCCATTCCATCAATTGGAACGGGCTAGTGCGGGACCCCGCGCCTCATGGTCATCTTGACCTTTGTGGCCGCCCTGATCCTCGAGGCCATCAGGTACCGGGACTTCATCCGCCAACTTGGTGGACATCCTCCTGAACCTCTCTTCAAGGCGGTCCCTGAGGGCGGCACGGTCATTCTGATTGTGGTTCTCTTTTTTCAGGTCTTTAACCTTCTTCTCCTCTCGAGCTTTGAGACCTACAAGAACACTTCTACCGTGAGCGGACGACGATTCTGGTCAAGGAGAACCACCTCCCAGGTCCTTGCACTGGCTCCTAGAGCTAGCTGGGGTCCCAAGTCCCCAGCCAGGGCTGGCACCTTCCTCCTCCTCCTCTGCGGCCTTCTTGGGGTCTATCACGAGGACTTCATGACTAAGCTCAATGCCAATGCCATGCCCTGGTGGCCCGAGGGTTCCGGACCAGCCACACGGTCCGGTGAAGCCAACAAGACCTTTGCCATTCAGTTCACCAACACGGCAAAGCCAGTGGCCTTGGATCCACACACCAACGTCTGGACAATTGCCAGCACTTTCCCAAGAAGAAATCCTACATTCGTGCACTCAAGCGGGCCCAACTTCACGGGCACACATGGTACAAAGGGAAGCTCTATACGGCTCAGATGCTTGGAGTCACTCCACTTCCCTGGCAGGCCTCTGACACTCCAACGACTTCCTTGGGGCAACCCAATTCATCACCACCTGCCAAACTACGGAAGAACAGGCTTCAAGGACTCAGCTGGAACATCGGCTCCCTGGGCACCTACAAATTTGACATCCTCAGGCAATGGCTGCATCAACAGCAACTTGATCTAATTCAGCTTCAAGACACACGGTGGGGCTTCACAGGTGATTGGACTGACAACACCTTTGCATATATCCACAGTGGATCTCAAGATCGAGCAGGAGGGCTACTGACCATCATCCGGAAGGCCTTCTGCCCTCCAGACCGGCTCTCCTGGAGAGAGGTTACTCCAGGACGGCTTCTGCATGTCCGGCTCTACCTTGAATCCACGGGCCTCGACCTGGTCAACTTCTACCAGCATCCATGGACTGGATCTGACCAGCAATGCCAGGACAAACGCTCCGGACTTCTGGGCGCCTTGGATGGCCTTTTGGCAGGTCTTCCTCAACGGAATGTGGTCATCCTGGCCGGTGACTTCAATAGCAGCTTGCCTCGGACCCCGCACTGTGTCGGACTTCATGACTTCCAAGGCCGACGAGGGAGACTTTCTGGCACTCAACACCAGGATGCACATCTCTTGGCTGGCATTCTACCCAGGAGGGGGCTCCTGGCCATCAACACCTGGGACACCTCGCTTGGTCCCACCTATCGGGGCGGCCTGGGGCATCTATCTCGGATTGACTATGTCATGGTCCGACACAAAACCAGTGACTCCATCACGAAGAAACCTATCTACCTGGAACACCTCCCAGGCAAGTTTGGTCACACCAAGGACCATGCGCCGATTCTGTTCAATCTTCCCTACAAATGGCGGGGATGGAAGCCACCTCCCTCGGGCCTGAACAGGATCCAACAAGATCTTCTTCAACGGCACTGGCACCTTCAGAGTATGGATTGGCACCACTGGTGTCAGGACCTTGGCAACCGGATTGACAATCTTCGGGATCAAACACCAAATCTGGAAGCTCTCAACCAGGTCCTGATGGATGCGTGTTTTTCTTTCCAGCCTTCTGGGCGGTCTGACAAACCTTCAACCACCAACTATTGGTCCTGGGCCTCTACACTATCCCGGCTACATCTTCCTGATGTCGCTCAGCGGGCTCACCACTCATCCAGGCAGGAGCAAATTTTTGGCTCTTGGCTTCGAGTGACTCGGATTCAAAAATGGCGAAGGGCGGCCACCAAATCGGCCAGGGAAGCGAAAAAACTGAAACTTCAGGACACCATTGATACCGCCAGGCATCACTGGTCCACCAACGACACCCGACGCTACTTCAAGGTGGTCAACTAAGCATGAGGGTATGCTCATGCCCCCTGAAGATGAACTGAGGTGGATTCTTGACTACATGGAAGGGGTTTATGCGGGGACTGACCTGCCAGGAGCCAACTTTCACCTTCATGCACTGCCTTTTGGACCAGGTGACATCACACACTCACTGCGCTCCTTGTATGGACACACCAGTGTCCCTGCGCACGTGGCGCCCAGCTTCATTTGGAAATCCATGGCTGAGGAACTGGGCAGCTTGCTCTACTCCTGGCTATCACAATGGCTGGCTGCAGGCCACATCCCCCGGGAATGGCGGACAGGATGGGTAGTTCTCCTTCCCAAGCCCAACAAGAAGGTCATTGAACCTAAAGCTCTGCGACCTATTGCCTTGCAAACACCTCTTTCGAAGACCATCATGTCCATGTTTGTTCACGAGGCCAAAAAACATACTCTTCGTGCTCTCACATGGTTTCCGCAATTTGCCTATTTACCTGGTAGAGGCACTTGGGAAGCCATCACACGTGTCCAAGCTCATGCCAGGGCAGTACAAGCACTTCATCACAAATGGCGATATGAGGCTGGCAAAGTTCAGGCACCTGGGGAGAAAAAACCTCCGGTCTTTGGCGGATGTCAACTTTTTCTTGACATGACGGGCGCCTTTGATGCAATGCCCAGGGAACACCTGCGAGAGGCCTTTAACCTCCTTGGTCTTCCCCATGATCTCTCAGCTCTTCTGTTGTGTTGGCACACAGAAACCTCCTACATTGTTCAATGGAAAGGACTCTCTGCCGTACAACCCACTCATAGAGGTGTGAGACAAGGCTGCAGAGGTGCTCCCTTCTTTTGGGCATGCTTCATAGCACTGGCACTTGAACGCGTGGCGGCGGAGACCTCTACCAATTGGATGAGGGAATGCTGCACCTTTTATGCCGATGACGGGCATGCCTGCTTTATCTTTCATGATTTTGACGAACTTCACTTTGGGTTGGTTTGTTTTGGGAAGCTGATCACCATTCTGGAACAGCTGGGCATGACCGTGAATATGCACAAGTCAGCAGTTGTTGTCCGCTGGGGTGGCACGAAACACCAACAAGCGCGGAAGCTGTATGTGAAAAGGAAGCTGGATCATCAAGCGCTCCGCATTCCAAAAGATGATGACACATTTCATGAAATTCCAATCAAAGAGAAGCACGAATATCTTGGTATTCAGATGGGATATTTTAATTTTCAGCGGGATACAATGAAGGCCAGACTTCAAGCAAGCAAACTTCGATTCAAACAAATGCATCGTTGGTTTTCCCAGAACTCCATGCACGCGGCACAGCAGGTGGCTCTTTGGCAAACATGCATTCTTCCCACAGGGATCTATGGACTTGATGCAACAGGAACCGACAGCACCAGCATTCCCATTTTCTCCAAGGCCATGACCACGATGCTGAGACAAGCAGCAGGAGATCACTCATTTCAGACTCACAAGTCCCATCATGCCTTTTTTCTTGAGCACCACCTGCAACACCCGGTTGCTGTGCTGCGGGGGCGGATGGCCTCTCAACTACACCGACACGAGGCAAGACTTGTTCAACTGCATGAGATGGACGTTCTTCACACTTTGGACTTGGACTCCCTTCGATGCTCAATCAATCTTGTTGACACATGGCTGCAGGAACTCAGCACATCAGAACCGGGCAATTCTCTTCCTCTCGCAGAGGCAGGACTGGAATGTTACACCTGTGGGCTCATGTTTCGTCACTACTACACGCTCAAAAGACATGAAACATTTTCGCATGGGATTCTTCACATCAACGGTCCTCCACTGGATATTGGTAGAGACTCGATTGATGGCAGACCAACCTGCAGACATTGTGGCGAACATTTCATTAGCTGGCAGAACTTCCGACATCACATCTCCTCGTTCGCATGTACCAACTTCGATCCAACCAAGGCACCTCCGGAACAACTTCATGCCTTCCGGACTCGGCTGCTGGACTACTATGATGGAGGAGACCTGGAACCACTGGTTAGAGATCGTCCGCTTTGCTACTTTCTTTCCCAGCGGTGCATACTTTGTGGATTTTGGTCCTCGAGACTTCAGCAGATGTCTGCACACATGGGGAGAGATCATGGGGACATCTATGCTCTCATGGGGGACGTTCTCCCCAATGTGGTGAGGGCTCGCGCCTCCTCTCCATGCGAACTTTGTGAACAAGCTTTTCGGAGCAGGACCCACACATGTCCAGTGAAGAAGCAGCTGGGCCTAGCCTTGGCCTACCGGAAGCACCGGGAGCAATTCCCGGCAAGTCCTCCACCTGTTCCACAACCTCCTCAAAGGATGGAAGCCCAATTCTCCTGTGGACTTTGTCCTCGGAAGTTTGTGACCGCGGCAGGCCTTCAACAGCATCAGGTCTTGGATCATACTCACTCCACGACGACTAGGACCTTTGTGGCTGGCCGAGATCAAGTACCTGGGCAGACTCAATGTGCACATTGTCACTCCAAGTTCCTGAGTCTGGCCGCTCTACGGCACCACATTGATGGAGGACACTGCTCCACTCCACCTGACGACGACCCGCCCCTCCTGTGGCATCATCCGCTGATCATCTCTGGACTTCATGGCGGGACCTTTGACCATCTCATGGCCTACAAGTCCCTGATTCGGCGACTTGGGTACATCTGCGGACTTTGTGGACATCAGTCTGGGAGCTCAGTTTCCTTGCTGAAACACCTGGGGAACCATCACAATGAGCACTGGCCACAAGCCACCACTTATGCGGAATGGCTTCAAACGGATAGTGCCTTGCGGAACCTGGGATGCTCCTGCCTTCGGCCGCCTACAACACCACATGTCTGCACAGTCTTCACACAGCTGGCCCTCTTTGTCCACCATGACTTGACCAGACTTCATGGAGGCAGTGATGATTTGATAATGTCCTATGCTCTTCGGCTTGATCTTCAAGTTTTGAGCCCTACCATCTCGCTCTCCTTCCCTGACATGGACAGCAAACTTGCTACTGGTCTCTTTGCAGAGCTCCTTGAGGATGACACGCTTTGCACAGCCCTTAGCACCTGGTGTTGTCTGTGCGGGAGGCAGATTGATCCACGTGACATGCTCCAACACCTGTGGAATCAACATGCCAAACATGCCAACAGGGGCAGTTTGTTTTACAAGTACCTCACCATGTTTCAAGT
>CAXAMN010024917.1:1636204-1663053 GCA_963970005.1 Durusdinium trenchii
GATGATGATGATGATGATGATGATGATGATGATGATGATGATGATGATGATGATGATCACTACTACCGCACCAAGGGTTCCACATCTCAAAAGTGAATGCCGGGGCAAACCGAGCGAATCCTACCTCTCGCAATGATCTGATGTTTGTCCAGGGCTCCCAGTGGGTAGAAACTTAAGGTGTCTCCGCTCTTCGTGAGGTGCTCTGCGTTGTAGATCAAAGACACCAAGCCGCGAAGCTCATGAAATCCATTCAAGTCCTCCGTTCGAAGCATGCGCTGCTCCTTCTCAATCTGCTCCATCTTCTGGAGCATCTCAGGAAAAATCGTGTCACCTTCAAGCTCTTGAAACACCTCAAAAAACTGGCGGATCCATTCGCAAGAGGCGTCCAAATCGAGCTTGTTCTGCCTCAATATCCGCGTGAAGGCTAAGTCTCCAAACAAGGGAGCGTACAGTTGTCCTCGCCCCTCCCGCTCAGCCAACTCACACTTGAAGCGTTCTTGCAAACGAGAGATGAGTTCCAGCTCAGACTCACTGGGCAAAGCATCAGAAGTCACCGAGGCGGTCATGGCTGTGGCTCCATGAAAGGAAAGTGTGGGTCGTAGCTTCTGGGTGGAGAATTGGTCTGTGAGTCGGTTTTTCAGCTTGCTTTCTGTGAGGCTTGCCTTCACACGATTTGTGCCTACAAATCTGGAGAAGTGCCTTAAATAATTCATCATGTAGGTTCCAAATGGCTCCAAGATTCTTAGAGCGTTTCTTACCACACCCAAGTGTACAAGTTCGTCGACTGCAGTTCTACATTCAAAACCCGTGCATGCCTTAGAGACAGTTAAATGAACCAAGTCTTGACGAAGCAAGCTGAACCGATCGTAACTTTAGGCTTAGGCTTCTTGTGTGTAAAGAGACCACCTTGCACAGCATGTGGTCTCAAGGTTTTGCCGTCCAAAGTAGTCAAGAAATCAACTGCAATGGATAATCGGCACGTGTTTCTGCTATCTCTCACAATGAAAGAAGCGGAATAAGTCAATGCGATTTGACAGTGCTTGCGGTCGAACACTGTCCTACCAAAATCTCTTCGCCTGGATTCCTTGCCTCGAGACGAATATCCAGGCTGAAAATGCTATTTACACAGCAAGAGCAGGAACGGCTCTGAACGCCTACAGCTAAAAGCTGCTCTTGATCATTGCCTCTACAGCTCAAAATCAAGCAAGAAAGCGGCCTCGGCATGGGTTGATCCATGGAGCAGTCGAACTGCTTTAATTTGTTCCTATGCTCTGTGGTCCTGACCGGCACATGTTGCAAACACTTAGCTGAGAACTGTCATCAAGCTTGCTGCCATGTTTCACTCCAACCGATCATCTCCGATATGCACTTAAACTACCTTACGAGCGTGTACATGTGTATATATATATATACACATATTTTTTAAGAGAGAGAGAGAGAGGAAAAGAATCGACTAGTACCAAACAACTAAAGCAAATCAAAGAGGTCGTCATTCCACAATATATGCAAATATATATATATATGTACAATATGTCCATACTGATCAAAATCTAAAAATATGTACCCATATACATGTGTCTGCAACTGTATATGGACACCTCATAGACTGCAGCCAAAAGACCAGCGATGCGCTGAAGCCCCAGCTGGATGCAGACCCTGCAGCAGTTGCACCCGGGGCAGTAGTTGAGGCCTCTGGGCATTCGATGTCATCGCCAATCTCTCTGCTCGCTTTGCAAGAGTCCTGAGCTAAACCACTGAGCCTCGCAAAAACATCCTTTTTCTCCTTTATCTTGGATCGCATGCACAAAATGTTCTGGTCGCCAAGCTAACCAAGCGGCTCCGCCACCGCATGTGCTCCACCACTCAGGGTCCATGGTCTTGTTGATGGGTGTGCTTTCGGGGCACATCACTGTCATGACGAATGGCATGTCACCGTTGCTGCAGGTCACATTAGCCGAGGTGCCTGGAGGTGAGTCCAAAAAGGCAACACATTTAACATGCAAAATGTGCAAATAACATCAAACAACCATTTTCTCAGACCCTATGAGGCCCATGTCTCTACACCCTCAGGCGTTCTGAGGCGACAGGCCTGCTGCAATGCTAGCGGAGCCATCGGCAAAAGTCCAATTGCCGCCACTCTTCGGGATGCACATGGGCATGCTGGCAGACCAGCCCCAAGAAGCCTGCAAAAGTGCATTCGGGACCATATAGGCGCAACCCTCACAGATGCATGGTTATGGCCTGGAGGCTTGAATGCCTTCCTCCTATCAAACCAGCAGAACCCAAAAAGGCGTTGGCCGCTTGGAGGGTGCCACGTGCAAAGTCCACGTTCAATCGTGTTCTTTGGATCAGGACCCCTCCACACAGCTTCCATGCGCCTGCATGGGCTTCAGGAAAAGCGGAACCAAATGCGCCACCGTCAGGCTTGCCTGCAACTGGGTTGGTTCGGGTGGCATTCACAGCTGCCGTCCTACAGTAGGACCTGAGAAACTGTGACGTGCCTTTCATCTTGGATAAATGAACAGCATGATCTTTTAATCACAAGACTTACTTCGACCATTTTGAGCCAAGCAGCAGCCAGGAAGGCAGGCTTTCTAAGCATTGCTGGGGCTTGGCAAAGGTGTGGCTTTCGAAGGTCGGCGTTCTTGGCACAAGCTCAAGATACAAATGCTGCGGACATGCAAATGTGTGGTGATTGTGGCGCAGGAGGGCCGTTCTGTGACTCCAAACCCTCATAGACAGCCACTCACGTAATCCAAGCCCTTCCTCTGTCCAGGGAGAGGCAAACAGGAGAAAACAGCTTGAACCTTTGAAACAGAACAAGAAGCTACTAGGGGCTCCTGGCATCGCTACTAGGAGCAAGGACGCTACTAGTAGCTCCTGGCCTTACTACTAGGAACAAGAAGCTACTAGGGGCCTCAGTTCATCACCGAACTCGGGACCTCCGGTCTTAACCGGACAGAACTCTCATGAACTCTCCGTGGTTCACCAACCGCCAACACCGGTTGGCGGTCACCACGGGACAGGACCTCCCACGGTTTCTCTGGACCTGCCTCGGTCTGTTGATCCCACAAACAGTTCTTTACATGACACAAAAAAATACCTGTTAATGGAGGACAATATAATTCCCAGTCCATTGTCTGGTACAGTTCTTTACAGTTCCCAATTATTCACGATGGCCTCCAACATAATAGCGATGGCCTCCTCTCTCTTTTTGGTCTTGCTACTGGCATCCGGTCGATCTCCTTGAGAAATCGATCAAGATTCACATGGTTGTGCTGGGTCCTCTTCCTGCCGCAGGTTGTGGCATTCGTATGCTCTCTTATGCTCTCTTGGGTTGGTTTGTTCATAAACCCCGGTTTCCAGAGTTTGAGTGTGAGTACAGGTTGCAACCTGCAACTCCCCTGCATGGTTTTGCTAAAGACACTGCAGTGTACTGTCATTTTGCGATTATGAGTTATGAGATTGGACCCAGCGCACCTGGAAAAAGGACATCACTGGTGCGGGGGCGCTGCACACAGAAACCCCTAGTTTCAAAGCAAGGGAGCCCTGCAAAATCTGCGAGGGTCTAAGCAGCAACGAACTGAGTTCCTAACTTTTGCGTAATCATGTATTGATGCGGAGATGTTCTCACACCTTCCTTAGAGGCTTGCACCATGTTGTCAGTCGAAAATGGCCAGGTCCATGCCAGGCTGAAAATCTCAACTACGTCGGCGCGGCACACCGAAGTCAGCCACGAAATACCTCGACTCGACAGGCAAGCAGGGGTCTCGCGTCTAAGACTTACAAGGGAGCCTCTCATCTTCTTTACATCGTGACCTGGGATGGGTGTGTGTGTTTGTGTGCGCAAGAAGTTCCGCATAGATGGAATAGGCCATATATTCGATACACTTGTACGGTCTTGCTACCAAGTGGCCAGCAGCTACTGCTTGGCATCCTTCTTCGGCTTTGAGCGGAGCCAGCGGCTGACCTTGGACAAAAGACTTACAGTGTTACTCAGGCTTTGTGCTCAACAGAAGTGAACCCTGTAACCCTGTTCTTGCCAAGACAGGAAGTCGTAGATATCAGATGTCATCGAGATGATGAAAGCGAGGATCCTCGAATCCTCAAACTCTCGGCACCGCCACCTATCGCACCCTTTTGGGAAGAAATACGCCACCGGTGAATGCATCCAAGCCACCGATCGGGCTTTGTATTTGTTCTCCACCTCAGCCAAGGTATTGGAACCCTCCGACAAAAAAATCACCCAGGGTGACTTCTGTGGAAGGATGCATCGAATCATGATCTTACCTGCCGCCCTTGGCCTATCGGGCCCCAGGGTGAAAGTCTGCAAGGCTTTAATATCATGTGCTTGCAGGAACGAGAGAATTCTCACCGCTCTCATCATCCACTTCCGCTTATCAAGCAGCTGGCCTTCTGGTACATCTTGAAACCTTGCACCTGAAGGCAGCTGAGTGACACCCTGAGACATGTCCTCCACTACGAGCTTGCGTGAGCACATCATGCCATGCTCTCTTCAGCATGCACGTGAAAGCATGGATCGACATTGGAATCAACATGCTTAGAAAAATGACTCACCAGCGCCACAGCCTTCCGCATGCGCGCCACCAGCCTGGTACTCTTTGAGTGGCTCGGTGCCCTTGTAGGCTGCCAGACCTCGGGATGCCCCACCCACAAAGAAACGTGATAAGCGTGCGGAGGAGCATGTCAGCGTCAGGTGTCTGGGTGAATCCGCATGTGGCGGCCGCGAAGGAATGTCAAATTGGATGAAAGAGATCCTCCACTATCGTAGATACTGGGAAGCTGGTCCCCCGCAGGAATCTGTTACTCAAAGATCCCAGGACTCAAATTGTTAAAGGCCAGTGGCCCACGGTCTGCTTCAATGCATCCATCTTTTGCAACAAAGCCTTCCACTCATCGTCGATGGTCCTCAGTGCCCAAGATCAAACCCCCAGGCCACCCAGGCCACCCCTCAGCTACCATCTGACTGTTGCTTCCAACCAATCTGCGGTGTCACTTCTGCAAACAGCTGTGACATCAGTTTTGAAGGAAGGTTCATCACTTCCAAAACGGTTTGGTTGCAAAAAATTGACCTCCACAACAAATATATTCTACACCGAACGGGCAGGGACCGCAAAGAGACTCCATACTCAAGAGAGCCCGAGCTTCAAAGGGGCACCTAATCATATATCCATTTTGCCTGAACCATTAATAGATAAAATCTGTATTGTATTGAAACTATAAACAGATGTATAATTGAACTATAACTATAACTATTGACTATTAACTATAGCCTGAACTATTATCAAGTGTTCAGCGCTTGGGGCTTCCCTCAACGGGATTTTGAAGACTTCCCTCAACGCCGCAAATTGCAGCCGAAAATCACCACGGTGGCGATGCGTGCGGCTTCAACCGCAAAGCCAGGTCGGAACTCCTGCAAACAGTTTGCCACAGGATGCTGAAATCCAAGGCCATGATGGATTTTGTGGCGGGTGCTGCCATGCTACTCTACAGGTATATAGGTACATATGTATATATATATATATGGTTAAAGCCTCCGGACTCTGAATGTTATCAAGGGAGTCTGGCCGACTTTTGCCTTCTGCCACTGCACTCCTCATAGGAGGCTGCCTTCTTCTTGATGCTCTCCCGCACGGCCTTCGAGAGAACCGCTCTGGCAGCCTCTTTGGCCTTCTTGGTGTCCTCGTCAAAAAAAAGGCTTCCAGAACTAACTAGTGATTTTTCAGTTGGAAAGGGTCCACCCCATGTTTTGTGACTCGTCCTGGCTAGGTTTTGTCGCCTGATGGCCCTGCCGCCCCCCCCAATGCCAAAAGACCACTTCGCCTCTCACAATCCAAGAGTCGGCCTTCATGTCTGCACCGAGCTCGGGCATGTCGAAGCCTTGGGTGTTGACTGGTTTCATGATGCGTTTCATGGCACACAGGGACTCGACGGAGTGACAGCATACTACCCCCAGAACACATCAGCATAGTCCTGCCAAGTTTCAAGGCGGACATCGGATAGGGTGCTGTGCTAAAATGGGTTCACGTCCTACCAATCATCACCAGTCGCGTGAGCCTGTGCCCCAAGTGCTCAACAACCCTATGCCCAAGAAAAAAACAACGAAAACAAAGCCGGCCTTTCCAATTCGGAAGATTTTATCATCAGAATCAAGGGTCCACTTTCATGGAGTTGTTCTGCAGGCGATCTACTGGAAAGCCTCTACTCGGTGGGGGAAATGAACAGACTGAATAGACTTTCTTGTAGATCTTCCTGTAGCAGCTCTATCACACTTGCGAGGCGGCCCTCGCTTTCAGCCACACCCCATACAGACTCTTCGTAAACACCCGGCCAACAAATGATAGGCCGTGCGGCCGAAGTATTCCTCAAACTCCTTTGCTTTCTCTTCGTCACTCTTGTCCTTCACCTGTCAGTTTCTGATCATGGCCACGCTGCTGCCGTCAGGAATGTTTTGATAGGCACTCATGATAGCTCTGCGTTGACGTTTTGAAGAACTATGACAGTACCAATGCAATTGTCACAGCGCTATGACAGTACCAATGCAATTGTCATCCACTTGCGCAGCTGCTTTTCTATTCGTGATCTATCTGTGGGCATTCTTTGTGACCGGCATCCTCACAAACATTCACAAACCACACTGGGCAAAGGCTAGCACTGCAAACCCGAAGCACTGCTGTAACACCGGATCCGACTCCAAATGTTGATCCAAACACATTTGATTTAACCATGCAAACCCTGATCATTTGCAGCTGGGAGCAGCGTGCTGGCTTTCGCAGAAGCTTTTTCCACATGCGAACTGTTGGCACCAGCGTCCGGGCCAGCCTGGTCGATGTGGAAGTCTACCGCATCCTCACCCCACTCCTGGCAGAGCCAAAAACCTCTTCAAAAGCACGCTACAGGAGCCGCAATTAAAAAACAGAAAGTGCTGTCATCCTGTGATCTTTGATCACACCATATCATGTCCATTCCTGGATTCTGATACCAAGAGTTGACAGGCAGTGTCACCTCTGAGAATGAACCAAGGCCGCTTCAGATTCGACAAAGAACCATCCAAAGCCACCCACCCACAGGAGAAAAGACTACAGCAACTCTTGCAAATCAAATGTTGTCAGTCATGCCAGTTCATTCTACCCGAGCAAGAGACTTCCACCGACACCGCTCCTCGACAAGCTTCATGACGGCCTTGTCTTCATTCGCCAAGAACTCCTGAGCACGGACGTTCGGGATCTCGGAAAACAGAATCACACGCTGCATATACCAAATGACCAAATCATGTATATAGAAACTATTAGTTCCAGCTACTTACTCGTTGGTGCCGTTGGACAATGTATCCAAAACCCACTCTATCAAGTTACGCAAACATCAAGTGCTCAGGTGGGCTCGACTGTCTGTGACGAGTTTTGAACGGGCACTTTCCCAGCGCACCTTCCGAGTTTTGTAGGTGAGCTCTCTCTGCTTAGAGATCACCTGACATCTAAATGCAGCAGGAGTGTAGAACACAATGTTCTGCATGCAGCCTCTATCTGCCCAAGATCCAAATAGGCTGATTGAGTTGCAGTCCTCTTTGGAGCAACCCAAAAACTTGGCTGGATTCAGCGCCTGGCCTTGTCAAACTCAAACAAGGTCGTGCGGGTCTTCTTGAAAAACTCTTCCACTGCTTTCTGCACACGGTCCAGCGTATCGTTTACCTTGGCCGATGTTGTCCGATGTTGTCCAGGAATGGTTCATCAAGGTCAACATATACAGATGTGTTCTCAACACCACAGGGGTGAAACGAGCTAAACCACGCCACACTGTTGAGTAGCAAACTTAAGAACCAAACCATACGAAATTGAACCATACGAAATTGAACCTATTTGTTTGGGGCTCTGGCCCTTATTCTTGAGACACACCTTCAAAAGCAGCACTCATTTGTCAACTGCACGTTGGTCCAATAGGCCCAACCAGTCCCTGCCGCCGTCAGACAACAGCTAATTGCCTTTCCCCAGAAGGTAACAAAAGGGCGGAGTGCCCATCATTGCAGCTGTCACTCCCTGGTCACGACCCTCCAAATTCGCCCAGAGTCAATGGGGCTCTGGAGCGGGATCGCGTCGCCGAGCCGGAAGCGGTCCTGGCGAGATGCGAGGCCTGCAAGTGACATCAAATAGGGAACCCATGGCAGCGCGGCTGAGAAAGCATCACTCCAAGAGGAATGTGCTGTGCATTCCTATGTCTGGCCATTTTGCAAGAGAGCATGAGATGGAGTAAGTTCTAGGTCGCCGTTGAAGCAGTTTCTGACGGTCCATCAAGGTTTCGATCTTGTCGCCACCAAAGACTCTGAAGACATCGTCCTCACAGTTCCAATCGAGGGGACTGTCAAAGCCAATGCACCAGAAATCCAATCAACTGCCAACCACCAAGCAAAGCCAGCATCTCTCAAGTGCAAATGTTGAAGTGTTGCACTTGCTACATCATCCCGCGACCTGATTTCCCAAGAACCCGGACGGTCCTGCAAGGAGATGAAGAAACGGGTGGTTCCCGGATCCCCCTGCAAAGCACGGGCATGGAGTCTTATTGCACACCGATCCCGAGAAAATGTACACATAGCAGTGCACATGGCTACACTTCACGGCTCTCTTCCTGCAGAAAGTGACACATGTGATCATTGCACATGTGATCGGGAATTCGCCACACAGCTGGGCGCGACTCGTTGGATCTCATGACCTCCGTCACCCCTCGCTCGCCGTCGGTGCCAGTCCTCGCCTGTCGACCTGCTCGACCGCGCAGCTGGTTGTCAATGCGACGAGACTCGTGGCGTGTGGTGCCCAGGACATAGAGGCCGCCCGCCTGAGGAGCGCGGCAGGGCATGTTGAACACTTAGAAGCCACTTCTGAGGTGGATTGTGGGGAGATCAACGGCAAGAGGGCGGATCTTTTTGACCAGGTTCACATAGATACTTGTACATGTTTGTGTGATATATTTATCTATCCATGTATATTATATGTACACAGTATATTGTCTGTTCATTCTAATTCTTGGGGGTAATTGTGCCCACTTCCAAGCTAAAAGCCTGAGCACCAATGAGCTTGATAAAGCATCCTCCCAGGTTGGTGTGGTTTGTGGTGTGACCTTGTGAGTCACAGCTGCTCAGCCTTGATGACCTGGTCCTTCTCATCTGTCAGTGCGTCCTCAGAAGGGTTCCGCAGCGGGCAGACTGGAACATCAAGCGGCCATGCCCAAAGGTGCAGTACGGTGTTCAAACACAACGGAGATGAAAACATATATATATATAGTTAATATATATATATATAATTAAGCGTTTTGGTAGTGGCAATGGGAAACCGCATCCGCATCAGGTCCTTGTAGAGCGTCTTTAGCTCTGCGAAGGCCTCTGGCGGTGCGATGTTCAAGCGTGCCCATGTGTCTCGAACAGAGATCTCTACGTCCACTCCTTTGTCGAATACTCCCGAAAACTTCGTCACTCCTCTCCATCCAACCGTCCAAAGGTGTCGCGCCTTCCGCAGGGCCGTCAACGCCTGAGCGCTCTCGTTGGCCTCAAAGGGCGCCTCACCACCCACTGAGGCCACCAACTCCTGTCGGACAGGGCTCTAGGTGGTGGATCCTGGAGGCTTTAAGAAGAGGTGGCTGCAATGATTGATCGCATGTCTCCCCCACCACCAATAGCCCTGTCACCAATCGCCCTGCGCCTCCACTTCCAGAAAGCTCTGTGTGGCCTCGCCCGCCGGGCACTTGGCCACCGCCTCGACTGCCTCCGTGAGGCTCTTCTCTAGGCTACCTGCGGCGGGTTGGCTGACGAGGCAACAACCATGACCACGTTCTCATGATACATAGATATATCTATATAAATATATACATACACAGTAATTAGAGCTGAATAAATAATGCTATGCATGCTATGGATGCTGAGTGTGTGTGTGTGTGTAACCCGCTCTTACATGCGGTTGGAGGCCCGGGCTGATTTTGAACTTTGAACTTGGCCTTAGTCAACTGTTACAAGTGGAGGAAGACTTCGAGCTTGCTGTGTATCGATCATAGTGAGCAGGGGAGTGCGGCGTGATTGTGGGACCGCACTCAACGAAGCTAACACAATCACGGTATACCGAGTCTGATCAACTCGGCGTACCTGCAAGTTTTAACCTTTGGTAAAGGGCGAATGTATCGCTCGATGGTGTCGTGGAGTTCGCTTAGTGTTTGATTTTTCAGGACCATATACTTAGGAGGTTCGGGACACGCCGTAAAGGGCTAATGCATTGCTCGATGGTGTCGCCGCCTTTGTTCGGTCCTTCGGGTGCTCAAGGACGCACGCTTAGGAAGTTCTGGGCTTTGTCATCATCCTAACGCTCCAACTTAAAGACCCATTCCCCAGTGTGTAGAGGGTGCATGCCAGAATTGGCGACACCGTCGAGACCCCGCATGGGACTCTATAGTTGGCACGGGCCTTCCCGAGAGAAGACATTGGTCCTCATTTGGAGGTACCAGAATCCTGCACGCCAAAAGTCGCGCTGATTAGTGGCTCGCAGGCAGAAAACACAGTCTCTGGACACACTGTATGTAGCTGGAATCAAGCGCAGTTGCAAAGCGGCAGAAGTTGCTATCGAGCGCAGTTGCAAAGCGGCAGAAGTCGATTTGATTGAATACTTCAGTGCTTTGCACTCGTTGCTCGGATCTCAAGTGCAGCCTTGCACTTGCGCTTTTGGCCTCACGCCCGTTTAAGACTAAGACCAGCAGTATCTTTTGGGTTTCTCTGTAGACTTGCATTTGAGCTCCGGCCGAACCAAGGCACACATGTCTGAGGCTTTCAAAATAAGGACGCTAACGAGACCCACCGGCTTGGACCGTATTCGGCGTCGGCCTGTTAGAATTTCGGGACACTGTTGTGCTTAGGCCCACTCATGAAGTCTGAGCCTTTGACGGGGAGGGCCATGTGTGTGTGTAACCCGCTCTTACATGCGGTTGGAGACCTGAGCTGATTTTGAACTTTGAACTTGACCTTAGTCAACTGTTACAAGTGGAGGAAGACTTCGAACTTGCTGTGCCGATCGTAGAGAGCAGGGGAGTGCGGCGTGATTGTGGGACCGCACTCAACGAAGCTACCACAATCACGGGATACCGAGTCTGATCAACTCGGCGTACCTGCAAGTTTTAACCTTTGGTAAAGGGCGAATGTATCTCTCGATGGTGTTGTGGAGTTCGCTTAGTGTTTGATTTTTCAGGGCCATATACTTAGGAGGTTCGGGACACGCCGTAAAGGGCTAATGCATTGCTCGATGGTGTCGCCGCCTTTGCTCGGTCCTTCGGGTGCTCAAGGACGCACGCTTAGGAAGTTCTGGGCTTTGTCATCATCCTAACGCTCCAACTTAAAGACCCATTCCCCAGTGTGTGCGCGACGAACGAGCCCAAAAATGGGAGTTCGACAGGCTTGAACTGAAGTCTTGGACTGTTGGAAATACAAGCATGAATCAACACGCGGACTCTCCGAAGATGTCAACTTTTGAGCTGGATCCTGCTTCTTGCGTGTTCGTCGTATGCTTGAGCGCTTCCATCACATGACAGTGGCACAAAAGGTGGACCAGCACCGCAACGCCCGTGCGCGAACCTGGAATATCTGTTGGATAAAACTCCTCCCCAGGGTTGTAGACCTGCCAAACGCTCGAAATACCGCACTCTAGGTGTCCATCACTCTTCATGTCCCTCGCTTGAAGTGGCCTATTGTGCTGCGAAAATACTGTAGCACACTGAAGGTACAAATAGGCGAAAGTGACCGACGACCAAGGGGAGCACATAAGACTCCCAACCAAGGCCTTGGCCGATTCCTCCATGGACAGGAGGGCATCTGCCAGTCGGGATCTGATGTTCAGAGCCGCCATCTGAGAATGGTTGCCACCCAAGATGATGTCCTCAGAGCGGCATTGGGTTCCCGATCCATGGCTCCGAACACAAGACCTTCAACACAGCAGCTGTGAGAAAGCCCAGATGACCCAGCCATATCACAGGTCTCTGCAGAGAACATGGGGATTCAAAAATTCAGCAACGCGACTCCTCACGGCTTGAGGCGAGACACGGTTCCACGCCCTGCCATGTTGGTAGAGACCGTCACCATGCCCAGTCGGCCTGCAAGTTGTGTGGTGTTCGACGATCGGTCTCAGAAACAAAAACCAGCTGGGGCATGCATATATATATATATACACACAGCCATACTATACAGTATTTGATCAAAGAAATCTTGAATAGCGCTCAAGATTCAAAACTCCCAGTTCTTGAGCCTCCCAAGTCTTTGAACATCGGGACCATATCTTCTAAGTCCCCCACCTGCTTGGGAGATGGTCTCGTTCTCTCGAGCGATGGACTCCGGCCGGGCATTCAGGAGCTGCGGCTCCACACCCGCCTCCCTCAGCCGGCTCACAATGGCCTCAGACATCTTCACGTTGGCAGTGCCGATCAAAATCGGTCGGCCGTTGCGCTCGTTGTTCAGCACAATCTCCTGGGCAGGGCTGAGGAGAAAGAGTATCACAAATGAATGAAAATGGCAGCAGCTAAGCTAAGGCCCCCTTTTTCTTAAGACACCTGATTTGATTGATTACCCTCTCCCATCCCATGCTTTCAACTCCACCACCCAACCCCCGCACCTCCACGATGGCGTTCAGCTTGGCCTCCTCGGTCTTGTAGACCACATCCGGGTAGTCGCGTCGCACGTTGGGCCGCGCCGTGGGGACGCCGGTGCAGCGGAGGCCGTAGATCTCCTCGAACTCAGCGGCCTCCGTCAAGGCGGTGCCGGTCATGGCGCAGAGCCGCGGGAAGAGCCGGAAGAGCGACTGGTAGGTGATCCTCAAAATCCAAGGATTCGTTCGGCGTGCATGAGATTATATAAGGGATTCAGGACACGGCAATGGTGTTGTACACCAAAGGTATGAAAGGTGTGCAACATGAGAAGGATGGTGTTGATATGTGATGTTGACACAGACTCTTAGTCTAAAGAATGGTCGAAGCGAACAAATGTTCACATATCTTCACTTCGTCAGCTGAGCATCTGTGCAGATACTTGAGACCGTACGCTCACAGAGATGTTCTCCTTGCACTCGATGGCCTATGTTGGCAGTTGGGCTCACATCTTGCTATGACTTCTAGAATTTCTAGGGTTGAGATTTGTGCCCCTTACTTGGCATCCCCTCAACGGATGAAATAAGCAGATCTAAAGTCAACCTTGTCCCGGTGAGTTCTCCGTTCCGCTTGACTTCCCGAAGCCTGGTGCATGCCGTCGGACCAGCGCCGGCCCTCCAAGACACGGCCAGTGAAGGTGTCCACGATGGAGACTTTTCCATCTCGGATGATGTATTCCTCGAGAACAAGCACTCTAACTGGCAAGGGACATGCAGCATGCACGTCCACTCTTCTGACTTAAGGGACCTGTGGCACATCAGCTGTTTCATCCAACCGACCCATACGGCCATACGCTCCTCACCCAGCTGGAAGAGCTCCTTGGCCTTGACCGCGTTCAAAACGTACAAGATCCATGCCTGGAGAGGGAGACATCATCCGACTTAGTACTACCACGTAGCTGTGGTGGTTGGAAACGCATCCTCAGGAGGGTGGACCCCTCTCAGGACGGATAAGACGTCCACCTGGCTATGCAGGCTTCCCCCCTCCCAAGCCTCCTCAGGCTCCCAAAGGTTCTCCACCTGCAACAGGTCCTGCAGCTGTGAGGAAAAACCCTGCCGTAGACACATTGCAGGAAAAAGCTGGTCAAACTCTTTGGTGTTAGGTAGTCTAGGCATGTCTGGAGCCGTCTTCCCTGACTGTAAGAAGGCTGGTTCAACACATGAAGTCCACCACACCAAAAGGCTGCGAATAACGAGGATGAACATCCCAAAAAGAGCTCACAGTCACGCGGCACCAAAACCTCTTTGAAAAAAAGAAGGCCCGGTCCTGAGCCACTTTCTCTCCCAGGTCTGTCATGACCACGTTCATGTTCTTCTCATCTACGGTGTAGTGAAGATCCTTCAAAGTGGGGACAGCAGCTTCGCCAAGGAGAAAAACCTTCAGTCTACATTCAACATAAGGATATGATTCAGGTTCCATCTAATGTGGTCTTCGTGTGCTGTGCACTCTCTATCCACCTCTGTTCCTCCGACCTACAAGTATGGGATCACGAGCTCCTTTCTATATACGGGAGGCACATGGAGACGCATTGGCCAGCTTGCACCCTGCTCCTTTCCGGATACCCATGCTCGTCCCCTACCGCCCTACCACTACCACTCCACCCCATGTGCCCTTGCGGTCCTTCTTCAGAGCATTGGCCACCTCGCGGCCCGCCTCGAACTGGCGCGGCACCGCAGGGACCGACTCGGAGATGATGAGCGGCGTGCGGGCCTCGTCGATCAAAATGGAGTCTGCCTCGTCCACCAAGCAGAAGTGGAAGCTCTTGCCTCAGGTTTTGGCGCAAAATAAAGGAAATTGCTTGTATAGTCTGTCACTAGTGACCTGTCTGTGTCTGTCTTTCATTGTCTTTGCGCTTGGTGCAAGTGTGTGTGTGTGTGTGTAGTGTGTTGGAACCATCAGTCCAAAGTATGTGAATGCCAAATCGGTCTAAGAACGTGAATCACAACTTACACCTCTTTGGAGCTTTCCTTATTGTTGATGTGTCTGAGGAGTGTATTATATAGAATAATATCAAGTGATGTCTCGTCTGTATGTATATATAGATATATAGGGAGGTATTTGGTTATATAATGCTATATATATATTTCTCTGTATACGTTTCTGTCTGTCTGTCTGTTCTGTTCTGGTCTGGTCTGGTCTGGTCCTGTCTGTCTGTCTCTCTTCTTCTCTCCCTGCATGACACCCCACGACTTGTGCAGCAGGTGACTCTGAACGACTTGATGTGGATAAACGGCCAAGTTGTCGCGGAGGTAATCGAAGCCCAGCTCGGCATTGGTCAAGTAGACCACGTCGCACTTGTAGGCTTTTTGCCTGTCGGCCACCTGTCCAAGTGTCAATGTTGTTCATGTTTCTTGATCGTTCTGCCAAAGTTTCATCAAGTGACACCCTATTCAATTCACCATTCTTCAAGGCAGACTCATCTGTGCTACTTTCAGCTGTAAATCAGCTCACGACTCACGCCAAAGCACTCAACTCCTTGAACCTCCTTGAGCCAGCAGACCCTGGACCCGGCCCAACCTCCAACAACCCTGACATCTCCAACTCGCACCTCCATGGTGGACTGCACCAGGCCCACGGTCAGCCCCAAGAAGCGCAGCACCTGCCCCACGTTCTCCGCGTCGCGGCGGGCCAGGTAGTCGTTGGGCGTGACCACGAAGACGCCACCCTTGTCCTCCAAGGCAGCCAGGAAGGTCGGCAAGAGCGCCACAATGGTCTTCCCCTCGCCTGGCGAAATGGTCAAAAGCACTGAGCTAGTCACACAGTCTGACCAGCAAAGAATCTACAAGAATCTCCAGAAATGGATAGAAACATTGGATGCAGGAAAAAGGTGAAAGGATGGGAAGGCCTTCCTGTACTCATTATGTACAATTGACGGCCATCCGGGCATAGGTGTAGCCACACCTCCACACCCCCCGCGAAGTCGCACCTGTCTTCATCTCAGCCAGGCGCTCCTTGTGGAGGACCAGGCCACCCAAGAGCTGCACATCGAAATACCACAGCTCCAAGACCCGCCACACAGCCTCATGTGGGCGACTGAGGCCTGATTTGACTTATATATATAATCCCTTATATACTGTAGCGCCCTTATGGCTCAAAGACATTCCGAGCAAGATCTATCTCATGTCCAAAATCCAATGCTGTGGGTCAACTGGCAAGCGTATCTAGGAAAGGATTTTGACACATTGCCACATGCCCTCCTGTGTCACTTTTGTCCCAGAACATGTTCCAAATACCAGCACCCGCCCGCCTCTCTAAGCACGGCGAAGGCTTCATTCACAGTCTTCTTCTCAAAGCCCTTGGCCTCTCAAAACAAAGGAAGGAAGGAAGGAAGGAAGGAAGGAAGGAAGCCATCGCCACCAGCAGAAGATCTTGTTGCCACGTTTGTCAGGGCTCCCACTCGTTCACAAGCATTGGAGTAGGGGCAAGGACAAGAGAACATTAAAAAAATGCAACTTCAGTCTGTCTCTGAAATATCCCGGCACCTGGATTCTCTTTCTGAGTTCGTCCGTTTTGGCCCGCAACTGGTCATTGCCCATCCTCAGCGACATGATGGGGGATGATGTTCTTGCCTGCATAATGCACAGGTCATGAATTGTAGGAACGTGTACGGAGTACGGACATCTTTCTGTGAAAACCTTTTGTCCAATGGGCATGACCAGGCTTTCTTGTCGCATTCTGTACGGTGTTGACATGAGGCCGCCAACCAAGGCACTCAACCGGTGCTTCGGTCCATCTTCATCCAACAAGACTGTCTCTCAGCCTTTCTCACCCTTCCACCATGTCACTTCTCGAACTCCTCCTCGAGCTCATTAATCGCTTCGACCTAATAGCCGGCATGCATCGGTCACAACCGGCCCTCGAGGAAACACAACCGGTTACGGGCTGTGCTGTTTTTGCTGCAGGCTCTTCTGTCACATGGCACCTTCTGTCCTACTACTGCGGCAATGCAATGTGGGTTGAACGACCACATGTAAATGTCGTGCCTGCTCGGCCAGAGTCGCAATGAGCTCTTCCTAGGTTGGTCTAGGGAACGGCAAACGAAACAAGAGCTTCGGATTGCCTGGTGAACTACTGTGGGAAATTCCGGAACCTTACCCTCGATCCAGGCAAGTCGCGTTTTCCTTTTCCAGGTCGCCCTTAACTTCCTGCTTGGGCTTCTCGATCACATCGGTCGCCTGCAAGACTTCATCCCTCTCCTTGTTCTGCCCTTTTGGCTTGCTGCCAGAAGCTCTTAGCTGCACGGACTGTGACTGTTCTCGTTTTCAGCGAACCCCGCGCACCTTCAAGGCTATCAAAGAGCGTCCTGGACGGCGAGAAAGGCCTCCCAAGCAAGCAAGAGTATGACACTTTGTCACGCTTGCAGGCATCGCTTCCCTTCCCCAAACTCCTCCGGAACACGTTTGCCCCTCCAATGCGCTGGCCCGTGTACTGCAGCAACCCCCAAAGGAAGCAAAATTGGAAAAAAACATCTCCAGGTCTCCAACCTGCCGAAAGATCGACGCTCGGATCTTTCGGCCGGCCTCCTTTCCGTCGGCCTGGCACCGCCGCGAACGCGGCGGCCGCGCCGACCACGCCGGCAGCGGCGGCGCCTCGAACGTCGCCATCGGTGAAGGCGCTGTCTGGTGGCGTGGGGGTTGGAAGCTGCAACTCTGCATGGGAAAGGGAAAAGATGGGAAAAGCTTGGTCAAAACCAGCTATATAACGCGGCTAACCCCACGAGATGTTGCAAAGTCTGTCTTTTCATATTGGTGACTCAGTTCAAGGCGAGAACTGCCGTAGGCAGACAGCTCTGATTGGCCTTCAGCCAGGCAACTTGATTCTTTCTGCGTGCCTGTGACATAAGCCTTCATCGGCACTACAGTATGTAGGTGAATCAGAATTCTGAAGGATGCTTGGCCTGCACCAGCTTGTCGGGCTGTAGGAGCACTAACCTGTCCATTGACACGAAATACCCTTCACCAGTATACCAGCGCACATTTCGTGATTTTCTAAGAGCACATCAACACAGCCCAGAAATCTGATCTCTGCTTCTACATGCCAAGATCCTATTATGTAAATACAAAAGCGTTTGGTCTTACGACCCACCACCGTGGCCTGAGTCGAGCTCACTGTTGGCACCTTAGATGTTGACAAAGCTACAACAGTTATCCACTGATTTCTTGCTCCCTTGCTCTTGCCAAAGTGCCCAAGCTGTGTTGAGCGCCATTGGGCCTGGTCTGTCCGCAAGGTTTGCCAACTTGAAACGAGCTCAAACATCGACCAGCTAAGTCTGCGTCTCCAAAACCGGCTTCGAGCTGAGACTGTGGCAGTGCAAAATGTGGTGCCAAAATCAGAGCCAGTGTTGAAAACTGGGGCTAAAAAGCAGCGAAAAGGGGTGAACAAAACCATGAGGCTCCACGATCTCAGGGACTTGGAACAACCTCCGCAGCAGCCTTGCCATCCAGGCATCTGCCCTCCAAAGAACTTAACACTAACCTCCAAGGCAGTGAGCTTCATTGTCTAGGTGGACTCACTACTGTGGGGTGCGGACGACTGGTAAATGTCATGGTTTCTTGTAGGCCATCTGAGATATCTGCCTCTTCGCTGCCGAAGGCAACTGGGCAACTGCGTGCTGGTGACGCAGCGAAACATCTCACACCCCTGAAATGAACACATGACTTGTCATGTGACACATCACTAGGTCTTCAACCAGTCTGAGTCATGAGATTCTCACAAAAAGGCTTGAGAAGTCTGCTAAAGGTGTAAATCATTCTTCGTCCCAAAACTAATAGACACTCAGGCTTGGCGGTTCTACGCTGGCATGCCATTCGGCAGGCACCAGTAGACCATCTCCCAGAATCCTAGAATCTGTGGGCCTTGTCAACGGATGTTAAAGGAAGATATAAACGATGAACAGGCTGACAAATGGGCAACTTTCCTTGCATCCGATCAGGCAGCACTGCCCGTGAGGACATTATGTCACTAAACTCAGCTTGAATCGGATTGCTGCAGTTTATGATGTAGCCTGGACCTTCAGCCTTCAGTCGAGTTGAGTCTGTCAAATCCTAAAATGCTGTGCAAGCCTAGTGAATCTTGCTTAGCAAGGTGCCTGCAGCATTTGACATTACCATTTCATCGAAGAGCTCCCTTGAGCGTGGCAATGGATCAGCGGGGACCAGTGTAATTGGAGACCATTCATTCGTCACAGGGATTGAGAAGTGTTTACATCTCCGGAATGTCATCTCTTCCTGAGCTGTTCGTGGAAGCATGTCATGCTTGGAAGCTCGCAAGACCTCTTCCCTGGTGGCAATCCAAAGAGATGCGGAAGCCTTTCTGGCAGTCCATGCAGCAGTGCAAGGTGGGGCACAACCAGATCCTGCCCAGGACCCCAGCACCACCATTGGTGAAGACCACAGTGCACGAGTCTGAGAGATGGATGGTGCTCCCATGGCCAGATTTTCGAGCAAGTTTTGCTCTAAAACTTGCCCATTCTGCGTTGAATCTGAGGATCCACTTCCGTTGTAGCTCGCCACAGGGTCCTCCAAAGCGGCCTCACACACTCGCACCCTGACATATCCATGATCCAAGGGCGGAGCCCGCAGCGTCCGCAGCTCAAAGGCCAGGGTTCCATCATGACCCGCTTGAAGCCCATGCTTCGGATCCGCAGGGCCAATGAAGGCCAGGTCGATATCCAAGCAACAAGGGCCCCTGTAGGCACCTGGCAGGTCCTGAAACTCCCCTGCCGCTCCAGTGGGAATCGCCACTGGCCGCTGCCCCTGGCCAGGCGGCCTTGGGCGCATCTTCTGGCCTGGAGGCTTCGGAGGTGGTGGAGGCGGACGTTCGGCCATCAGTTTGGCAAAGGACTCGGGAAATGCATTCATCAAGTCACACTCCAAGGCATACAAGTCCTCCTGTCGCTTCTCTTTGGCCATGTTCTTGGCCTCCAACTCTGCAAGGCGTTCCAACCCAAAGCTTTCTCTGAGCCCTTCCACGTACTGATCCAGGCTCTTCTGGAAGGTTTCAAACGCCATAGTGCCAATGGGACTTTGCCGATTCCGCTGGTAGAGCGGCAGTCGATGCGCACGGAACCGGGGACCCAGAGTTGACAGCGGAGGGCAAATGGCCTCCCCAAGCAGCACCACCTTCTTCTGGTCGAAGACGTCTTGGCCGCCGAGGTCATGGGGCCACCAGAAGACCTCTCCAAACGAGTCGAGCGGAAATAGACTCCGTACAACACCCACCACAAAACGCAAACCAACCTCATTCTCAAGAAATTGAGGACGTCACGCACACACCCCGATTTTGTTTGTCAAGCTCGTTCCCCCATGTCCCTCCACCCACTCCACTCCTGCAAGACCACCGTGGCCCAGGCGTCCTTCTTCCATTGGTTCTTCGGCTCGGCCACCGGGAGGAACTCCCCGAGCTTCCGCTCCGGCGGCCGCGGTATCCCTGAGAGCGCGGTCTCCAGCCGCGGTCTCTGCTCGGTCAGCGCCCGCGCCAGTCCGGTGGCCATGGCGGAGGTGGGGCGGGCAGCAGGGGCTTTAGGGCAAAGTTTGGTTGGGTGCGAACAAGTCAACAAGGCAATCAATCATGTTGCAAAGTTTCTTTCCTGGGGCATGCTTGCAAGACAAGAAGATCAAGAAGGGTTTCTTGACCTACTGTTGGCAAATTAGATTCTAAAGAGCTTCTAGATCTCCCATGTATCGTACAATGTCTGAGTCCACATCGGCCCCGTGTTTCTGCGCAAGATGAACGTTCGGCCTGCACGGAACCATCTTGTTTGTCTTTAAATTACGCTCAAAAAGCTGCAGAGGAGTGCGCACTCTCACATGAAACCTTGAAGCGCCGGGTATTGCCTTGAAGTGTGCGACTGGGACTCAAGAAAGACATCTACCTACATGTCCGACACCCGAAATCTTTCACATCACAAATCTTGCCCTTGATCTTCCAAGCAGGCAGACTAGATATACTCGTCCATCATGGCATGGCTTTCTGCACAATGCCCCCAATGTACCATAAATAATCACTCACCCTCCCGGACCCTCCCCTATACATAACCAGATCGCCAACCTTTCTGCATGGCTTGCTTGCGGCCTCTTCTTGCCTCCTTCCTACTTCCTACAGATGTGTGGCACGGCGAGGAAGTCCACCAGCTGCGGGTCGCTCGAGGCTGAAGCAAACGGGAACCGATTGCCTGCGGCTCAGTACCTCAACCTCTACAGCCTTTGCCGGCATCCCTTCTGCCAAATCATTGTCTCCGTCCTCCAAGCTTCGATTCCAAAGTCAACGTACAGTACATAACTTATCCAGGATTGTCAAATATAATCCGTTGATGATGTCCGAGTTTACTTTGAGGAGTCACGTTCAACCGTGACCATGTGATAGATCTTCTCAGTTGCTTGATTGCAAATCCCAAGCCCGGCCAGTCCTTTGCAGGCTCTGTTAGCTTGTCCCACAATCTGCATGCCAAGCTCTCCGGGCTGTCGGGCTGCACGGCCTGCCCAGCAGCTAGCAGCAAAGGTGCCAGCAGTCCCAAACGGCTCAGCCAAGCCATCTGAAAGCTGAAGCCGACGGCCGAGATGGAAAGGCCTCAGATCGAATCGCTCAGATCAAAACAAGGGCCGCGTTGACCTACGATGACCAACCCACATTAACCCACATTTCAGATCCTTTCTCATTCTGCCAAAGAGCCTAGGAAGCAACAGAACTGAAGGTCGTTCACCTTCCACGAAGAGATGAGTGGATCAGAAACAATTCAACTCAGGCTTTGCCTATGCACGTTAAATAGCAAATCTGCAGGCCTGTGGCTGCGCGTATGGATGCACCATCCACACTGTCCCAGCCATTGTGAGGGTAATGGCAAGAACCTTTGCCAAAGAGAAGTCCAAAAAGAAGTACAAGTCCTGAGGCGCAAACACTATGGATTCTGCAGCCGGGCCAACTCACAAACCAAAATCACAAACTCGAAACGTCCCAAACCTTCCAATAGCAGATCCGGACAATTCTCGGCCTACACACCAGGGCCAAGGTTCCTCATCGCTGCTGTTGGCTGCTTGGGCCACTTGGGCTGTCGAGACCACCTGATCGCTCTGGCTCTGGTTGCACTTCACCAAAGACCAGCCAGAAGCTAATTACTAGGAACAAAGGGCATCGCTACTAGGAGCAAGGGCATCGCTACTAGGAGCAAGGACGCTACTAGGGGCTCCTGGCCTAACTATACACTAGGAGCAAGAAGCAAAAGCAATGTCGCAGGCCCCCAAGCAACATCGTCAATGTGTGAATCGCGTGCTCACTTAAGCTCGACACTTACCTGGCCGAGGCACCCTGACCAAGGCTACTGCCACCAATTTCAACACCACCTCCATCCATAAGTCCCGAAAGGTGGCCTCAAGAATGGTTTGATGCTGTCAATGGATGGAGCAGGCGGATGGATTCGTGTTGTCAGACGAACCCTTGTGCCTGTCCTTTCCCATGCTTGAATTCATCATCAGCTGCTGGCAGGACTGGAAAGCACACGCAGCACAGGGGCTGTTGTTGGGTGCACCATGCTCCATAGTTGTTGCATAATTGTGCCCAGCCAAGCTGCATATTTGAACAGCGTCTCTTTGGCACCCTGCAGAATTCCTGGGCCAAGCTTCATGCTGTCCCAAGTTCTGACGGCTGGGTGGCACATCATAGTTGCTAATGTTGCCCCCTGTCCCAATGGTGAACACCACACACCCAGTATCCCCAATTTGAGAACTGCCGAGGTACGATCATTCCGGCCCACCTCTTCAAGGATGGAATGCTCGAGCAGCATCTCGGTGATCATGTGGTGCCGGACCTTCTCGGACTCCTTCTTGAAATGGGCACTTACGGCATCCACCTCAGCTTCCGGGTCCTGCTGTGCAAATGCTGCGCACATGCAATCCTCATTGTGCACACTCAGACTGTCATTCGGGACATGGTCACACACAAACGCAAAGAGCAGCTTTAAAACCTGACAGGCACCTCGAGCTCAAAAGTTGTGCGGTCGGGCTTCTCCACACAGGTCACAATCCTTGGAGGAGCCCAACAATTGGTGCATCACAATGACATCGGTGAACGTCTGCCAAGTTTCCCCTTGCCATCGCGCAGTTGAACTTTCACTGATCCTTCCTGCAGCATGGCAACGTAGGCCACTGCTGCAGCCACCACCCGGCGCTCCTGCATCTTGTCCTCCATGGACGTTGGAAGGAAGAACATCGATACTCACACTAAGACCGGCAACGGCCCAAAGCAAACGGAACATCAGAAAAAACGATGTTCCGAATAGAAAGGTATAGTATGGCCATGGCAAGCATGGGCTGGCATTGAAAAGGCAAGTACACACACTAGTCACTAGTCAACATCAAACCTCGTTGTCTGCAATTAGGGTGCGCGCAAACTCTTTTGGGATCACTCTCTCTCTCTCTCTCATCGCCGTCCTGCACACCTACCGCTAATGTTTCCTCTTGATGGCCCTCATGGAGCTCCAAGGGAACCCGGCTGTAGCGCAAAACCACGTGCTGCCGTGCATAAAGGGTAAAAAGGAAGGAGGGGATCAGAATGCCGTAGCAGATTGCACATGGCCAAAACACTGAGGACACCTCAAACGTCATGAAACTTGAGAGGGTGAACGAAGCGCGAAGTATGCATTACTCAGCCATTGTGTGATTGACCTACAACTGACAAAGGTATTTGAATACCAGTGGGAGTTCCAGTCCAGTTCTTTGTCTTCGAAAGTCACACTTTGCACAACATCTGTCTGAATCCAAGGCCCTGGCCAATTTCTGTTCCGGCGACGACTCACTCCATGGAAGATTTTGGTCGCACCAAATGTCGGGCAACTGTCGCAGGAAGGCAAACTGTTCTAGTTTAACACCTCCTGCAAGCCAAATGCAGTTGCTTTTCTGATAGCACACTTGAATAAGCAAGAGTAACGCATGGTATGATGTGCAATGATGCAAGGTATTACATTTGTCATGAGGGGGTATCGATGGGGCACCGACACGCCAATATCTCATGCGACCTAGATATCACTGTATCGGTTGTCGCTAGTTTTGGCGGTCGCTCATATGTTGTTATGCCTTTAGTCAATCTCAATCTATTGTCCGTCTCTTCCCAATCAAAATCCCATTATTCATCAGATCTATCGTTTATGAACATGTTATCTCAGCTGCCTTGGCTGACACACCTATATACTGTATCTCATCTGTGCTAAGTACCTTGGCGGCTTGGCAAACTTCTCCTGCGTATGTACATATTCCCAAGTTTGAGTGCAGTGGATTGCTTTTGAGCAAGGTCTTGTTGGACGATGAAGGGGAGAAAACCTTGGAGGACAAAAAACCTGAGTCAGGAAGTCAGGCTCGTCTGAAAGCCATAAGAAATACATGCGGCTCATGACCTCCTGTCCTGCATCAAAGAGCTGGCAACTTCGCAAGGCAGAGCACTTTGAAGCCCCTCCGATGAAGAAAACTGTGAGAACTTTTAGCGCTGCGTTGACTCCTGGCACTGCAAATGTCAATAGGTTCAATAGTCTTATGACATCATATGACGCTAGCTACCTTCAACACGGACAACATTCAATAGAGCCCCTGCTAGTCTCCTGAGCCAGGGCTGAAGTACTCCATGCCCAAACAACACAGCAGCAGAATCAACGGCAGCACAGGGGTGATAAGAGCCAAAGCAACTCTCACTGCACGACCTCCAAGGTAGCATTGCAAGTACAAGAGCTCTCTCAAGTTTCCTATGGCAAATTGGACAGTCTGGAGATAGGGCAGCTCCCAAAACCTCTGGCTTGAAGCATTCGGGTCTTCTTTCTCTCCATTGCTTGAGAGCACTGCCAGGACAACCCAAAGTTGACCCATCTGAAGCAAAATCGGCACCTGGTTTCTTAGCAACTTCTCCTGCAACGTGCCCAGGATACCTTTTGCAAAAACAACCTGCCGATAGGGGCCCAGCAAATCTTCCACCCATTTGCCCGGATGCCAGGAATAGACGAAATACGCGGTTGCCACCACACCAGCGACTGACAGGGCCATGAGTGTCACCACAAGACCGGCTGTGAAAAGCCATGGTGGCAAACGCCCACCAGAACATTCAAAGCATGAGCTTCCAGCTGCGAAGTGTGTCTCACTGCAACCCATGCATAGCGGGCCCTCATAGCCTTGGTCTCAGCAAACATCAAAGGTTCCTTCCCTGAGAAAAAATTGCTCAAACCAATGTACCAGCATGTCTCACACTTGGAGTGATGACTCATCCGAGGTACCTGGCGCACAGCCTAGGCCCGAGACGTTCGCACCAGGACAACGATCTCTGGAGAGGCACTTGTATGCCTTTGTGCCGTTCAGTTTTAAGCGAGCAAAACCCTGAAGCGGCTCTGCTGACTCTGCAGCGGTCAAGTGGCTGGAACAATTCAAATGCAGGTCCTCATTCGGGAAGAAAGACACAACATGCAAAACCGTTAGAACATGTTAAAAGTTAAAACCACAAACACCGGTTCCGGGGTTGGAAAATAACATTGGCAGTTTGATGTTTTTCGGATGTTTTTTGGACAAGGTCTTTTTGGACAAGAATCTTGACATGGTAGGCAGGAATCGTTGTCGCGTGCTTTTCCCTTGGGACAGCCGCAAATCCATTCACCATCCACTTCGTGCAGGGCTCCGGCCTTGCACTGACAATCGTGAACGGATTTTTTGCGTCTGCCGCTTGTAGTGTTGGCAGGACATTGAGCGCAGGTCAGCGCGCTCTCGTTTGGATTGAATGTGTTCTCATCACACTCCTCACAATTGATCCCACTGCCATGCCAACCTGCCAGGCAAGTGCACCATTCGGGGAAAAAGTGCGACACGGTAACCACAAGGTGTGTGCTGCTCCGGTCGAGGTCATAGCAACGATAGCCCATGTCGGCATGAAAAGCTATTCTTTCGGATGTCTGGTTCACGGCCCCTTCTTCAATCATTCCTTTCAACTCCTTCACCAAGTCTGCGGTTGGCGTGCTGCCACGCAAGTCAATCAGAGCTCCTCTCTTGCATGCTTTCATCACCGCACTATTGGCGACATGTAGTGGCTGTTGATTTGAAGAAAGCTCAAGTGTGTGTGTGGCTGCCGGGATTGCTGCGATGTAACTCAGGTTGTTTCTCGACAGGTCCAAGACTTCTAGTGAAGTTTCCAAGGGGCTACGGATGTTCAGACTTATCACACCATCACACTCAATGGGTGGCAACGGGTCGAACGTAGGCAGCTCACCAGTGAGCCCGGACCCCGCCGCCAAAACGCTGCCCAAGTTCCGACATAAACTCAGTGGGAGGAATAGATCTTCCGCTGGCCCGTTCAATGGACAATCAGAGACCTGAAAAGCACCCGTCAAATGACATTAAAATGTCTGAAATGTTGCGATAGCAAGACAATGCAAAACGCTAGAGTTCCAGAACTCCTAAGTTCCATGGTTCAAGGGCATTAGCGCCAGTAGCGCCCTTTCTCACAAACATTCACAAACCATATATGTCCATATATCATACGTCCACATCTCTAGTCTTTCTTCCTTCTATCTGATACATAATGTGTTCCTATTTAGATTTGCCATTTGCCCACGGAGGCGGTCTGCACAAATCTTTTGCGATTCGCATGTGTCGCTTATCAAAAGCTGTTCTTTTGGAGTGCCTCCAGGGTGGTGAGCGCTGGTAATAGAACTTGATCTTCGTCCTTCAATCGCTTCAAGTTGGCACGATCATCACCATTAGGAAGAAACTGCACCTGACTGCCCTCAGAACAAGACGCGCGCACAAAGACTGAAGCAGCTTGTTCCAATCAACCAAAAACTTGAGGCCAGAGGGGGTGAACGAAAGCTAGCCGGGCCTCCTCGTCCAAACAAATCGGGGGCGGGCTGCACAGTCACTCTCATTGGGTAACTGCCGGTCCACTTGCAAGTCCCGTGGGAAACTCTAGAGAAGCAGTGTTAGTATGTGCTTTGTGGTGCGTCGAGTCTCATTCAGTAAGCAACTGCCACCTGACAGGAGCAGGTTTTGTTTGGTGCCCCCTTTCCATCACTTCTTTGGCTTGGTTTTTCCAGCGGTTGCTGTGCCGCAGCAGCAGCAGACCACCCAGCGGCAGCAGCAGCAGCAGCATACCATTATAAAAAACTTTCATATGGTAAGGCCAGAATCCTTGATTTAAAAAAAAGTCAAAAAAAA
>CAXAMN010024917.1:1663453-1678870 GCA_963970005.1 Durusdinium trenchii
TTTTTTGACTTTTTTTTGACTTTTTCCACTTTTGACTTTTTTTTGACTTTTTTGACTTTTTTTTGACTTTTTGTTGCCTCCAGTAATCCGCCAAGGCTAGGATCCGCACATTTGACTTTTTTTGACTTTTTTTTGACTTTTCCAATTGACTTTTTTTTGACTTTTTTTTTCGGCCCAGCCCCGCATGCCCCAGCCCGCCTGTAGCCTGCCTGAGCTCGACCTCAACCTGACCCCTCCGCCAGGAGCCAGCCGCAGCCAGCCCAACGCCTGGCCCTGGCAGCAACCTGCCCCAAAATTTGAGCAGCAGCTGGCTTGAGGCTGAAGAGACCCTGGGACAGTGGCTGGGGCTGGGCAGGGATCCTGCGACTCTGGGGTAGGGGGTTGGGGCTGGCTTGGGGCTGGAAAAGGTGAAAGTTGAACAACCAAAAAGGTTCTAGAATCTTTAATAGACTGAAAGCCATAAGCCATAAGCAAAAAGGCTGCAATTTGCCTTGTTACAAGCTTTTCCTTGACTTGTTTACCTATGCAAAGTTTTTGTTTGACTTGTTTTTTTGACTTTATGTTGACTGTTGATTTTTTTGACTTTTTTTGACTTTTTTGGACTTTTTTTGACTTTTCAATTTGACTTTTTTTTGACTTTGACTTTTGGGATTGACTTTTTCTTGACTTTTTTCAAAATTTTGAAAACAGGTTCTTTCCAATGAAAGTTTTTTATAAGCATACCAACCAGCGCCGCAGCAGCAGCAGAGCACCACCCAGCAGCAGCAGCAGCAGCAGACCACCCAGCGCCGCAGCAGCAGCAGCAGCAGACCACCCAGCGCCAGCAGCAGCAGCAGCAGCAGCAGATCACCCAGCGCCAGCACCAGCAGCGGCAGCCCACCCAGCGCAGCAGCAGCAGCAGCAGCAGACCCCCCAGCAGCAGCAGCACAAGACTCAAATGACACCGCCTGACTCCACGCCGTAACTAGTCGCGTACGCGGGGTAGGGCTATGATGCAAGAAATGCCGCCTGCACATAGCACCCAAAAAGGTATTACTGTCCAATGTAGCTCCTGCTGCTGCTGGGTGGTCTGCCTTGGCTGCGTCTCCTGCTGCTGCTGCGGCCGCTGCTGCTGTTGTGTTTGCTGCTGCTGCTGCTGCTGCTGCTGCCGCTGCTGCGCTGGGCGCTGCTGCGCTGGGTGCTCTGCTAGCGCCGGGTCGTCTGCTGCTGCTGCTGCTGGCGCTGGGTGGTCTGCTGCTGCTGCTCTGGGTCTGCTGCTTCTGCTGCTGCTCCTTTGTGGTTTGCTGCAGCTGCTTGGTGGTAGACTGCAGATGCTTGGTGTGCTGCAGCTGCTTGGTGGTCCCGCTCACCGCGCGCAGGGGGGAGTCGAACCGCGGGGGGGGGGGGGTCCATAAGATTGATTTAATCAATTATTTGAGGTTTCTGGGGCGCGTCCACCCCGTCACTTAACTTGCTAAAGCAAGAGCAACTCCAGCTAGCTAAGGCTAGCTTTCGTGAATAGTGTTGTCAACTTTAGGCCAGCAGGAGGCGGACGAAGGGAAATGGAGTGTGGGGGCTCAAACGTCGCCCTTTTGGCCTGCACTGTAAAGTTGGAAGGGCTTTCAATTTCTTGAGAAAGCTGGCGAACTCACTTTCAGCAGCTGTCTTGAGGCATTTGGTTCCACGCACTGTTCGCAAGAACCGATGCTCGTTGCGCCGCTCTCAAAAACACGAAACTGGAGCCGGTGATGCTTCCCACACTAAATCCACCTGGCAGTTAAACCCACGAGAGGGTCCCATCCCCGCCTCCCGAGGAAGAATCGCCTCTTACACACATATGTACCAGGCATTTGTCCAGATCTACGATCTAGTCCAACCCTATTGCTAACGTAACTTGCCGCAAGGAGAACTCAAGTAGCTCATGCCTAGGCAAAACAAAGCGGATAACGAAAAAGTACGACACAAAATCAATGAGACCTGGAATTGCCAACGCCCACTTAGGTCGCACGAACTCTAAATATATATATATATGTATAGGCACTATACATACACTGAACACGCTGAGTCATATGGTGCCTTTACACCGCAGGAAAATCCTCGACAGGTCGTTGACAACTATTGTTTTGACACAGCAGTATTTCCTCGATGAATCTTTACTGAGCTGTGCTCAAAACGTGTGGCATCTGCGTATGTCGTAAGACTTTCCTTACGCAGCAGCTTACGCCTGGCTTACGCCATCACAATAGCAGCTTACGCACACACTTTGCACACAAAGGGGCTTACGCAACACTTACGCGAACACAATCTTGCACCCGGCCACAGCGCCAGCTTACGCGCCATCTGTTTTCCAAGCAAAGTTACGTCCGCGGCCGTAGGGCAGTGAGCAGCCAGGATTTCGTAGATGGTTTGGACAATGCGTTGCCTTTGGCGCCATTGCAAGTCAGAAAAAGCCTGCTCTTTTTTTGAGCATCGTGGCTACCGTCTACAAAAGAGAGGGGGCTTACGCGCAGCTTACGCGCAGCTTACGCGAAGCTTACGCGCGCCTTACGCGGATTACCGACACCAAAACCGATAACTGCATGGTGACATGGTGTGCCTGGTGACTGCATGGTGACAACTGCTGGTAGACTTTATGGCTATGGGAGTTGTTTGTATGGCGATAGGAGTAATGTTTGCATGTGTCGACCCATAAAATCTCTGTCCTGATGCCCATGTCCTGTATGAATCAAAATCCTTCAGCTAGTGTGGCAACATGACTGCAGGAACCCCAAGAACCCTTCTTTCTGTGGAGCCAATCACCTTCGACGATACCAATTGCCAAGAAAAAGATCTAATGCAAGGCTTCCTCAACAAAGGTTTCCATAGAATTTCCAAACATTTCAAGAATACATGTGACATGTATGTTAAATTTCGACTTGCTTACGCGGCTTGTGCAAGTTTCATCTCACAAAAACGCTTGCGCAACCTTACGCACATCAGAGTTTTGCTTGGGCGAAGGATTCATATGATAAGCCCACTACTAAACATGAACAGGGTGGTTCTTAGCGCGGCTCAACTAGTAGCTAGTACTCGTGCAAAGCGGGAGGTTCTGCGCATGTGGGTCCTTGGTCACCGGTTGAGCGGCTGACCTCGCACCCTTTCGTTTCCAGGCGCTTTGCTCGCTGATAGGGGGTTGGGTGGCTGGCGTCTTCCGTTTTGCTCGCCCAACCGGCCATCCAGGTGACCAGCGGAAATCCCAATCCCTTAAGAGCAAGCAACACGCAGGGAAACCAAATGCATGAGGCCAGCAGCCCAAACCGCAAACCAGCGTTGCCAGAAGAACTTAAGAGCAAGCAGAACACAGAGTCTGCTTGCCCATAGGGGCTGGGAGGTTCTGGTGCCATTGCGGAACGCGACGTGGCGCTGGTGAGGAGGAGGATGATGCATTGTGAACGAGGCTTGGTGTCAGCATCTGGTCTGTGGCCCGCAGTTCGGCAAAATCACGTCCACGAGGTGTCCTTATCGTCGGCAACTGGAAAACTGCGGGTTTACCCGCTGGTGAGCGGGATAATTTGCGGCGTTAACGAGGCTTGTCCGCGATGTCACTGCATGCCATGTGATTTGGGGCAACCTCTGTGGCAAACGCGTGCACGTGGCTCCGCAACATTACCGGAGATATTAATTTTGCGAGCAAAGTGTGGACTCGGGACTGGCAACCTTGTGGTACAAATCTAGTTGGAGTAGCTTCTGGGGGCTTTTGGCTCAGACTTGGCAACTTTGTAATACAAATGCAATGCGCAAATAGCTTCTGGAGCGCTGGAATCATGGCAACTTGTAGTAGACATGGAGAGCTCTGGGCTCAGAACTTGCAACTTTGTACATTGTAGAGCGGGCAACTTCCATCAAGTCTGTAGCACGTACGCGGCGCATTGAAATTACGTCGGCGAAGTCGCTGCGCCATGCGGTTGCGCAAGGCTCGGTGGAAAGGACGTTTGCGTGGCTTCGTGCCATTGGGAGACGGGAAACATGCCCGCGTAAACACAGCGCGATTTGTGGTGAAGCTTGGCATCACATTGCTATACCCCGTTGAATAGCACTAGAGTTGCACTCAGGAATTTCTTCAATGAAATCCTTTCGGGCTAAGATCATGTTCCCTATTTTTGAAGTTTGCTACTTTTTTGCAAAATCCTGGACCAGCGTCTTCTAAAGTCCTCGGGCCTGAGGTTGATGCACCCCTTCACTACATGAGGAGAACTGATAATTAAATCCTGGTAGTGACCCTACAACCCCATCTCCAACCAGAAGAGCGTCCTTAGATGTTTTCCCTTGCAGCCTGTCAGGATTCTTCCAAAAATGCACTGTGACACTTACCCTGCAACTGTCCTTTCTTACCTTCGCATGTTCAAGCGATCTATATGAATTTATTCAGATACTCAATCACTGTGTGTCTCTGTATGTGGTGTGCCAAGAACATGTCTCCCCCTCCCCAACTCCATGACAACGTACATGTTCTGGATCAACAGCAGCAAACAGAAACGAATGAATCCAAGTTCAATCGCTTAATCTTCAGCTGGGTCAGATTCATCAGGCCAGTGCCCAATCCTTGTGTGCCTTCAGCACCTACGCTGTTGTCACCCTAGTTCACCAGCAAGTTTGTCAGCTGGGCAACTAAAATCTGTGCTGTGACCCTCAGTAACCAATGACTTGAATTTGACCATGCATTATAGAATCCTGCGCCTAACACATCATCTGCTCCCCAAGCTCCGCAGTATCATGACCCAACTGACTTTCTGAATTCCTGGACCAACGATGACTCTTGATTTCCTGGCGCATGTTTGCTCCATTTCTTTGTGTGGCCAAGGTACTTAAAATATTTCGTGGTGGCTGGGGTCTAGCGAAAAATCCGCCGCATTGAACAGTGCTGAGGGGCGGCTTTGTCACGAAGCGACCTGAATACCCATCATCTCTGGCGCGCGGTGTCGGAGGGTGCGGCGAATTTATGTCTGCCATGTCGCTGCGCCACGCGGTTTGGCGCGCACAGCTCGTGCGGTGGGGGAGCGAAAAGCACGCGCGAGCAGACGCGGCATGCCGCTGGTGCGGATGGTTGGTGGGCGCCGGTGAAGGATTCTCCGTAACAAACAGCTACCAACTTCATCTTCCTTGTCATCACTTTGTGTCCTTTGTCATCGGCACCCTCATGTCATCGTCATCATCGTCATCATCATCATCATCTGTTAGGACCACCGTGTCTGTAGATATCTAGACTTTAGCACTGATTGTCATGTTAAAACTTCCCTTATATCTATCGTAGTCCTATGGTGGTTTTGGGCCACAGTCGTCTAGCTGGCCAATTTATTTAGCCAAAAAGTTGATATTCAAAAAGCAACACACGCATTTTAGGATTAGAGGGCCGACTGTCTATCATTACACATGATGACTGGGTTGAATAAAGGCCTGCGTTCACTGTTACTAAGTCTCCCTCCGACAGCTTGAGACTCCGCAGCCACCTGCAGCAGCCACGCCAGCGCTGAGTGAGCCTCCCGTGAACCATTGTGTGGGAGAGGTCGATGACTTTAACATACTTCCAAAGCAAGATGCCATCCATGCTTCCAGTTACTTGCGTGTTTGCCAAGTAAAGCTCGTTCAAGGCCTTTGCGTGTTGGAAAACCCAAATGTTTCCCACGACTTTCGTGGAGGAGAGATCGAGCACCATCAAAGTATTGTGAATTGTGCCGGACACCAGAACACCAATTTCGCCAGACACCCCAGTGGACGCAAGCTTCAAGGTGGTTATGCCACTCTTGCTTGAGAACACTTCGGCGTCACCAGTGACATTAGTGAAGGACAGGTCCAAAGACTTCAAATACAAATGCTCTCGAAAGACTTGCACCTCACCCATGATCTGAGTTGAGTGGCACTGAAGGCGGGAAAGGAGTTTGGTGTGCTTGAAGACCTCAATATCACCCCAAACCTGCGTCTTGGCGAGATTTAATGTCTCGAGCTGTGGCAATCCTCCCAAAAATGAGATATTTCCATCAATGCCTGTATCCTCCATTTCCACGCACCATAAACCAGCGAAGTCAATAGACTTGAAGACACAAATGTCTCCAACAATGAAGGTGTCACCAAGCATTACATACTTCAAGCTCTTTGTGAAAGTGAAAACTTGAATGTCACCCTTGACATTGGTGGATTTAAGAGCGAGGAACTGCAGGTGTTCAGTATGTTGAAACACACTGATATCTCCATCCACCCATGTCAACATCAAATCCAGGTCTTCCAACGCCGGTGTGGAGTTGAAGGCTCGGATGTCTCCAAAAGCTTCGGTCAAGCTCAAGTCCAGCTGGTGGAGTTCCTTTGTCTTCTCGAAGGCGCGAATGTTGCCAAATACTTGGGTGGCTGCGAGGTGAAGCACCTTCAACTTGCAAGTGGCCTCAAAGGCCTGAATGTCACCAGAAACATGTGTACTTTGCAGATTCAGCTCCTCCAACTTCCTTGAGGCTTGGAAGACCTGAATGTTGCCAAAGACTCGTGTGTGTTGAAGCCCCACAACCTCCAAATTCGACAAGGCCTCAAACACCTTGATGTCCCCCGTGACTTGGGTGTCTGCAAGAATCAAATGTGTCAGACTTGTGCAGGAGGCGAAGACCTTGATGTCTCCCGACAGGAACGGCGCGGTAATGTTCACCACCCGAAGCTGTTGACAAAGATCCGACGGTATCTCATGTGGCAAATGCCCAACTTCAACAGTATCCTGCCAGGTTTCTGCAGCACAGAAGTTACACTGTGTCAATATGCAAAGTAGATTAGCCGATTAGCCCGCCTCGTTAAGATTCACTTCCACCACGCATCCATTTTCACACTTGATGCCATCATGCCATTCGCAATAATCTCCTCCAAAAACATGACTTTAGTTCACCCTCTCCCACAGCCATTTTGGTTCGACCCTATATTTCCGATTTTGCACTGAGATCCCTCCGCGCCCTTGCACTGGTCACGATCGCCTCTCCAGGTCGTGTTCCTCATCCCTCGGCGCATACCATCCCTATCACTTGGCGGGGAGTACGAGAACCATCCAACACTGTGAACTCGGTACCCAATCTCCTCACCATTCGTTAGCTCGACATCAGCCTCTTGGTTCACCAACCCTTGAACTATATCTTCGTCACCCTGACGGCTGCCTCAGTCAAGCACAAGGGGCGCTATCCACCCCTATCATCCTGACACATTGATGCATGTATTGCCTTGTGGTATGCCAGCACCCGCACCAGCACCCCCCCAAGAAAATGCCGATCCAGCGCCAGCACCAGCACCTGCACCAGTACGCCGATCCAGCACCATCACGAGCACGGGCAAAACCAAACACGGACCCATGGCCACACCATCGAGAAGTAAGAACCCCTATAGCTTGCAGCTATCTGGGGAAAAGCACAATCCCAGCTCTCAATACAAGAAATGTTCATCTGTATTCACCACGTAAACACGCCAACCACATGCAACAAGCTCCTTCTTCATCGAAATCAAGACCAAGTCCTTCCAGCATGGTCTCCATGGCAGCGTGGTCGCGACGACCTGAGGTTGGGCCCCCCTGGCCTACAGATGTGGCCACCTCTAACACCAATGTTGTGCAGACTTCACAAAACCACAAAGAAACGAGCAAAAAAATTGAACAGCAAGTGACGAAAATTTGCAGTTGGTGCGCTTCCCTGTGCGCGTGTAAGCCGGAGAGCAGTCAGAGGAAAAAAGGTAGCCCTGAATCACTTTGTTTCAGTATGCGCTGTCGGGGATGTGGCGGGCAGCAGGTGGTTCGCATCGCTGTTGGGCAGGGGAGTCCGAGAATTCAAGACGCAGTGTCAGCGCTGCAGAAGATTGGCAGAGAGGGTAGGGGTGTCAGTTCCATGCTGGCATGCAATTGGCGGCATCGAGAAATGGAGATGTCTGGCAAAATTCCCCAGAAAGATAGCCCAAAGAGGAAATCTCCAAAAGTGGCAGCTTCTAGAACAAAGTAGCAGCCGGTGTAACTTGACTTGGCGAGTGTCGCATCAACAAGTGTGTCACTTCGAGATGCTCGATTCGCAAGCAACCGCAAAAAGAACACACTCCTCCTCCTTCGCCCAAAAAAAAAACGGTCAATTCCAATGTCATCGTTTTCATATTCTAGATCTTCTTCGCCACGCTGCAGCCTCTTTCCTTGAGGCTTAGGCCCTTATGGGCTGGAAAGTGGCTTAAGCGCTTACACGCTGGAATGAGGCTTAGACGCTGGTTTGATGCTCCCAAGTCGGCTTGTAGATTGCTTGTAGGGTGGTTAGAGGATCACAGACTTCCTTGATCTATCCCAACCCTCTGGCTACTGCAATCTGTTGAACCAAGTGCACACCGAACCTCACACCACAGCGTAGCATGAAAACCATCATGAAAACATCATTCGCAAGGGCAGCGCATCAGCCGGTTTCCGACAACAGCAACAAGAGACGTGCGTGCGCTTTCTGAGGCTATTCATGAGTGGAGAGATCAGACTCACTTTGTGCCTGATTCGGAATCGAAGTCGTATGTCGTCACATTTCTTCTACAGGTGCCTACCCCACTGAGCGCGCATATCAAGACTCACTAAAGTAAACTGAACTTCGTTTGGAAGAGTAGCAAGCAGCAAAGAGCCGGCAAATTCAGACCTACCAAACACAAGCTCATTGTCGAGAACGACGATAGGTGGAGCAAAAAGACACAAAGCCTAGCATGTGCACTGCTACCTTGCTGGTCAGTACTGCCCCTCCATAGATGGCCTGACCCTGGGGCACCTTGTTCTGAGCATCCGTCTCCATTGGTCACACTGACTGAATCCATGAGATTGACGACCCCTTATACAAAATTAGAATTGCCTCGCGTTTCTGACCAAGTTGTGTGTGTGACCAAGTCGGCTACTCCAGACTAAACATCCCTTGGATGTACACCCCTTGTTCTGTGTGCCTACCTTGAACCGCTCACCTGCGTTGCACCCTCACTCAAAACAGCAAATCAGTCACTTTCTCACCACAGCGTTCAGCGAGTCAAAACTCTTCACAATGCCATCAGGTGACAATAATGGAGCACATTATGCAGATCCTCTTGGTCCCGTGGACCTCCTCCTGCATTGGAAAAAAACAAATGATCGCATGTCTTGTGTACTGTACACAAATCCGCTTTCAACTTTCCACCACTTCTTTTGTTTGAATAAAAACATCGACAATTCAGAAGCCTGCAGAACAAATGCCTTTTGCAAAGGTGCCTCTTTAGTAACAATCAACCAGTTTGTAGTTAGCTCATTTCGACCCAGCTACATTCACACCTTGACAGGTTTGACAGGCAGTCCTACCACAACGGAGTGGTCATCTGGTGCATGGCCTTGAAACCAAAAGTCGGCCGATTGGCCCGATCAAACGACCAAACAAAGCACGCAGTAGGGCGCTAGGGAGGAAACTGCATGGTGAATGTCATCACCTATGTGAGTTGGAAGGGTTTCATTTTCACACCGGCTGCTCCAATGGCCTTTGCATGCAGTACGCAACCAACCCCCTTCCTGCGGGCATTGACCGCCTCCATCCCCCTCCTCACCACTATTTTATTGGCAGCACTAATGCTCTAGAGTCTAGAGAGACATGACTTTTTTGCTAAGAGCAATCCCAAAACACGGTGTTTACAGCGCTTGCTTGCACAAAGCTATCCAAAACCTAGGTTTGAACCACTATTTTCAACAGAGTGACACAGCTTCAGCTGAAATCTAGCCAAACTAAACCAATATGTTGCTGCATTCATAGGGGATAGGCGGGTTTTGAAAAACCAAGAAACAAAATACCACGAAAAGGAACAACACCCACCAGAAAAAAAGGCGAGCATACAAACCAAAAAACAATGATTGGAATACAGGTCCTGAAGAGAATTCCCGCCCTTGGTTGAGCCTCCCCTGCTGCTGCCCCTTCGATGACGGGCTCGCCCGACCTACAGCAGTTGAAAGTCAACAAAGACCTCAAGAAGTCAACAAACGTTAGTTCGCAAATTATCCCCGCCTGCGGCCCATCTGCACTCCAAGTTCCCGATCCTTTCGTTGCAGTAATTGCTCGGCAAAGCATGCACATGTTCAACAAAAAACTCAACATCGGTTTCTGGTTCCTTCATGGTCCAAGGGGAAAGCACGCGCAAGCACCTGCAGAAGCACCCACACCAGCACCTGCACCAGCACACCCCCAGGAAACACGGAACGCCGATCCAGCACCAGCACCAGCACGGGCACAAAAGAACATCAATCCAGAGCCAGCACCTGCACCAGCACCAGCACAGACAAAACGACGCGCCGATCAAGCACCAGCACCAGCACGAGCAAAAAAAATGCCGATCCAGAGCCACACCATTGAGAATTTGGAGCCGCAATAGCTTGGAACCATTCGGGAAAGAATAGGAGCACCCCCCACAATTGATGGAATACCTGCCAACCTTCTTTCGTGACCTGCGTTGGAGAGGGGGCGTGTTGGCTGGAGGTGAAAAATGGAAAATGCAAACCCCTTTTTTGTACGGGATGAACTAATTTCCAATGGGCGGCATCCACTCATCTTCAACTCGTTTTTGTGTCTCTGTACTCCTCCTTGGTGATCTGCCCAATATCATCCTTGGGTCTTCTTTGCGTCGTTTTAGCTGCCCGTCTCAGCATGCCAGGGACCGTCTCCATTTGGGTTGCTCCTTCCTGATACTTCAGACCCTGTAGGCACGATAGTACTGTTAGAGTTGTTCTGAGAGCTCTCTGAACACCAGTCGCTGCAGAATCTGGGGGTGATTGAGATGCTCCTCCTGGTGCAGCAAATGACTCTTTGTAACTCGTGGTGGGCACGCTACGGCTGACAATCTGCAAATAAATCGAGTAAGTGCTAACCAAACGATACAAACCAATGATCGCAACGATTTAGCTCGCATTCAGTCTTTTGGCGGGAGCTTCAGCCAAAAGTCCGTTGACAAGTGAGTACATAATGCATGAACAAAATGCATCACATGCAATATACTTTATATACACAATGTGTTTTCTTGGCTCACGCTGCAAATGTGCACACATGAACAGGTTCAATCCATGACTCGGCCTTTACTTCCTCCAAAAAAATCGAAGCTGGAGCTCCACTGCCTCTTCAACTTGCCTCCTTACCAAGCGATTCTTGGAAAGTGTGAATCAAACCCACGAACTTCATCTGCCCAACAGTCTCTAGTACGTAGGTCATTGCTAGCCTCTACTAATGCTGCGAATTCCCACTGGCACTTCTACAGTTCATGCATGTGGATTCCTACAAGCGGCCATGGCTTACTTGAAACCACGTTGCTGCCTGCCTCACTGCCTTGCCTCAATGCAACAGCCCAACAAACGTCCTGGCCCGCGAGGAGTGTTTTGATCTGGGAGGTCGCGACGTCCATGCTGACTGCTGCGCTTCACATCCAGCCATGGCACCTGGCAAGGACCAATTTTGCACAAATAATATTAGGCCACGACAGCCTGCAGGGAATGTTTACAAAAAGGCTCACCCACATTGTTTTCTCACCGGGCATGCAAAGTTGCCGCGGGCAGCGAAATTACAGTACGCGGGTTTCTTGAAGCCTTTATAGCATGTCCGAACCTGCGTGTCATCGTTGAAATTGAAGGTGTTCCCTTTCAGGTTCAAGCCTTCAGTAGTGGATCAATGAGTGAAAAGTGATTCTCGATGTGCAAAGCAGGGGTTCCCGCTCCTCCAAGGCTGTGTGATTCAGGCAGAATCGAAGGTGGTGCCTTCTAACAAGGTGCGTACAAACTTCTACCTTTTACCAACCCTAGCTACAACCAACTCGTTTTAGACTTTGGTTCGGTGGAACCTCTTCTTGCATTGCCCCTGACTTAGTTGGTTCGTCCACTATACATACAGCCCTCAACCTTTGCAGCAAGGACACGTGGCACTTGAGCTTCTTGGCCTGACCCTGAATGGCGCTTCCCATGTCCTGCGGTGTCATGAATTAGGCAGATGAGGAAAAGCGGAAACTAAGGATGATGGTGGCATTACAAGTGACAAAGCAGAAGGAAAACAGTGATGAGGATGAGCAAGGGTGAGAACAGGAACAGAAAACGAAGAAGGGAATGCAATGTGAGGGTGATGATTATGATCAAGCTGATGTCACCTCAGCAAAAAATATCCAGACAGTGCAGCGTGTATCGTGTGGAACCCTGGCAAAATTTGGAAAGAATTGCATGCATCAGCAAGCGGCGAGAAGAGCCCACACGTGAGCACACATACAATACGGAGGGCGCACCTACGTATGACTATGACTGAGCACACATGTGTAAGGACACATCTGCTCACGCACATGAAACATGTTACATGTGAGCACCAAAAAAAAACAGTGGTACACATCTGAGCACGAACATGAGAGTGCACATAGGAGAACACATACGAGTCATGTGAGCACAAACATGAGGGCACAAATGAAATGGCAACACATCCATGAGAAGCCTCAGAGGAACAATCATAAACATGCACCAAAAAATAAACTCCTCTGACCACACTTGTGGTAGCGAACATGCAACCCAAAATGTGCAAACGCAAACGGGGGCACACAAAACAATCAAACCAAGCAGTAAAAAGGCTGAGAGTCTTGCGATCCTACTAAAAGTAAAAAATGTTTTGCAAATAGAAGTTTGCAAAGATTGCCAACAATCCGGACAATGACCATGCGACAAATGTTTCATTCGCACATCCGGTTCAGGCTCAGGACCCTTCCCAAGAACATTGAGAATTAGAAACCGAATCCAAGCTGAAACAGTTTGACCGCCTGAACATGTAATCAAAGCCAAAACCCGCATCTGAATGAAACACTTCCCATTCAGGTTGAGGTTGCCACACGACTTAGGAACTCGCTCAACACAGCATCCACGTACACCTTTTTCTGTAGGCTGTGCTGAGGCAGCTTGAGGTGGGAAATGTTTCTGGCTCAGCTGGCCTGGGTTCAGGCTCGGGTCAAGGTCAGGGACAATAAGAAATTGAACCAGCACTCCTTCCGGCTTGGGTTGCAGCAAGGGCCTGGGGTTCCTCTCAGCCAGCTTTTCGCTTGCTGTCTGCAGTGCACCAGGGTGCTCTGAGTGTGGTCCGTTGCTTCCCAGGGCCTTTTTGTTCTGTGGCTCAACTTGCCACAGGAGTTCAGGTTCGGGTTTGGGATCCGCGGTCGGAACCTGAACCTCAACTGAACGGGAACTGATCCAGCGCAGGCTGTCCGGGCAGTGGCTCAATGCTCCACAGGTGCGACAGGCCAAGCCGTCACAGATCAAATTGAACGTGAACGGCACCTTTTCTGGTTGGGGTTCAGTTTCAGGTTCTGGCGGGTCAAACTCATCAGCAATAGATTGCCACAAGCTACTCCTCAGCCCCCGAACATGCCCCGGGCGACAATCCAACAGCAACTCCTGAAATATCAATGTCTTCATCACCTTCGTCTGGGTCAGGGTCCATTTCATAATCTTGGATGTGGTTCTGGTATGTTGCCTCAAACGCGTGGCTTTGCGAAAAACTTGCCGCAAAGTACATGCACAGCTGGACCGACTGATTTAAACGAATTCACAATGCATCCAACCCCGCACTTGAAACCCAAAAGCCTCATCATCTGCGCTCAAAACTCCTGATATCCTCGATGGTCGCTCGGCATGATGACCCACAACGAACCATAGCCACAGGAGGACCTGCGGCTTGGCCAGCAAGCGCATGGCAAGGGAAGGTCTACATCAACGACTAAAGTTTGCAGCCAACAGAGGCGATTGCAACGGCTATGGGTTTTTGAGCCATAGCACTTCCGGGCACAATGCGACAGCTGTGAGTGGCTGAAACACAAAAACAAACTGTTGTAGCGTAATTGACACTGTGTTTTAGTTCCGACAAGCAAAGCTGCAAGTCTGGGTGGCATTGGGGTGCTGGCATTTCTTTCGGTGGCCTCCAACCTACTATAGACTATAGATGGTTTCCAACCTACTATTGTTGGCCTCCAACCTACTAGCGATGGCCTCCCACCTACTTTTGCTGCCTTGCTCCAAGCTAGCCAGTCCCCTCCTAGGGCTATTTGGGATAGAAATTGGCAATCTGCAAAACCTCAATTGGGAGTTCACTGTACTGTTTTCCAACAAACCCTGAAAGCATCCGTGGCAAACTCTTTCCTAATGGGCACTGATCTTCTCAGTCGCAAAGTTTTTTACAAATCTCTTCACGCACATCCACCTGACACACTCTCTATCGAACAGAGTAATATCGGAGCACAGATTGGCTCTATTAAAAACGCTGCCAAAACAGGATTCTATTTTTCCCGAAAGCATTGCGAAGGGTTCTTCCGGAAAATCCCTTGAACACTGACACTTCGACACTTACACTTACACACTGACACTTCCACCACACTTGCATTACAACATGAACGCTATACGTACCCTAGTGTAAGTGGAAGAGCGACAGCATCCAAGTGCAAAGTACGCAAGTGTCAAAGTATGCAAGTGGAAGTATGCAAGTGTAAGTATGCAAGTGATGAGGATGTAAGCATAAGCATGCAATGAGTATGCAAGCATGCAAAGAGCATGCAAGCATGCAATGAGTAGGCAAGTGTGAGTATGGAAAACTACCACGGGAGATGTCCTAATGAAAAAACATTTCCCCACTTTATAAATTCTCTCTTAAAGGCGGAGGGTGGGACGAACAGCGTCAACCGAAAATGCAACCCTCTGCGGAGATCGTGCGTGTTGAGTGCGCGAAGTGCAGGCGAGAGCGCGATTTGCCGGCTGCGCGCGCAACCCTCTGCGGAGATCGTGCGTGTTGAGTGCACGAAATGCAGGCGAGAGTGCGATATACCGGCTGCGCGCGCAGCCCTCTGCGGAGATCGTGCGTGTCGAGTGCCCGAAATGCAGGCGAGAGTGCGATTTGCCGGCTGCGCGCGCAACCCTCTGCGGAGATCGTGCGTGTCAAGTGCGCGAAATGCAGGCGAGAGTGTGAGTTGCCGACTGCCCGCGCAACCCTCTGCGGAGATCGTGCGTGTCGAGTGCGCGAAATGCAGGCGAGAGTGCGATTTGCCGGCTGCCTGCGCAACCCTCTGCGGAGATCGCGCGTGTCGAGTGCCCGAAAAGCAGGCGTGAGTGCGATTGAGTCTGCGCGCGCGCAACCCTCTGCGGAGATCGTGCGAGGCGAGTGCGCGAAACGCACTGTGCGCGCACAACCCTCTGCGGAGATCGGGCGGAGTAGCTGGGGAGCTGGAAGCTGAGAACTGGCGACTTTGTAGTACAACTGTAGTACGCGGAGTATCTGGCGAGCTGGAAGATGACAACTGGTGACTTTGTAGTACAACTTTAGTAACTTTAGTACGCGGACTAGCTGGGGAGCTGGAAGATGAGAAGTGGCGACTTGGTAGTACAACTTTAGTACGCGGAGCAATCTGTGGAGCTGGAAGCTGAGAACTGGC
>CAXAMN010024917.1:1678880-1695435 GCA_963970005.1 Durusdinium trenchii
TGGCGACTTGGTAGTACAACTTTAGTACGCGGAGTATCTGGGGAGTCAAATGCTTCTTGTAGCTACTAGAACTGGCGACTTGTAGTGCAACTTTAGTACGCTTCATTCCAGCTTGCTTTTTTCAGTGAGATTTCCTGGAGGCGTGCACGCTGCTTCTCCCCTTACCAGCAGCCCAAATGCTCACGACGATGAGCTGGGCTGTCACCGCTTGGCCGCCGGTGGGGGGTTTGGGAGGCCTGCTTGCTAATTCGTTCAGTATAGGTACAGTGAAGACCTTCAGCAGCAGACATGGACAGACACACACAGACAGGGACTCATACACACACACGTCACACACAGAGACCCACGCACTGCCTCAACTTACTCGGGCACGCGCACACAGACAGAGACTCATATACACACGGACATAGATACACACACAGAAACCCACACACTACCTCAACTCACTCGACTTAACACTTCACACTGCACACTTAACAGATAACTCGCACTCTGACTTCCTACCTGATGAAAAATGCTTTCGGGCCACTCGTCGTCTAGTTTTTGAAAAGAAGTTTCAATGCAAATCACAGTTTGCATTTATAGCATGTTTAGCATCATGTGATGTACTCACAGCCCTTTTGCGTCAAGGAAAAAGTTCGCATGGTAGCGGAGCAAGGACAAGGGCAAACCAACTGGGCAACCCCCTTTGAGCTCCAGAGAAAAGCCCGTAGGTCACTGGGATCCCGGGTGCGATTTCGAGCCATAGATTTGGGGTCTTTGGAACCCAAACAACTGAACTGGTGATAAACTGTTGTGAACTGCCCGTACATTGTCAGAAAGACAATAAGATGGAGGAGATCAGAGACATCTTTACAGTTATAGCACAGAGCACGCAAGCGACAACATCAGCAGCTGAGGCAGTGAAGCAAGCAGTTGGAGACAAGAAGTCATCAACAACTGATTGGTCAAGACTCCTTGCAAAGCCCAACATCTTTGACTATAACTCACAAGAAGAAGAGATCAAAGCATTTAGAGAGTGGTCAACCCTCGATACCCCCATACCCCTTGCGCCCTTTTTCTTGCAATGGATGACACACAGGGCCAAACCAGCCTTGCAGGTACCACCCTGCAAGGCTGGCAGGGGCAGCTTTCGCCTGCCTGTTGCCTACGCAGCACCAAGTTAAAGCTTCCTCAAAGCTGCCAGAACAAGGGGCAAGGTGGGAGGAGGGTTCGCGCGCTGCTGCACTTGGGCAGCAGGCTGGCCATGGGTAATTGAAAAATATTGGAGCTCAGTGGATGAAGGGCTTGAAAGAGGTTCATGACAAGCCAAATGAGAGACTTGATGTTGACTTGGGAACTGGAGATGAGAAAACCAGGTGCATCAAGCTCTATGGATTGTTAGCTTCATTGATGAGGGGAAGAGCACTCTAATGGATTTGGTCTCTGGAGCAGTTTGAACAAAGCTTTGAAACCTACTTCAAAGGCTAGCGGACTAGCACTTTGGGGAACAGCCACTTGACGGCCTGCATGTTCAATGAACAGTGCACTACAACCTCAACTTCTGAAGCTTGAAGAAGTATTTGATGAGATGGTCAAGGCAGGGATGACAACTCAAGAAGAGTTGAAATCTGCTATTCTTTTGAAATGTGTAGGTGGACAGCTCAAATCATACGTGAACTTGACAATTAGCGACAATGTTCAACACTCAACTTTGAGGGAACAAGTGTTGCAATGGGATCGTTCTCAGCAGAAGTGGGCTACTTCAATGGTGGCAAGTAGCAGTACAGACTGCAAAGGATCCATGCCAATGGACAGTGATCGAGTCCAAGATGCCAAAGGTAAAGGCAAGAAGGGCAAGTATGACCATCAGAAAGGCAAAGGTAAGGATGCAAAGGGCACAGGAAAGAAAGGAAGGGAGATCAGAAAGGAAAAGAAGGTGATCAGGAGGGCAATCAGGAGGGCAAAAGTAAAGGAAAGGATCAAAAAGGAAAAGGTGTAGCAACATGCTACACTTGTGGAAAGCCAAGACATCTTGCCCGAGACTGTTGGAGGAACAATATTCGACATGTTGCAATGCAAGTGATCCAGCCCATTCATCTTCAGGAGGAGCATCAGTCACTACTCATACAGTTGGTCAACAACAAGCCAATGTTAGCCAGCAGAGCAGCTCAGCAGAGACCAAACCAGTGGTCAGAAGAATCGAGAATAGTGAGCCAACCATCTTTGACTTGCGAGAGAGGGATGATGAAGTAGAAGGTTATGGAATTCGAGTGGTTCACTTCTACATTGCAGGTGAAGATGATGATGATAATGATGATGGTGACGGTGGTAGTGATGATGATGGGCCAGAAATCAAAGAATTTGAGGAGATTGACATCTTCAGAGGATGAACCCATGGTGAGGAGACTTTGGGAAGAGGATCGGGGTGTGGCCATATTATTGACCGTGGGGCTGATGTAGCATTATTCCCTTTGAGTATGGCAGGCCATGGGGCAGGAGAATTGGAGTTCAGCACAGTGACCAAGCCACAAGATGTGCAGGGGAACCGTATCCCCAATGCAGTTGTGAAAAGTGTTGAAATTTCTTTGCATGACCTTGAAAGAGAATGTGATCTTCAGTTCACAAGTAAATCAGCCCATACTTCGCTATGCAAGACTGATGGAGCATGGTCCGGGCATCAATAGCAAAGAACAAATGGTGACTTGAAGGCACCACTCAACTTGCAAAATCGCTCTTTGACAGTTCAAGGCCCCATTAGAGTCATTAGAGATGAAGACGAAAGCTGCTTAGGGTGCAAGTACCTGAGGCTTTGGAAAAAGCAGCAGGGATCTCACATTCATTCCAGAAGTGGAAGTCACCAGAGTTGATGAGAAGCAGCTGGTGAAAAGAGAAGGTCGATGGCTAATGCTTCATCATTGTGAAAGCATGATGAAAAAGGAGGAACTTGATGAGCAATTCTTTGATGATGACGCAATCATTCATTCCTTCAATCACAATCTTCAGCTATGAGCCAGCACGAGAGGATATGGGATTCTTTGATCCAGGATACAAGAAGCTTGAGAACAGAGAACAGGAGTGGAGCCGGCAATCGAAGAGATTCCCCCCACTCCACTGGAGAAGGAAGTAGAACACGAGAAAAACGATGAAAACACAGATTAAGACCTTGAATGTGAACTACAATTGAGCCCAATGGATGTAGACAAAGCCTTGGTTAATGCAATAAAGTTGACTAAATATTCTACTGTAGCAACTTTGAGGGCAGCATGCTCATTTCTCGGCATTTTTCTCCCGGAAAGGGCGAGGCCACCCTGGCTTTGCAGGGACAGAGGACTACCGAAGAGGGAGGCGGCTCTCACCGGGGCCTTCATCCCACCGCGCATCGGCAAGGACTGTGTGAAGGGGCGGGGATTCCCCATCCAGGAATTCCTCGCCAGCCAAGGGGAGTTCCAGCAGGCTGGCTGCCAACGCGCGGTGTGCGGCAAAAGCAACCAGGCTGGCCCAGCGGCGGGTGTAGGCCGCCATGGCTGCTTGGCGCATAGGGCCTGGCATTTCAGGCAATGGCTCTAAGCTAAAGGTTTACACAAAGACCCTCAATCACAACAAAAAGATGGAACTCTCAATCCCAAAAGTTTGGTGAGTGAAGCAAAAGCTCAAAAGACAAGAGAAGCACTAGGACAAAGTGTGGCAAAGGTGTCAGATGAAGCCACTCAGGCAAGGCACAGGTTGACACATATGCCATTTGCCAATTGGGGTGAGGAGTGCGTTGAGCATCGGGCACGTCCAGATCGCCATGACAGAACAGATGGAGTAAAAAGAGGTCTACCTGAAGTGAGCGTTGCCTTTTCTACATGAGAGCAAGAGATTCAGAGACAAAGTCAGCAAGAACAGTATGTTGGTTAGTTGCAATTGACAGCCAGACTGGATACATTCATGTTGCGCCATTGGGAAGCAAGAGCCCATTTCGCCTAATTGTGCAAGAGCTGATGAGTCTCAGTCAACTGCTGGGATATTCAGCAATTGCCTACAGGAGTGACAATGAATCCACAACAGGACGAATCCTCAAGATGCTGATCAATGCTCACCACAGTCTAGGACTCACCTTTTTGTCCCCCGCTCCTTTTTCCGCGGAAAGTTCTGGTGGAAAGCCATTTAAAAACCAGCAGCTCCCGGATGCGCAAGGCCATGCCGGCGGCCACCGGATGTGCGAAAAGTCCACCGGCTGGGCTAAAGTCCAGACCCACGACGGCCTTTAGGGACCCCCTCGAGCAAGGAGTTCGCCTCAGGGCAAGTGTTCCGCTTCAGCGGAATCATCACAAGGGAGCGAAACCAATGAAGCAGCAAGAGCGTAAATGGTTTCACGCGTGATGATGGCAGAATATCGCGCGAGGTATGCTGCGGTGGCGGCTGCCCGGATGGTTCGGGGGACCGAGCGTGCTCGGGTTTGCGCCAACTGTCGGAGGAAGTGTGTGGCCTCGGTGCTCCACCTGCCCCCATATCTTGAGTGGCAATCAGGATCAAACGGCAGCGGCGGGGTGTACGGAACTCAGGGTACGCCCGCTCTTTGGCCTTTCTTGCAGCCAGCAACGCCGCTGCTGCAAATTCCTCCCTCGCCGTCGTGGTTGGCCGGTGCGTGGCGCAACCAACGTGGTGTCGATGGCCCGTTGCCTGCCGTTGTGGGGTGCCAAGCCGTTGGCAATGACTTCAATTCGTCGGTCTCACTACGAGATTGAACACTTCAAAGCTTGGAGGTCAATCATTTCAGTCAGGGAATACAGTTGACAGGGCAGGAAGTTTTGTTGAATTCATTGAAAGTGTGCAGTCAAGACTTGGAATCAAGATAGGATCAGATCATGCACTTTGGACTTGGGCAGCAAGACATGCCAGCTGGGTGCTAGATAGTTTTCAGCCAGCCAAGGGCGCAATTCCCTATGAATTTGTCCACGCCAGAAAACGGAAGGACTTTTGGCTGCGTATGGTGAAACATTTCATGGTTACATCAGGGGCCTCGACAAAGGAGAGGCAACATGGCATCTATGGTTGTTCTTGGGGAAGGGTGAAAAACAACGCACCTGTGTGCTGACAGATGGTGCGCAGGTAGTGCTACACAAATGCATCAGGAAAGCAGATCAAGATTGGTCAAAGTACCTGCCAAGCCAAGCTACAAAAGTTTCAAATGCTTACTCATCGGAAACCTTTGAGGCAGAAACATTGCCACAAAAACGGGGGCAAACGCATTGCCAGCAGCACGGACACAAATTCCTCGAGGAAGGAGATAGCCCCATGAAGAAGCGCAGGCCATCAAATGATTCAAGCAATAAAACCAAGATCAACTTGGTGAAAGTTGCACGTGAAGATCTTTATCATATAGACATATAGACATAAATGAAAAACTGTCCCCAGTTGCAGAAGAAGTTGGTGAAGAAGACTGGGAAGAAGAAAAAGGCGATCAAGAAAGTTAAGTGAATGGACCTGAATGTGACGGAGTGCATGAACCAGAAGAAAATCCAGAAGAATGGATAGAAAGGGTAGCTGATGAAGTTGAAGTTCCGTGCCCCACCGGTCCCATTTTCCAAAGCCACCACGACTAGGCGGACACGTCCTCTTCCCACCAACTCAGGGTATGCCCTTTCCTCGGCCAGCCGGGCGCTGCAGCCCATGTGGCGCAAACTAGGCCTATATATCAGAAACACAACCAAAAAGGGCATGCACGAGCCCACTTATGGCCATGTCAGGCACCAGGACGGCTGATATTCATTTTGCTCGCCATGTAGTCCTTCGGACATCGAGAAAGTCCAGGGCGCACTGATCAGCGCCACGAATATCGAGCCTGTAAGGAATAGTTTGGCGCCTTTTCTGGCGCAAGCTCCAAGCTGGCCATACAGCTCAACCTCAGACTATTTGCATGTAAAAAGGTGCGAGGGAAAAAAATGTGTGGTGGTAGTTGCTGGACATTGATCTTCCCGATCTGCTCTTCATAGGCTTTTAGCATCCGCTGGATGTAGTTACCTGGCTGGATCCATAGTCAAATGTCTTTTTGTTTGCGTTTTCCTTGCAGAAAGTTAAATGCATCATCATTTTTTCAATTTTGCAAACCCTGGTGTGTAACCTGCCTTGAACCCTTGGAAAAATTCGCTGATGTAATTGAAGAGCCCGTGAAAAACCAGTCACCCACATGGATAAAAAGGATCTTTTTCTCATGCCTCCCCAGGCATGGACACTCAGCACTGCACTGAACCTGTAATTGAGTTCCTCGGTGGGGCACGGGTACAGTGTGAGAAAATCAAGCCATGTTCTTGTTTCTTTTTGCTCAGGTTCCCTGTCCAAGTAAATTTTCCCTCACAAAGAACTCGATCCATTCCGCTCAAGTTTACTTTCAATGGTTTCTCCTGGGGGGCCTGCAAGAATTGCTCTTTCATGTCATGAGAAAAATCTGCACAAGGATAGGCCATTATATCTGCACCGTTTATTCAAATGCGCGCCACCTTCTGATGAAGAGGTTGTTTGGAAAGTGAAACCTTTAGATGGAAAGTTGCTATAGGCTCAGAAAAGGAAAACTTGAGAGGAGGGAGACACGAAAGGTAGGACAGCGGGAAGAGAAGAGAACGCGAGAGGCAGGAACAAAAATGCATTGTTCGACATGGTGATTTATCCCCTCGGAGGCGACCTTTCGTAAATATATGTTCATATGCACTCTAAATGTTCAAACATATGCTCTCGAAATGTTCAAAAAGGTTCTTAGGAAAACAAACTTGCCCCATGGCTCAGATCATCGGTGAGCATTGAATGGGAACATCATAGGATTTGAACTATCCTGAAACCATAAGAGGCTCACGAAGACGCTCCCCAGGAGAGAATTGACGTGCTTCACAAAACAAACTCTAGGTATGTACCCCCTCGGGGAACACCTTTCGTGATTAGAATTTCATATTCACTCTTTCTACATGTTCAAGAGGGTTTCAACTATCCTGAAATCATGAGAGGCTCACGAAGACGTTCTCCAGGAGAGAATTGATTTTAGAGGGGGGAGGGAGGAGGGGGTCTGTATTGAATTCCAAGGGGGTGGGGGGGCGGGGTCTGTATTGAAAAATCAATTCGAAGGGGGGGGGGGGGGGGGGGGGGTCTGAATTGAGCGATCAATTATTAGACCCGGACGTCCCAACACTTGCTTCGCAAGACAAACTCAAGGTATCCCCTAAAGGGCTACCTTTCGTGACTTCTATATGGTGCAAGTGCAAAAAATGGTGTGGATCATTCAGTGCTTGTATTTCAACCAGCGTGGTAATGTCAAAGGCGAAACTGACCTCAGTGAGGAATTTTCAATTAATGAGGGCGTGCGACAAATGTGTGTTGTCAGTCCTACGTTTTTCACTGAAGTATTGCAATGGGCCATGCGCAAGTGGCGCTCCAAAGTGGAAAGTGAAGGCTTAGGCATTGACATGCATGACGGTTTGCCACGATTGCTGGATTTGAGGCTCGCTTGATCATATTTTTATATTCGGATGCCCTCGAAAATGTGCTGGACGAAGTTTGGTTGTTTCTGCATGTGGACAAGACGGTTTGCTCTTGACCCCTGAAGCCCGGCCGTCCCATTTCCTGAAGACACGACGACAAACAAATTCTATGCGACCGCACAGCGCGTTTGAAAGATCGACTGCACTACTTTGATGCCACCGTTTCTCCCGCTGCTCTCACGTTTCACCAAGGAGATCTCCACCCAATGGATGTAACATGTCGAAAAATTGTTTTGTACCGTGGTGGGCCCGCCTGTTGGAATTAATTAGTCCAGCGATTGGCATGTCATCCCGCATTTATGGAATGACCGGGTCCAAAAGTTCGCCGTTGTATGGAGAACTATTGGCAATTGGGCGGCTATGTTGCCAATCTCCCGCAACATCTCTTCCAGGATTTGTTGTCCCGTGTGTCGGTTCGTATTGAACTCGCTTTCGTGGTTCTGCTGATTCCCGATCTTGCTTTGCATTTCTGGCAGTCATGCAGTTCCCAGAAACAGCCGCTTGATACAAACAGGAATGTGTTGCCGGCATTGCAACCCCAAAGGAGGTGACGCAAAAAAACACTGAAATCTATATAAACAGCAGAGATGGCAGAATGAAGGCGGCTTCATCAGTGGCATTTTGATAAAAGAGAACATGGAATCAAATCTTCCGAACACCGCCAACAAAATATTGTAAGCCCTGCCGAAGTGCATGTCCTGAATCAATCGTTTTCTTCGTTTAATACGTGTCTTGTGCGCTTGGGATGTAGCCGTTGAAAGCACACTGGTGCGTTTTTTGTTGATGATCCTTCTGGTGCGTTCTGGTTGTCCACGCAGCTGTAACCCACAGCCCGCCTAGCACAAGGAAACCAAATGTGTCAGTACGATGCATTCATTCTTGTCATGGAACCACAAATTTGTGCAGATTAGCATTGCACAAGCAATGCCACACAACGGCTCCAGCCTCACCGTTTAACAGTTGAAAGAATCAAATCAATTGTCCCCCCTATTCTTTTGCATCGCGCAAAAATGTTCCATTTTTAGTGCCACGAAAACACGTTTTCCCGGCTTTTGCTCCTGGTGCGTCAGGGTTGTGTAGCACGCACGTGTCTCTTGCTCGTCCGTCAAGGCCGGGGTGGAGGCGAGGCCAGCCAACATGAATCAATTTCGTCACTTCTGGGTTTCTCTATTGTTTGAGCCACAGCCGAAGCAGCAAAATTCAGAATCCCTCGGAGTGATGGTGAGTTTGCAAGTGTTTCATTCTTGGAGCCCTGCAGTCGCCACAATGGGTTTGATTCCACCTACCCGGTGCAGGCAGTAAGCAGGCACAGGAAACAGCAAGGTCACTCCTCTTAATTGATTTTTGCAATTGCACTTTGCCATGCCAATGCTGTAGGTTTGGACACGCTAAGCCAAGGTTGCTTGTCAACAGGCATTTTCAACGGCGTTCCGTTTTTCTTCTCTCTGCTGTGTTGAGCCGCCGGGGAGGTCAGCTTCATCCCGGTTCCCGTTTGTGTGGCGCCAGTCTGTGGAAGGGAGCGATTGCAAGGGGGTCATATGTACAGCGGCGAGAGCCAATAAACTCGGGTAGGTGCCCTTTTCCATTCGCCTGATGGCGCACCGTGCCACCTGCCCCAGAGAAGGTTCCGCCGCCATGATTGCAATGATGGCCCAAGGTGGCCAGGTGGTAACCCAGTAGCGACAACCTCAAAGCTGCGGCTGCTGAAAGACCCGGCCGAGCCGGCCAACAAAACACACAGCTCCAGAACCTGGAAGTTTTGGGGCTTAGCAAGGCCACCCGCGCAAGTAGCTGTTTGGCCTTGGAAGTCGGAAACTACCACCTCCCTCACATCACGGTAGTTCGTCCAGATTTGGTGTGCATTGGCCAGTGTTACACCAGGGCAGCTCTATTGGCTTGCGGCTTCGTAGGTCGGTTTTTCCTTCCTAAAAGGGCAGGACCGAATTTGGCGTTGGAGCAACGAAACTTAGAGAAAACAACGCACTGACGCGAAAACATACTTCAATCTATTATGTTTTAGGCGAACTCCAAACCAAGCGCCAAAAGACAAACCACCCTGGCTTTGAAAACAAAACGAGAGCTTTGCTGCAAAAATTTTTTTGTCGACCACTTGGAATACTTCCACCCATGAACGGCAGTTAGTCTCAACTCGAAAAGCAAGGCGCACCTTTTTTTTCCTTCCTTGACACGGGTGGGTGGTCATACAGCTTTCATGGCATCCTTTTGGTGCATGTGCATGTGGCCTGACGCGCGCGTCCGCATTGACGGCTTTTGCGTGCATTTGATGGCCTGAGCGGAGTTCTGCTTGCTGAACGGCTTTTGAGTTAAAGTTGGGCGGTGGTGTTCTGTGTCAGCGTTTGCACAAGGGAGGTCATAATGCAGATGGTGCCACCCACCTACGCGTAAGGGGCGTCACCCGTGTTGCCAAGTTGTGGTCCCACCTCAGACGAAACTGAGGAAATTGTAGACCTTGTGTACGAATTGGCACGACGCTTCCTCCAACAAGTGTTTTGCCAGGTGTTTGGCCAACGATCGCCTTTGGGTTTAATGGACTGGACCGCCGTGGGCTACTACCATAGTATGGGTACACCGACAGTGGCCCGGGATGGATTTGCAAGAGGCCGACAGATCCAGTTCAGGTACGGTCACTGTACTTGGGGTTGAGACAAGCAGCTAGCTAACAAATTTGGGATTTTTTCCTTCAGGGATGCGGAAGATGGATGGGAAACAGCCCAGCCAAGGACACACGAAACACATAGCAACAGCGGATGAGATGGCGGAACCTTTGGACCGCAAAACCACACACTGTGACTGTGTTACCAGGCACCTGTGGACATCAGCAAGGCGACTGTATATGGCATGTGCAATTTTGTGGGCGACAGTGACGGACAACCTTTTTTTCGATCTGTGGCCCTCGTCTTTTGAGGTGACTATGTCATACCACATGACGTCTGTTGAAGTGCTCAGTTCGATTCACAATTGTTGCGGCTGAGTCTTTCTTGATGGAGGTCTGTAGTGTGGGGCCTGCACACTGATGGGAAAAATATGCATTCAGACAGATCCCTAACGCTGCCAAGCGGTGGGTGGCCTTAGCCATGGTGACCAAGCTGAATGGCGAGGCCGTCAGGGGGCATGGTGGTGGGATTCTACAAGAGTGTCCCTCAAGAGCACCCTACAACAATGTCGCACAAGAGCATCCTGCAAGTTGTTCCACAACTGAAAATTTTGCAAAAGTGCCCAACAAGAGTGCCCTATTTTTTGGTAAGAGGCGCACAAGAGACTCTCAGCCAGAATTGCTAAGAAGAAACAGGACGCCACAGAAACAAACCACTGTGAAACCTACAGTTTCTGGTTCTAAGTATGTCATGTCCCGCATGTAGAAAGTCAACAGAATCGAGAAACTATATTGTCAAGTATCAAAAACCTACAAACCATGGAGGAAGGCAAGGCTCAGTGGACAAGCGTCGGCAAGCGCGTGCTTCGGAAGTGTTGAACTTGCATTGTTCAATCCAGCGCGCATCATTGCAGCAACGTTCTCTGCACCATATTCTCTCAAATCCGTTCGGAATCAAGTGGCGGCAGGTGGCATCACAGTATCAAGTTCCGGTGAAGCGAAAAGACACGGGAAGTGCTACCGCTGGCTTTGTCAATCGTAAAAAACAGAACAAAAAATTCGGCAACTGCGCCACATCAGTTGGACGCATAAAAGGCCAGAGAAAACACAAAGTGACCAAACGCAACTTCCAAAAAATCTAGGTCCTACGCACCGTATCTTCGCCTTTGAAGCACAAGTGTCAAGCACAGCGACGGCCAGTCCCTTTTTTTGGCCAAAAACCCGGTATTCGTCTTTAAGCACTCCTCCAAAAGCCACAAAACGTGGCCAAGACCTCTGAATGTTGAACTGAACATTCAATTCTCCAGATGAAACCTTGCACCTAGGCACCTTTTCTTGATTCACAAAAGGGCGGCAACAATGTCAACTATGCATGCTGTGACGATGTCAAACATGCAATGTACAAAGATTATGGTCTATATACATGGAAAATGGTTCGCACTCCTTCTTGGCGCTGCGAAACTCCAAGGTGCTTCTTTGAGTTCACTTTGCCACCATAGTCTCCATAGTCCATTTTTTCCACTCAATTCTTGTTTCTCTCTCTCTCTCTCTCTCTTTGCAGGCTTATTCAATTCATCCAAGAACTGGGTTCCTGAAGCGTACTTCTGATGGATCAACATCTGGGTTGTCCCTCTGCGTCCTGCTATTTCAAATAGCTGCTCACACTTTTCTTGTTTTCGGTCACATCTCTGCAGAATCTTGGTCTCCTATCCCCAGTAGGTTCCACTGTGTGCACACCAGCTCTCTGAGTTGAGGGAGCTTCGTCAGGCGCCGGAAGGCGCACCTGAAAGCAATGACTGCCATAGGCAAGCTGCCCGCCACAGGCCACAGCTCTTCCTGCCTTCGCAATGCTTGGAACGATTGTGACCAGGGTAAAGCTGTTTTCCAAAGCCTGACCTGCATTGCTCTTTGATCATCGAGCTTCGACCAGTGCACTCCGAGAGAACTTCTCCGGCGCAGCTCACAGTTGGAAGCTGCTAGATAGCTTGAGCACTTGCGCCAGCAAGTGCTTGTGACTTGGCCTGTCCACATACAGGCCTTTCGCACAATGCCTCTTCGTATGCAAACCGACAGCAGCTTGAATTTGAATTCGTGGCCCAGGTAGCAAATAGCCGCAGTTCCCCTTTTCACCAAGTTTCACCTATGATGTACAGAGACGAAACTCCGCTGTTCTCGCGTGTTTGCTTGTGTTTTGGTTTTGCTTTTTGTTTGGTGGCTTTGGGGTTTTGTTGGCCTGGTGTCCTTCTTGTTTCTGTTTTTTGATAACAGTCGCCGTTGGACGCAATGGAAACATTGAGCGTATCGGGGCGTCGACGCTGGACTTGCAAGGTTTGGCGTTCCTGTGGGTAGGTATCTCACCTCGCACCTGGAATGGCTGCCGTGCGTTTTCAGCGTTTTTTGATGGAACCGCTTCAAAAATGCATCAACGAGCGGCCCCAAAACGGGGGACAACTTGAACATCATTTTGCTCTGCTATTTCGTTGCCTCATGACCCCCGTTTTGGGGGGTTAGATTCCGTCCCCCGCTTCCGTTGAAAAACGCTGAAAACGCACGGTCGATCCGAGCCATTCCAGGTGCGAGGTGAGATTGCTACCCACGGGAACGCCAAACCTTGCAAGGCCAGCGTCGACGCCCAGATACGCCCAATGTTTGCATTGTGTCCAACGGCGACAGGGGAGGCCCACTGTGGCGACCCCGGGCTCCACAGCGCTTTTCAACCTCGTTTTTGGGGCCACTAAATTCACCGCTGCAACTGCTGCAGCTCACCGCACGACTTGGAAACAGCTGCGGGCTAAAATTCTAACCAGGCCACCTTCAAGCCCTGTGGATTCAAAAAACGCAACAACCAATCCACTTTCAATTGGTACTCCTTTAAAAGTATTATAAGGTCCCGGGTCCCCGTTCGGCCTCGTCGGCCTCGTTCAGCGTGGAGAGGATGGAAAATGGCCTGTCTTTGGAGGCCGAGCGAGGCCTCGTCACGCGCGCAGTCGGCCTCGTCCAGCGTGGCTCGTCCGGCCTCGTCATCGGTGTAACAGACCTCGTCCAGCGTGGAGAGGACATGAAATCAGGTCTTGCTCGACCATTGGAAAACTACTTCTGCCTTGGGTTCAACTTCCAAAACACCCGCTCCACCTCAAAAAACTTGCAAGCTCGACTAGAAAAGTGCTCAAATCATTCTGGGGCATGATTCCAACCAACTCAACCGCCCGCCCACATCACGTAAAATCAAAAACAAACGGAACCAGGTCGGTTGCCAAAAATCTCCGCCGCGCATGGAAATTGTCGGCGACGCTCAAGGCACCCTAACCTACGACACGCAACCCACCAAATATCCAACTGACCACGAAACGCCACCCCTTCCACCCACCCAAACGGACGAACAACAAAAAGCCGACCAACAAAAAACACCAAGCATGCCAAACGCCCATCATTACACCATGCCAGAACAGCTGGATCACAACGCTAGCCAAAACATGCTCCGCCGGCGGCCCCAAAAACGAGGGCCAAAAACGCTGTAGAGTCCGGGGTCGCCACAGTAGGCCTCCCCAGTATGCGCATTAGCAAAAGATGACCTGTGCACACCGCACACATGGCGTCTCCACTCGTGCAAAAAAAAAGGAGGACAGCAGCCTGCAATGCTGCAGCCCTGGAAATGGCGAGGTGGAAAAATGACCTATATTATCTCACCTCACCACCACAGCAGGAAATGACATTGAGTTTTTTTTGCACGAGTGGAGACGCCATGTGTGCAGGATGCACAGGTCATCTGTCTAAAGGTGGAGACTCTGCAAGTTACAGGGGGGAGAGAACCAAGAAACAAACAAAACAACAGAACAGAACAAAACAACAACCAAACACCGAGAAAGAAACCCCCAAGCAGCAAACTGCAGAGTATCGCACTGTACGTGAGTGAACATGGTGAAACATGTGAAACGATGCCACTACACCCGGGGGAACAGAATTGGTTGACAGTTTTCACGCCCATTTCAGAGTCCCACTCTTTCATCTAGCATTCTGCCACCTCCGGCCCATGGTTCCACCTGCGCCAGCAGCAAAACACGCTCTCGACGACGCAAAGTAGTGCTTCAGGCTTTTTGAAACACAAGAGGGCACCGCCATGAATTTTTTTCGGTTTTTGGAGATTTCAAACTGGCCAAACACGACGGTAGTCTGGAAAGTCCCGGATCATTTGCGTTTTTTTGGCGCAGCTTTCCCGCCCCTTGTCCCCAGTTCCCTGTCCCAAGTCCTGCGATTCCCTGTCCCAGTTCCCTGTCCCAGTTCCCTTCCCTGTCCCAGTTCCCTGTCCCCAGTTCCCTGCCCCCCAGTTCCCTGTCCCAGTTCCCTGCCCCCAGTTCCCTGTCGCCTTCCCTGTCCCCAGTTCCCTGTCCCAAGTTCCCTCTCCCCAGTTTGCTGCCCCCAGTTCCCTGCCACAGTTCCCTGTCCCAGTTCCCTGAAGTTTTCTGTCCTGAGTTCCCCCTCCGCAGGTCCCTGTCCCCAAGCCGTTCCTTTTCCCTAATTCCCTTGTAGGCCTTGATCAGCGACTTGAGGTTCTACATAGTTGGAGATCAGCCTCGTCTGAGATCCACCTCTAGCCTTGATCAGCGACTTGAGGGCTTACATAGTTGGAGAATAAAATCAGGAAGCATGAAGTGAAAACGCCGCCCTCAAAGATACAACATTAAATCATTAGGGGTTAAGTGAAAACGCCGCCCTCAAAGATACAACATTAAATCGTTAGGGGTTAAGTGAAAACGCCGCCCTCAAAGATACAACATTAAATCATTACGGGTTAAGTGAAAACGCCGCCCTCAATGATGGCCCCAAGTCAGCTGCTTTGCAGGAGACGATGTTCTGGCAGCGTTCTGTAACCCAAGCTTTTGTTAATTCATCATTGAGGGCGGCGTTTTCACTTAACCACTAATGATTTAACGCTGCATCTTTGAGGGCGGCGTTTTCACTTCATGCTTCCTGATTTGACTTTGATACCACCAACATTGAGCAGGGTGGCTGCTTTTTTTCTTAATGCTTCGTCTGAGATCAGCTCTGTCTGAGATCAGCAGTTTCGTTTTTTTTCGGAAGCTTGAGCTGGGACATCAACATTAATGCTTCGTCTGAGATCAGCTCTGTCTGAGATCAGCAGTTTCGTTCTTTTTCGGAAGCTTGAGCTGGGACACCAACATTGACTCCAACTATGCAGGCCCTCAAGCCGCTGATCAAGGCCTGCAGGTGGATCTCAGACGAGGCTGATCTCCAACTAATGTGTAGAACCTCAAGTCGCTGATCAAGGCCAACAGGTGGATCTCAGACGAGGCTGATCTCCAACTACTGTATGTAGAGCAGGGAACTGGGGACAGGGAACTGGGGGCAGGGAACTGGGGGCAGCAAACTGGGGACAGGGAACTTGGGACAGGGAACTGGGGGCAGCAAACTGGGGGCAAGGAACTGGGACAGGGAACTTGGGCAGGGAACTGGGGGCAGCAAACTGGAGACAGGGAACTGGGGACGGGGACAGGGAACTGGGGGCAGGGAACTGGGGCAGGAAACTGGGGGCAGGGAACTGGGGGGGAGCAAACTGGGGACAGGGAAGGGCAGGGAACTGGGGGCAGGGAACTGGGGGCGGACAAGGAACTTGGGACAGGGAAGTGGGGACAGGGAACTGGGAGCAGGGAACTGGGACAGGGAACTGGCGGGCAGGGAACTGGGGGGAGCAACCTGGGGACAATCAGCTTCTAGAATCCCTCTTCTTTTCTGCAAATGAAGCTTCAAACATGGCTCATCGGAGGGTGAATAATAGATACTATCAAGACACAAGGGTGTGTCAGCCACTTTTTTGGGCAACTCTGATGGAGGAGGTTGGAGTTCCTTGAAAACAAAAAACGGTGCATAGAGGTTCTACATAGTTGGAGATCAGCCTCGTCTGAGATCCACCTGTAGGCCTTGATCAGCGACTTGAGGTTCTACATACAATAGTTGGAGATCAGCCCAGTTCCCTGTCCCCAGTTCCAATCCCCTCCCCCCACTTCCCTGCCTCCAAAACCTTGAAATTCTTGCCGGCCAATCTACGTCTCCCGGGAGTAGTAGTAGTAGTAGTAGTAGTGGTAGTAGTAGTAGTAGGAGTAGTAGTAGTAGTAGTAGCTGAAAATCTTCACGGTATATACTATTTGCTTCTTTAGAAAAAACATTTTCTTCATTTCAAGTCAAAATAGATAGCCAAAAAAAGCGTTAAATCGTTAATTCGTTAAGCTTGATCTTTCAATAAGTGTTTTTATCAAAGGAAGTTTAGTGTGCAAAACTTCCGTGTTACGGACATTCAACAGCTGTTCAACCACCACTCATCATACACCACTCATCAAACACCACTCATCATACACCACTCATCATACACCACTCATCATACACCACTCATCATACACCACTTTTCATACACCACTCATCATACACCACTCAT
>CAXAMN010024917.1:1715435-1754143 GCA_963970005.1 Durusdinium trenchii
TAAAACCTATGAAAAAACATGCCGCTGTAAACGGGACCTCCTCGGTACCGCATTGTTATTCGCATTTTCATTGGAAAGTGTGGTTTGGCCCAAGTGGCAGTCCTTGATTTTGGCGCAGTCGTAAGGTGGAGCAACATGTTTCATGAAAACGCACACCAGCCTCATCCCTTTGTTTGAAGCTCTTTTTCTTCAAATTAGGCTTCTTTGGTATGTGCAGTTTGCTGGCAAATGGAGATGTGGCGGCTGAGCGTGCTCAAGCAGCTCGCAAAGAGCTTGCTGAGTTGAATCGGCAAATTCGTAATTTGGCCAAGCGATGCAAAAGGGCTGAGGGAAAAGCTTTTGAAAGGAGGCCTGCGAAGTTGAGTAGAACGAGCAGTGCGCGGCGGCGGTGTCCTGCAAGCAGCCGCAAATGCATGATGGTGTATGTTTTGGCTGGGTGTTCTTCTCCTGTGGCAGTTGACTTTGCGCTGGGTCGTGGCTGGCGTCGCAGGAGACCCTGTGCCAAGGAAGGAGGTGGAGACGCAGAAGTGAAGAACAAGTTGACATCTGAGATTGAATCTGCGTTTGCGTCTCTACCTTTGTCCGGGCTGGTGGCTGTAGACTTGGACCCCGTCGCCCACTTCGAGCTTTGTGACCTCTTGTGCGCCCACAAATACATAATGGAGCACAGACTGCATGAGTGGATATCAACCCTCAACTGTTGCCAGGGTGTAGCGCCTTCTCGTGCGCAGGTTGTTGCAGAGCTGCCTGGGTGCATTTCCCTTCACGCTCCTGCAGAAATTCGGGAACGCTTGTGCCGTTGTGTGCAAGGTACTGCACGGAAGCAGCGCCGGTGGTTGGCTCGGTTTCGGAAGAGATGGCAGATAGGCTACAGGATGCTGAAGGTGCAGGACCAACTTCCTTTTGAAGAGAAGCGCCAAAAGGCCAGGTTTGTGTTGTTGGGGTTTGTGAAGAAAGACCAGTTGCCTCACTTCTTTCACAACAGGTTTGCTTCTGGTCGGATTGTCAATCATTTGTTGTCAGAATGGTCGGTGGGGGGGGGCGTTTCTGGGGTCGTGGAACGGTGCCTTGACAGGCCTTAACGTAATGTAATCAAAGAGGGCGGCCCCAAAATTGGGTTCGTCTCACGAACCCAGATTTGGCTCCAAATGTGTTTGCTTTGTGGCGTATGCGCTGAGGCGATGGCCTTCTACCAATGGATGAACCTGGCTCATGCAGAGGCTCCACCTGATCGCCCCCCGCTTTGCATCAACATGGATGAATCGGCTCTTGTCCGTCATGTGACAGGGCTTCGTGGTTGTGTGGCAAAAGCTTCTCAAATTGCAAGTGTTGCAGTGGATCGGGCGACGCTGGCTGACCGCCGCTCTTACATGTCCTACCTTGCTTGCATCTCAGATGATGTGACTGTGCAAGACCGCTTGCCACAGGTCATCCTTGGAAACCAGCATCAGCTAAGTGTTGCCCTGATGCGGTCCATGGACCTTCCTTCAAACGTTGTTGTGTGGCGCCAGCAGTCGGCGTGGAACTCGCGCGAGACAATGAGGAGGTGGTTGTCCCTCTTGTCAAAGTCCCTTGGAGAGCTTGTGAAGAGGAGATATGTGATTCTTCTTCTTGACGTGCATTTGTCGCACATAGACAAGAGCATCTATGTTCATGCGCGCCGGTGTGGCGTGAGATTGGTGTACATCCCGGCGAAGATGACAAGCTTCCTTCAACCATGTGATACGCATCTTTTCGCCAAGTTCAAACATGCCTTCCGGGTTTCTTGGCAAAGGACTCGCTCCTTGTCGCCTGGTGGTGTCGTGTCGACTGCATCTTGGATGCAGGTAGTGGTAGACGCAATCCAACAAGTTTTACCCAAAACAAACTGGCGCAGCGCATTTCTGTCCAACGGCATTGTGGAGAAGCAGCGCGCTCTGTCAATGCGGCTACGCACTGAGTTCGGCTTTGATGATGGTGGCGTTGAATTACCTTGTGTGCCTCCTACTGCGGCAGATGCATTGTCCATTTTCCCCCAGCGAATGAAACTGGATATAATGTCCTATGTCTTGTGGCAGACGAAAGAAGCTCGGACTAAGCGTGTGGGACAAGCCGAGGATCTTGGACAGAGTGAGACACTTCGGCCAAAGCGGCGGACTCTGCCCCCTACTTTTGAGCGTTCCAAAGTGTTTCGAATTCCCCGCACCATAGACTAACCAGGGAGGTCACCTTTGTGCGGCGCAGTTTCACGTATGTGTTTGCAGGCTCAAAAACGGGGCTGCGCAAAACCCTCCCTGCCCAGCTTCTTGCCCAGTGCAACAGAGCAAAAAAGAGCGCAACGCCGTGTAGACACAGTGCAACGCACAGTGCAACACACCACGCAACGCTGCTATTTATGTGAGATTTTGCTGTTTCAGAAACTTGTCAGCTGCCCTTTCAAAAAGGTCAATGGTTTTTCCTGTCCACGACCACGCAACGCTGTAAATTACAGCGTTGCGTGGTGGGTTGCACTGCGCGTTGCACTCGAGCGTACCTTGCGGAGAACAGCGCCTCATTTCTAGACTTCTTGACATTGTGCGTTTGATGTGTCGACAGAGGGATTTGGTTCAGTTTAGTCGGTGTCCCTTTCAAGGGAGTATATATGACTGCAAACTCACGCTGAACGCGCGTCCACTGGCTCGTACTTGAGAGGAGTTTTCTGGCCCTTTGGTTGGGGAGAGTTGTTGGGCGCCACAGCCACAGCGGGGCGAGCGTGCGCTCAGGCGCTGTCTCAGCCAGCAAAGCTCAGGCGCTGTCTAAGCCAGCTTGTTTCTTAGATAGAGCAAAATTGTACACTTTAATTGGTGCGTGCTTGGAACCTGTGGAAAGCAGGTTATGTTTTCTTAATACATTTCACTAGCCAAAATGCTTTGCCAGTTTGGGCTCAAGATTTTGTCGATTTTGGGTACCATCCTAGAGAGCTTCACCTGGGTTTGGTGTGCCGCTGGTGAGCGTGTGGTCTCCTTGCCAGGTCTACGTGGGTTACAGGAAGGTCCTGACCTCAAACTGCATTGAACAGTTACCCAGCGGACATGTTATCTGAAACCTCCCCGCAGACCGAACTTTCTCAGGTCACAAGCTGTTACAAGCTTCCCCTTCAACCCCAACTTAGCAATGTTGACTGGCGGACATTTTTCTGGATGGGTAGAGTTTGAGTGACTCTAGTTGACATCTTAGACGTGTGAAGTTTGTTGTGGCTTTTTGTCGGCGCGAATTGTTGGGCGCAGCCGGAAGCTCGGTTGGAGACAGCGCGCTTCACGCGTGTCCACCAACGTTCAAAGGTCCACAAAACTGATATGATATGATGTACGCCGGCAAATTGTTTGGCCATAAGAGAAGACAAGAGAAGAGCAGGACAAGAGGAGGACAAGGCCCGGTCACAGAGCCCAGCCACAAAATTCAGGGGCGCGGCCAGTCAGTGTGGCCAGCTCTTTTTTAAGATAGAAACCCAAACAGTAAACTGTTTGGAAAAATTACCAGCTGGCAGCTTGCAAAGCAGCGCAATAGGAAGTTTTGTTTCTGCTGTGTTTGTTGCCACGTACAGAGATGTTCTTGGGTGTCTCGATAGGTTTTACTTTCACACTTCTAGAGATTGTGCGCCTGATGTGTGAAATGGGCTCCTGAGCACGAGTATGCGAATGTGATACTGCAAGTTCTACGCTGAGGTACGGCTTTATTTTTGAAGCAGAATAACTCTCTCAAAGGCTCGGCGCTTGTCCGTGGACGGGGAACTTCGGTGCTCGGATGTCTTTTGTTTTTGCAGCGGACCCAGCAGGGCTTCTTCGGTTTTCTGGTCTCAAAGCGGGCGTGCAAGTGACAGGGTTTAGCAGTAGCATCCTAGTTGCAGCTGCAGCGCGCAGCGCATGGATGGTCCACCATTGCCAGAAGCGGCCCGGCCAGAAGATGCTGCTAGTTCCATATCTCCCGATGCCGACACCTTGCGGCAGGTAGCGACGCAATTGGTGAACAACCTTGACCTCCACCAATGCAGCGTCAAAGAGTGCAGAGCTAAAATCGCAGCTGCCTGCGGGTTGGAACGGGATGGATTGGAGGCACGGAAAGATGAAATCAATATCTTGATTCAAGAAGTCGTGGCGTCTCTTGACGCCAAGAAATCAAGCCAGCCGTCAAGCTGTTGCGAAGAGCTTGGTGTGGAGTCAAAGAACCCGAGGAGGGCTTACTTGGTCACTTTGTCACACACAGACAAAGAAGAGGGCGCTGACGGGCAGAAGTTGGTACCTCCAGGCACTTACACGCGCATGGAGGTCAGAGACTTTTTCTTGGGCGCCCTTCTCTCCACACAAGCAAACAGAGACCAGCCTCTTGCTTTTACAAGCATGGCTGTGTTTCAGGAGCGCCATGCGACGGGACAAATTCACTATCACGTTGCCCTGTCAGCTGACAAGTGTTTTCGCTTCGCACCCCTGAAGCGCCATTTGCTGGCTGCGCACGGGTTAGCCAGCCATTGGTCTGGAAAAACAGACGGGTATGCAGGGTGCATTGCGTATTGCTATTTGCCTTCGCCCACTAAGGCGGTGGAGGAATTGGATCCAACGCCGGAGCTGTGGCCTTCAAACCACCCGCCTTTGTCTGAAGCGAGCAGAGGGTCAGTGAGTGCGCAGAAGCTGGAAGCGCATCGGGAGGACCAAAGGCGCAAGCGCGCAGGCAAAGGCAAGGCAGAGCAGCGCGTGCGAGAAGTGGACTTGTGGCCCATCATTGTTAGGGAGAACATTTTGCCCGATGAGGTTTGCGCAGAAAAGTTGATGGCCTATGCCAAGCGCAGCGGTGGCCAAGCGTTGGTGGAGTTTTGCTTTGCCAACTGGGACAAGCTTCCGGGCATTGTTGCCAAATCGTGGAAGACGGAAAAAGTTGAGGACTTAGTGGCAGCAGCTTCGCAGAGTCGGCTGGAGATCCTGGAAGGAGCTTGCAGCGCTCCATGCACTTGCACGGGCCAGTGGGCCTGCTTTGCTGACGCCATCCTCTCGCAAAACGGCCACGACCCAGTTGAGTGGCGCAAGGCTGTGAGAGATTCGCTTGTGGGTGGGCGTTCGAAAGGCACTCTTGTGTGCCACGCAGGTTTTGAAGGAAACGAAGGCAAAAGCTTCTTGTTCCGCCCTTTGCCGTTGGTGTTTGGCGAGGACAATGTTTTTGTGACTCCGCCCAAGAGTGCCTTTCCCCTACTTGGCCTTGAGAAGGCAAGAGTGGTTTGGCTGGACGATTGGAGGTTCAATGAGGAAATTGTTTCTTGGGCGGTCCAACTCCTTTGGTTTGAAGGCGCCAGCTTTGTCATTGCGAGGCCACAGAACCTCTACTCAGGACACCTTCGCTATGTCAAGGATGACCCACTCTTCATAACCACACTGCAATCAGACCTGCATGCTTTGAAGGGGAAGCTGAAGCAAGGCGACTTGGACATGATGGTAAAACGCTTGAAATTGTTTGAGTTCAAGCAGAAAGTTACAACTCCCAGCCATGTCGCCAAAGGCTGCGGCTCTTGTTTCGCCCATTTCATCTTGGGCCCAGGGCTGCAGACGCGCGTTTTGCGCTCTGAAGCTGCGAAAAGGGGGGCCACGCCTTCAGGTGAAACGCCCGAGCCCAAAAGAATGATGTGCTTGTCTTGGACTGTGGACGACGTCTGTACCTACATTGCGGATTTGGAGTTGGGGCATGTTGTGGCGGCCTTTCGAGACAACGCAGTGGATGGCCGCATGCTGGCATCTTTATCTGAAACCGACCTAGTGTCTGAGCTGGGGTTGAAGCCTCTTCAGGCCCGCAAAGTCAAGGACCGCTTGACCTAGAGGAAGAAAAGGGATGTGATTTCACCGTGTCATTGGTGGCGTCGTCCAGTTTGAGACAACGAAACGTTTTTTTGGAACGAGTGCATGCTTTTGAGCAAGCCGCAGCGACCCGCTGTTGAGCGTGTGGTGTTCTTGAAGCCGCATCTTGCCAGGTCTATGTGGGTTGCAGGAAGAAGGTCCTGACCTCAAGCCGCTTTGAACAGCTCACCGGACGTGTTTCTCGGTTTACAAGCTTTCCCTCCAACCCCAACTTAGCAATGTTGACTGGCAGACTTTGCTGCGCTGGTCGTGTGGTAAACTCTAGTCATTTTTCTGGATGGGTAGAGTTTGAGTGACTTTAGTGGACATCTTAGACGTTTCTTGCAGCACGGTTCATTTCTACGCCATGCTAGTGGTGACTCTGTTCATCAACGTTGGAATTTGCGCGCGTGCAATTAAGCTGAGCGCTTGCTTCGAATGTGATTTTGTGCCACAACAGTCATTGCAACAACATTGCATTGAGGGGGTGCGGGGGAGGCCACATTTGCTTGGTACACTTCTCAGTTTGTGCGACGGTACACTTCTCGATTTGCCCGCTCGTGCGTTTCTCGATTTGTGCGACGGCACACTTGTTGATTTGCGCAGTGGTCCACATATCGATTTGTGCGCTCGTACACATTCGATTTGTGCAGTGGGGCGCACGTCTCCACTTCTGCAGTGATTGGATACTCTGATGTGTTTTGCGGTTCAGTTCAGTGGTAGACGAGACGCAGTGACCAGCGAACCAGGCAAGGAAGCGTGCAAAGGAAATTTGACTCAGTATCGCCTGACTTTACGCAGGTGTGATGGCGCCCAAGCGTCAGCGGGTTGAGGTGGGGAGGCAAACGCCATGTGTTAGCGTGTTCTTGCAACCTCAGAGGTCTTGTCCGCGGAAGCAGCCGCGCTCCAGCAACGGCGGGCAGTGCTGAAAGCGCAAAACAAAGAGCTCGCTAAGCAGCAGAAGCTGCTGCAAAAGCGGCGCCAAAGGTTGATGCAGGCCTTTTCCTCCTTTGTGTGTTGTTTTGAATTTTTGGGTCTGGCTGCAGGCAGCGCGGCAGCTGAGTCAAGATGACCTCGTCCTGTTGCTCCAACAAGGTTGTGTCATCCGACCACTGAGATATCATGTTCTTTTTTGTATGTTGGCTCCAGGTGCTCCTCAAGCGGGCGCTGCAGCCCTTCCTGTTGGCCTCGCTCCAGTTGTTGTCCCCCCTCCAGTTGTTGCTCCCGTTGTGGGTGCTGGACACGCTGTTGCTGTGGGTGGTGGTGAGGATGAAGGTGCAGGCAGGCGCTGTCAGATGTATATGTGTACCTTAAGCTTCGTCAGCTTGTTGCTGGCAGGGCCTGTGAACGATCCTGTGAACGAGCCAAGTGCGTGACTTGGATCTCTTTCATTCTTTTCCCTCTGTGTCCCCAAGTGCTGCAGGAGCAAGAGCTGCTGCCGCAGTTGGGATGGGTCAAAACGTTGCAGGCCAATGTTTTTCTGTTCTGGTTACAAGCGGGAACAAGTGGCGTGGGGTCATGGGTTGGCCCAAATATTGAACAGGTGTGGTGGAAGGAGAGAATGATGATGTCCTGGAGTTTGAGAGCGTTGGAGGCACAAGACCTGTTGAAGATCTGTGGTTTTGAAATTTGTTCACTCCTCCAGCAGGTGATGATGAAGAGGGTGATGAGGGTGCCGGCACAGGACATTGTTGCGCGAGATAGAGGGCGCTAGACTAATCCTTTTGGCTTTGGGCGTAGGACTGACGGAGTGAGTGTGCCACGAGCCCACGACAGCAGAGGCTCAGGTGAAAGGGCGCTCTAGTTTTCGAGGCTTACAGCTTGAACGCTAGAGAAACCCGTACAGAACCCACAGAAAGAAAAGCGCGAGTGTTTGCGCACGTGCTGACGCGCGCCATGCAGTGTGCAAGTGTTCAAGCGCAGTCGCTGTGTTGACGACGCCCGCCCAGGTTGGCTTGGTTCAGGTCTTCCACAGTCACAGCCTCAGGGCGCAAAACCTTAATCAGAGTCCCCAGTTTTGGTGCCATAAAACCTATGAAAAAACATGCCGCTGTAAACGGGACCTCCTCGGTATGGCTTACTGGGAACCCCACTTTCAGGCTTCAACTTGTGGCCCACAAGCAGGCGCTTCAAGACCACATGGGCTATAGTCAAGAAGCCACTGACCCAGGTAATATAGCTCGCCGAACTGTCCCCCCGCCAGAATCGGGAAGCTCCTCGTCGGCAGCGTGGCCTTCCTGGCACAGTAGGCCCTCCCCATCGCCCTCGCCCTATGGGTGGTCCTATGGTTGGTGGCAGTAAGGTAGTTGGCAGTAGGACTTATCCCGATCAACAAACGTCTTCGAGTTGCTTGATCATTTCCAGGGGGTGGGTGGCCTTAGCCACCCTCCTACTTGTGGCCTAATTGTCATAACAGGGTTCGCAAAGATTATCTCTTCGGTGTCTCTGTGATTTGGCTCAAGCAAACAAAGCAAGCACGTGCGAGCTACCGCCTACGCGACAATGCCGACTCCCCAAGACCGTTATGAGATCAACCTCGAGTTGGTTACCATAGCTGGTACGGTATATGCAATGCAAACAGACCTCTCCCACTATGAGGATGTAGCAGAGCTTGAAGATGACATTCTCTGCTTTCTGCCGACAGTCTCTGAGTTGGATGTCTTTGGCTGTGAACTAGAGATGCTCAACCTCCAAAATCAGCAACCCCTGCCAGAAGCATTCCGCACTGTGCTCCTGCGACGACTGCAGCTCCAAATTGTCGTCCGTCCCTGCATGGTAGATGGGCATTCCATCTGGCAGTTCCAGGATGACGGCAAGGAGAGCTACCCCAAGGCTGTTCGCGTCCCGCCCAACCCGAGGGGAGCTGTTCCCGACAGAGCATTTTATGCTGCACCTTCACTTCGGCATGTAGAAGCGACAACTGGCATTCGACATGTCGGAGCTGCGGCTTGGCAGGCGTGTCAGCAACTACAAGTTGTCAAACTCCCGCCCTCGGTCATAAGTCTGGCAGAAGGGGCTTTCCTAGGGTGCTATGTGCTGCGAGAGGTCGTCGCCCCGGGGTGTATCCGATACGGTCCCAGGGTGTTTGCAGAGTGCTGCTCCCTAAGTCGAGTTGGGGCCAGTCATGGGACAGAGGACAACAGTGTCCTTGCACTAGGGGCACAACTAGGTAAGTATGCCTTCGAGAGTTGCCTCACACTTACCACCATCACCTTTGACATGGATCATACTAGTCAACCTCGAGGACTGCCTGAAGGGGCGTTCTGCGGTGCATGCACAGAACAGCTCTGCCTGCCGAGTGACTTCCACAATATCGGGCCGCGTGCCTGTGAAAATTGTAAAAGCCTTGTGGAGGTCAATCTCATGGACACAGAGATCACAGCCCTCCCTTCTTCCACATTTGCCCACTGTGTCGCTTTAAACAGCATATGGCTCCCGCCACGACTCACGCTAACAGGCAAAGAAGTTTTTCTGAATTGTGTGTGGCGCTGCAAGAAGTTGTCATCCCGACGGAGCTCAGGGATACAGGCAACCGTGCATTTTGTGGGTGTGAGCAGCTGCAACGTTTCACCCCCCTGGACTGGGGTGACATTGAACAGTGGGTACAAGCAGAGCACAATTCCTTTTTTATGTGTGACAAGTTTGAAAAACCCCAGTGGGTTGAGCTGCTCCCTGCAGAAGGACCTGATTCGGATGCCTTTGACGAGGAACTCAACCACGAATATTGCCAATATCATGCCAGCCCATGGTAGACTCTAGGGGGGTGCCTTAGCATCTGTCTGCAGTTTCGAAAGCCTTGGGAGCAGCCCACGCGCAGCCCCAGACACCTTTGGCTCAAACAATCATTGCAAATAGCCTGTCGCACATGGAATTTGATGATTCATCCATGATTAGCACCCCTCCTGAAAAGGAGCCGGTCATGGAATACTCCCTGCTGCTGACTGCGCTTTCGGGAGAGACTTTCCAGGTCTCTCTCAGTGTTGCAAAGTTTGACCGCTTTGAAGATCTAGAAGAGCAGGTTATGGACTATCTTGTTTCGGTTACTGATCTCAAAGTTTTTGGGCGCTGCATTGACTTTTTGCAAACTGCCACACAGACTTACCTAGAGGACCCAATCTGGGACAAGCTACAGCAAGGAATGGAATACACCATTGTTTTTCTGTGAAAAGTAGCGTACAGCGCACGTGTACAGCGTATGGCTCACCTAGTGCTTGCTTCTTTAGGGAATTTTCGTTTTTGGAGTGCTTGGGGTTGGAGCTGAGTGGAGGTCTGTGCCCTTTTTGTGTTTGACCTTTGACCACCTTAGCAGGAGGATGTTTGAAGTGGCAACTTGTGGCTAGGAACTGCTTAGAGAACCTTTTGGTAGAGCACGATGTCTTTAGAGACTGTTTGATGTAGTTTCCTTGCAGTTTGTGTAGTTTGGAGATGACTAGGTACAGTCATGTACTCTTTCAAGAAGAGTGGATGTGCTTCTAAGAAGCTAAGAGGACATTTGAAGACAGTCTATAAATGACTGTAACTTTGGCTCAAGGAGCGGGACCGAAAAGGGCGCGTTGCTACTGTGTTTTCACATGGTAGCGGAGCCCCGAGGATCCTAAGGGTGAGGGGCAGACGCTTGAGAGAAGAGTTTTGTTTTTGGAAAGGTTTGTAGAAACCTGCAGCTTGTTTGAGCCATGGCCGACCAGACGTCGCCAACTCCGATGAGTCCTGTGACTTTTGGACCCACTGTTTTTCCGATGAGTCCAACGGCGGAAGAGACTCAGCCAGCGAGTGCAGAGCCTGGAGTGTCGAGTAGCGATGTTGGAGCAACAAGGATTCCTTTGATTGCACCCAATCCTGTTTTGTCGACTTCTTCGTATGAGTGTCAACGAAGTGGTGAACAGATTGATCCTTTGCAGACTAGTGATCCTTGGTTGTCTTTCTATTCAGGGCCTGGTAGTCAGCAAGCTTTGAGAGATGCTTTGTGGGGAACTTATGGTCCTACTACTACACAGCTAGCAGCTATGCCGAGAACTTTGAATTTGCCACAGTCATGTTCGCATGTTGGTGATAGGTTGCAACCTGGAGGTGTCTTGACAGGAGGTCAGGATCAATCGGGAGCGCCTGTTCAACAAGAAGGTGGGCAGCAGTCTCAGCAGCCGAGTTTTGTGCCTGGACAAGGTTTTTCTGGACAGAACGATAGTGGGCATGGTGTTTCTTTTGGTTTGCCACCTGGATGGGATCAGAATTTGCCGACAGTAGGAGCAGATGGTTTGCCTTTTTCTGGACCTTCAAGGTCTCCTCCCCCAGTTGATCCTTTGTTGACTGGTTTGATGAATCAACAACTGCAATTGGGACAAGCAATGATGGAGGTTTTGAGGCGACAGCAACAACAGCAACCTCAGCAACAAGCCCAGCAACAACAACCACAAGTTGGTGTTCAAGACCGTGAACGACTCACCATGGACACCAAGTGGATCCCTGCAATGCCCATGCTATCTTACAAGCAGTGGGTGAGCAGGTCTAGGGAACTTTCAGGGTTCAGAGATTGGGCAGAGAAGCTGGGAGGTTGGTTGTGCCTCATTCACGACCGATATGGACCAGAATTGAGAGAGGCATTGCGCATGGAACAACCCATTGTTTTGCAAGGAGCTGACCAGGAGCTCAGAGCAAGGAGATTGTTTCATCTGATCCAGCAAGCATTCACTGGATACCCAAAGATTGAACACATGATTCGAAATCAGATCATGGCCCGTGGGGCAGCTGATGCGAATGGGTATGAACTTTTTAGGCTGATTCGACGTGAGTTTTCCATTTACAGCAGGCAGGAGGCACTTTACTACAGAGAGCTTGTTTTGAAGTTCACTGTCAAGAAACCTTCGATTGATGGTTTGATTGATGTGCTTCGAGAGATCCAGACCGAGATCGAATCATTTCACAGTATGCTTGAGGCAAGTGTGATGGCCAGAGCATTGGTTGATTTGAGGATCAATGAGGGGGATCAGTTTTTGCTGTATTTGAGGAATTTGCCTGAAAAGGTATCAGAACATGTCCAACTCATCAGCGGTGCAGGGACTGTCCAGCAGCTTTGGCGAGCAGTGACTGAGTATTACATTCGCAGTCGTGCCACTGGAACTATGGAGAGGGCACATGCTGTTCAGGGTTCTCCTATTCGAAGCAAGGGTTGTTTCAACTGCGGAGACCCTGGCCACATGCAGTCAGAGTGCCCCAAACCAAAGCGCTGCAAACACTGCGGGAAGAGCGGCCATGTGGCCTCAGATTGTTGGGAGAAGCATCCTGACAAGCGGCCATCCAAAAAGGATGGAGGAGACCCTGTGAAGAAGCCTTTTCCAACCAAAGGCAAGGGAAAAGGAAAAGGAAAGAGCAAGGGCAAGGGCAAGGGAAAGAGGAACAAGCTTCGAGAACTGGAGGACGGTGAAGAGTGGGAAGCTGAAGAGGAAGGTGAAGACCCCGAGGTCGATGAAGACCAAGACCAAGTCGCAATGATGGTTCTTGCGAGGAGTACTGAGAGTACTGAAGGGGTAGGAGCCTCCACAAGCGAGCCTGTAGTGCACAGCGTCACTAATCCTCTTGAGTACTTGTTGAGTACTCAGGGCTTGGGAAAGGATCTCAAGACCCATTGGCTTGTAGACTCAGGTGCCACTTGCCACATTGTTGCTGAGGAGTGGTTGAAGCTTTACAAGGTGAAGCATTGGTACCCAGGCTCAGCTCCAATCCTGAGAGGTGCAGGGGATCATATTCTTCCCACTGCAGGGATGGTAGACCTAGAGTTCAAGGTAGGTAAGATCCCTGTAGTCATGCAGCGAGTAGTGGTGGCGCGCATCAAGCTGAATGTCATTAGCTGTTATGCTCTTTCTGAGACTGGTTGGTGGACCAAGTTAGGAGGAGCCCGCGAAAGCATCTTGGAAAATGGTCAGGGGACCACTTTTCCACTGAGGATATGTGAGCGTGCTTGGTGGTTGAAGGTTGATTTGATTCCCAAATCAGGTCAGAACAGACGCAGTGGCAAAGCGACCAAAGGTCCAGCCCCCATGGAGGTTGATGAGGTGAAAGGTCCCCCATCGAACCCAGAAGGAGAGATCAGAGAGACCAAGACCACAGAAGCACGAAGCACTGAAAGCACAGCCACACCACATACTCAGTACAGAAACGATGGTGAAACGACAAACGAAGCACTGGCAGAGCAGGCACGACCAGTTTCTAAGGCAGGAAAGTCCAGAACTAAGGGTCGAGAAGTGATGTGCACTCAGCCTGGTTCATTGCAGTCTTTTTCGTATGTGTGTCGTATGTTTCGTTTTTGTGGTGATGAGCGTGTTTCTTTTCCAACTTTGTCTTGTGAAGATGAGCCCAATACGTTTGAGAAGGGGAAGGAGGATGATCAGGAGGATTTTGCAACTTTCACTTCTGAGTTTGACACCTGGGAGGTTGCGTCGAACTCGTCTTTTGTGAGCTGTGAAAGCCAGTTTTTGGATTTTGAATTCTTTTCCGCGGGTCCGGACGGAGATTCGGAGGCTTTTTCGGAGGTTTTTGAGGGATCTGAGACGGATTTTGCTTCCTTGCTTGCGTTTTGGAGGAACCAAGAAGGGTTTCCGGGGGTTTCGGAGGAGTCCGAGCGTGTCCGGATGTTCCGTGGATTGCCGAAAACCGTTGATGTTGAGAGTGATGACATGGAGGAGTACACTCCTTCCATTCCCGATCAGGTTGGTCCAGAGGCGGAGGCCGAAGGTCCGATGGTTGAGGCAGGTTCCGAGGTTGACGAACCACCCGGGGAGTTGCCCCATTATGATCCTGAGGGTCCACATTCGTCGGATCTAGAAGATCCATCACCCGAACTGGAAGGCAGTTTGTTGTACGAGCACGAGTGTCGAGGACATTGGCCGTATGATCGAGGGTGTGATGCGTGTGTTCAGGCAAGAGGTCGGACGCCCGCGAGGAGACGAAAGGACCAGGAATCTAGCACATGTGATCTTGCAGCTGATATCATGTTTGTAGGAGGAAGGCACTGGAAGGTGTTGGTTTTGCTCATGATTCAGACTGGCGTGATCGGTATGGTGGTTTTAGGTGGTGACCGGGAGAAGGACGTGAAGTCCACTGTCTCTGTGTTGAATGAGATCGGTGTTGGAGGTTTGTCTTTGGAAGTGGCCACTGACAACGAAGCCTACCTGCTGAACCTGATGCAGAGGTCTCTGAGAGAGTCCAACTGTCGAGGCTTCCATTGGAGGAACATTTCAGAGAATCGTCCACAGGCCAAGGGTGTAGAACGTGCTGTGGGGATCATGAAAGAGGGTTTGTTCACCAATTGGTTGGCTTTGGAAGCTCATTTAGGCATGAGGTTGGCTTTGGAATCACCTTTGATGGGGTATCTGGTTGGGTACACCTACAGGACTTTCAATGGTTTTTGTGAGCGCAAGTGGGGTGGCACTCCTTTGGAATCTCTGAGAGAGAAGAGAGGAGGTCAGATACCACGAACTTTTCCTTTTGGGATCATGGGTTTTGTGAAGCCAGTTCATGCACAGAAGTGGCAAGGTCAGAGGATGGTGCTTGGTGCTTATTTGGGGGCCAGGTACAGCACAGGTGGTGGTTGTTTGGTTTACCCGGTTTCTGTCGACTCCACTGGAGTGAGGGAAGTGATCAAGGGTCACAATTTCAGAGCTAGGGACCAATCACCATGGTATGACGTGAACGTCTTGTTTCCTCTGCTTGCGGGTGCATATGTTGATCCCAGAAGTGGCGAACAAGCGCTTCCTCCGCCACCAGTTCATGATCCGGAGAGGTCAGTGAAGAGGCCACTTGAGGACTCAGGTGGTGCAGGTGGAGGTGGGGAGGTTGCAGGTGAAGAAGGGAATGGAGACATGGAAGTCGAAATTCCTCTGCCAGATGGGAGTTTAGCTCCAGAAGGAGCTGGAGAACCTATGGACCTTGATGTTGTCTTGGATCGAGTCATCCACCATGCCCAGAACGAAGCAATGAATGAGTTCTTGGCAGGTGCCTCTAGGTGTGATGAGGTAGGAGGTGATGTCGAGGCAGAAGGTCAAGGTTCTTCCATCTCAGTTCAGTTTGGGGGAAACCAAATAGATGTACGGATCGCTGAGGGAGTGTGTGATGAATTGACAGGGCACCCCATAGCGCATGACCAGGTGGTTGAGGGCATTCGCACAGAAATGGTGCAACTGGAGACATTGGAAGTTGGTGACACCTATCCTGAGAAGAAGGGTCGCACCATTGCAGTTGAGCATGAAGCTCAAATCCTCACAGCGAGGTGGGTTTTCACCCAAAAGACTGCTGTCCTTTGTCGCGCCCGGTTGGTCGTTCGCGATTACGCCTCTGGTGCTGAAAGCGCGTTTCGGTCTGGCGTCTATGCCCCTACAAGTAGCTTAGACTCACTGCGAGTGGTCCTTGCCTTCTCAGTGGTGGAAAGCATGAGCCTTCTTACAGCTGACGTGTCGACAGCCTTCATGTATGCGCCTGTTGAAGCCGACGCTTGTGATTTGGTTTTGCTTCCCCCGAATATCACTGTGAAGGGCCAACGAGTCATTTTGTGGCTGAAGAAAGCCATGAATGGGTTGAGAAGGGCTCCATTGTTGTGGTTCTTAGAGCTCCAGAGAACGATCCGTGACTTGGGCGGAGACGAGACCTTTGAATCAACGTTGTTCAGAGTGAAGACTGACACCCAGTTTCTGTTGGTCCTAGTTTACGTTGACGACTTGCTTATAGCCAGTAATGACGTTGAAGGAGGTGAGAACTTCTTGCGTGCACTTCAGAAGATCTGGAAGATCAAACGCACGGGAAGTATTCCGTCCGGGCAGAGAGGACTCCTGGAATTCTTAGGCCGCACAATATACAGACGCCATGATGGAGAGGAATGTCTGTACTTTGGAGTGTCCAGGAGCTACATGGAAGGCATCTTTGTTTCATGGGAAGAGAAGCTCAAAGAATCCACCGGTTCAGCCATGCCCAAGCTGGAGGAGCTGCTAAAAGACGCAGAGAAAAAGTTCGGGACTCCTGAACTGTCCGCCACGGAAGCCCAGCGCTACCGTAGGGTCCTCGGACAACTTGCGTGGGCAGCACTCTCCAGAGCAGACCTTGCTTTTCCTGTTGGGTTTTTGAGTCGATTTCAGTCGAAGCCCCATGTTCCGGCAGAGATTTGTCTTCGTAGCTTTCTTCGTTGGTTGAAGGGTCATTTGCATTTTGCGCAGCAGATGCCTGCTAGTTCACCACCCGTTTTGACTGAAGAAGGGGTCGTTGTAGGTTTTTGTGATGCTTCATGGAATGTGACCAGCGTTTCTGGTGCTGTCATTTCTTGGCGTGGATGTTGCCTGAAGTGTTTCAGTAGGAGACAAGAGGTTCCTGCGTTGTCGTCTGCAGAAGCAGAAGCGATCGCCATCACGGAGGCTAGCAAAGAACTTGTGGCCCTGGGGATGCTGATCGAGACAGCTCGTGATGGGATTCCTCTTGACGAGATAGGCATGCCAGCCAAGACCACCGGCAGCATGAAGCTTCACTTGTACAACGATGGGAAAGCGGCGATTTCCATATCGACCATGGAAGGTTTGCTTCGACGTGTCAAGCACATGGAACTTCGTGCACACTACGTCAAATACCTCCATCGAAGGCGCCGCTTGACCTTGGAACATTGGGAAGGTGTTTCCAACCCGTCCGACGGTCTCACGAAGAGTTGCAAGCTCATTGAGATGTGGCTGAACCTCTGCAATGCTGTAGGACTTGTACCTGGTTTGGACGAAGATAAGGCAGCATTGTTGAGGGGCTTGTCTCGAGACGCCGATGACGACGAACTTCCGATCGGTGAACGTTCAGTTCGAGAAGGGGAGTATGCTCATCGTGCGTGTTTCTTGCATTTTTTGTCCGTTGGGGATCGGAAGGTGACGGAAGCTTTGGGCATTGTGCCTGCTGAAGTTTGAACTTTTGTGCCTGCTGAAGTTTGAACTTTGTCGAATGTGCTTTTTCCGGAACAGTTTTTCGAGATGTACTTTGACTTGGGAGAGTTTCTGAATCTGTTTTGTGTGTTTCCGTTGTTGTTCGTTTGTGTCCGAACTCGTTCGGAGGAGTTTCGTTTTGCTTTGTCTTGTTAGCACGGAGATTTGGAACCTTTGTCATGTGGACAGAACTTTAGTGGAAGGACGTGTCCGAGAGCAGTCGTTGAGGTCCGACTAGGTTCGGAGGTGTAGGAGGACTGTTTCTTGTTGATTTAGGAGCCTTCTGTTCTTTGGTGCAGTGTTTTTGAGTTTTGCAGAATTGAATGCATGTGCGTTTTTGCTTTTTGGAATCTGGATTGGAAGCATTCACTGTGAAATTGCTTAAAGCTGTCTTGTGCATTTGTTTTCAAGTTTCTTGTGTGTGAAATGCTGTTTTGGGTGAAGATGGTTTTGGACAGCAGGAGCCTTGGGAATCCAGTTTTGCTTGACCGACTTTCCGGATAGCTACCTCTTTCCTAAGGAAATCGAGACGACGTACTGTTTTTCTACTTGCACTTGTACTTGCCTATGTCTAAGGTGAACTGACAGATGCCCGCAGCCGTTTTTCTTTCAAGGACAGGAATTCTTCCACGGTGGAGACTGGAACGAGGCCAAGAGACTGGGAGAACTTGAAAGTTGCGCTTGCAGTTGCTGTAATAAGGATTAGCTACCCATGAGAAGTGACTGTGAAAGCTTTTGAGTTGTTGACATGTCGACAGGTGAGTAGGGCTAAGGCAATAGTTGCTCGAGCTTGATTTGCTTGTTGAGCATGTTTATGTTTGTTGTTTTCTTGAGTTTTACATGTTTGCAGTTGGAGACGACTAGAGCGATAGTAGCTTGAGTTGAATTTGGCTGTGAGAATTGTGGAACAGATGTGTTTTGTTTGCCTTGTTTGCCAGTTTGCATTTTGAGCTTGGAAGATTCTTGGGAGGTTAATGTTTTTGTAAGTAGTCATCTTGAAAGCTTGGTTTGTGGTTTGAACTTGTTTTGTGAGTGTTGCCAGTATGAGGAAACCATGTTGCTTTGTCTCAAGCCGCTTCCGCGAACCATCGCCTGTTTGACGCTTTTCTTTCGCATCCCGACACTCGTTGAGAGACATGTCTGCTGCTGCTGATGTGACCGCTGCGACCAGTGCCCGTCCCGCCGGGGAGCGCGACTCGATCGTGCTGTTTCCGGGGCGTGATTTGATGACAGTCAGCTTGTCTGAGCTTGCAGACTGTCAACTCCAAGGAGAGGTTTCGGCTTCTTTGCTTGAGGTCAGTGCACTCAACGACTTGCGTTGTGAAGCCTCGAGGTGGCACACTGGCGCAACAAATGTTGAGAAGATGATTTACTACCTCAAACGCCTGACTATTGAGCTTGCCAGCCGAGAGAATGATGACAACCAGGCAAGAGACATTTTCCCGACGTCACCTCTCCAGGAGGGCTTTGTGGCTTTTTCGGGAAAAAGTCTTGAAGAGTTGCGTGCTGAGTTGCCCGACTTGGAAGGGCGGCTCTTTCATTTGCGAGCTGGATCAGCGATGATGGCTTGGTCGTACTTCGAGAAGTTGGTGGCCCTTGAGAATCTGGCAGTGGACCGGTCGGAGGGTATGAGCAGTTTGAGCAACCCGTTCCCAACACCGGCCAAGGAGGTCACTGTGGAATCCCTCCTTGATTGCCTTGTATGGGCAACCAACAAGTTCGGTCAGCTCTCATCGGTGATTGAAAAGGTGCAGGGTGCTGCATCGAGCATGGCCGAATCGAGCGGGTCGGTCAACCCGAAGTTGGAAGCCCAGCAGAACAGTCTGCTTCGCATGTCCGACGCGATCCTTGGTCTCGCTGCCCACATTAAGGTGAATGGAGATCAAGGGCCTCCGCTTCTAAAGGAGGTCAAGACAATTCAGAAGCAGCTGGATAACTGCGCTTGGCAAGTGAGCGGATCGGGAGCCAAACTGGTGAACGTCAGTTTGAAGGAGCTGATGATGAGCAGTGCCAAGGTTCTGTCAGAGTGTAGTGCACAGCTCGCCAAAGGAGTGGACCATTCGCAGCGAGCCTACGAAGGCATGATCGCCCTCAACGAAAATGTCAAAGAGGGGAACCAGTTGCTCAAAGAATTGGTTGAGGGGCAACGGATGTCCCTTCGGCATGCTACTCAGAATCTGGCTCAGCAACAAGCTCCGACTCCACCACCCGCGCCGGCACCGCCAGTGTCGATGGGAAGTCCAGGTGCCAGTACGATCCCGGCAGCCTTTCAGAATCCAGCACTTGGAGGGGGCAAGATTGCTGGTACCAGTTTGCCACAGCCGCCGCCTGTGCCAGAGAGACATCCAGGAGGGACTCCGTCTACTCCAATGGATGATCCAGCGCCAGGGTTTAAGAAGGTGAAGTTGGCTGATGGATCTTTCATGACTATCCCAAAAGGATGGCAGCCGGATCCTAACTTGTAGTGCCTTGAATTGTGAACTGCCATCAGAGAAATGGCATGATTTTTAAAAGGCCATTTTTTGCGGCCCAGCAGCTTGCACCACGAAAAAGAAAAAGCAGATCACCTTTGGTAGTGTTTCCTTGTGTTTTCAGAACATCATGTGCCACCATGCTTGAACTTGGCTTGACCTTGGCTTGAGGCATGCTTGAACGTGTGATGTCAGGTTGAATTTATGGAGATATGATTTGGAGGCCATTTTGTTCATGTCTTGCTTGCTTGTTGATTGGGAGTTCATGTTTGAAGATTTTATCTTGTCTTGAGAAAGCAAGAGAAAGCAAGAGGAAGCAAGAGAAAAGGAGATCAGATAGGCAGGCAGAATTAGACACGTGCAGCGTGGCAAAGGGTTTGTGATTTTGAGTTTGAGTTTGCTGTGGGAAGACGAGTTCACTTGATTCAGGATGTTTGGAACCCATCTCATGACCAGGTAACCTCTAGAAAGAGTTTCTTGTGATGTCTTGTGCAGTTGCTTGGAGCTTCGTTCATCGCAGGTTTAGCTTCCAGCGAGTTTTCTTGCGAGTTCACTTGTGCTTGTTTGCAACTATGTTCACTGCAAGTTTGTGTCGAGGTAACCTTGGTAGTTTTCATCTTGTGCAGTTGATGTCAACTTTATGAACTTGTCAGGTCTTGAGGTCAGAGGTTCGCACGGCATGGTAACTCTAGATCACCTTTTGCTTCCTGAGCTGACAGGTAAGTTGTCCTTGAAAGCCTTGTGCTTTTGAGGATCTCGATGATGAGGTTGAAAAGGGTCAATGAAATAAGGAATCAACCCATGAGATTCCATGACCCACCTCTGAGAGATCCTTCTTGCACGTTTGTCCTTGGTTGAATGCGTGTTGGTTGAAGGTCGAAGTTGATTCTTTGATGGATCTGGAGTTTTGCTTGGTTTGAGCTCGAGTTCACCTCTGGATTGATGTCATTGAGATCACCTTTGAGGGCAGAAGTTTGGATCTTAGTTGATGTCTGATCCTTAGTTGCTCCAACAAAACGAATAGAAGAAGAGAAGAAGACAGAAGAAGAAGGCAGGTAGCCCTAGGCGACCCAAGAAGGGGTGTGAAAAGTAGCGTACAGCGCACGTGTACAGCGTATGGCTCACCTAGTGCTTGCTTCTTTAGGGAATTTTCGTTTTTGGAGTGCTTGGGGTTGGAGCTGAGTGGAGGTCTGTGCCCTTTTTGTGTTTGACCTTTGACCACCTTAGCAGGAGGATGTTTGAAGTGGCAACTTGTGGCTAGGAACTGCTTAGAGAACCTTTTGGTAGAGCACGATGTCTTTAGAGACTGTTTGATGTAGTTTCCTTGCAGTTTGTGTAGTTTGGAGATGACTAGGTACAGTCATGTACTCTTTCAAGAAGAGTGGATGTGCTTCTAAGAAGCTAAGAGGACATTTGAAGACAGTCTATAAATGACTGTAACTTTGGCTCAAGGAGCGGGACCGAAAAGGGCGCGTTGCTACTGTGTTTTCACATTTTCGCAACTGTAGTGTTATCCTGCCATCTCAGGTAGAACTTGAGGATTGCCCTATCCATCACATTCCGCTAGCAGTTCATGTCCCCATGAACCCAGAGAGAAGTGTCTCAGAAGGGGCCTTTGCAGGAGTTCCACGCTTGAGACATGTCAGTGTAGAACCAGGTATCAGGTTCACTAAGGCAGAGGCGTGGCAAAACTGTCGGCAGCTCCGCATCGTTGAACTGCCTGCCACAGTAGTGGGCATTTCCGATAATGTCTTCCGCGATTGCAAACTACTGAACAGCGTCGCGGCTCCGGGTTGCCTAGACTTTGGGTATAAAGCCTTTGTGGAATGTTGTTCCTTGCAATGGGTGTATGCGTCAGAAGGAATTGCAAATGCGTTCAAGAGCGAAGCCAAGCTAGGGCAATACCTCTTTCAAGGCTGTATCAATCTTGCTGAGGTTACCTTAAGTGAGCTTCCATCTCCCCGAGAGTCAGTACTGCAAGCTAGGGTCAGTGAGTTAACGCCGGGCTGCCTCAGCTCCACAGGAATCACTGCACTTGCTCCCCCAATGCATTTTGTAACTCTCGGAGCGCATGCATGCGACAGTTGCCGACTACTTAAGAATATAGACCTTTGCAACACCCAGGTTGAGGAAATTCCGGAATTCGCCTTTGTGCGCAAAGAAGTCCTCCTTCCGATAACTCTCCACACAATCCGAGTCAAAGCTTTCATGAACTGTGCAGCTCTCGTGGAGCTTGCCATTCCGCCCTCGCTGAGGTACATAGGAAGCAGGGCCTTCCTAGATTGCACTGTCTTTAGTAGGCTTGTCAAGATGCCAGGAAGGCATAAATGGCGAGGAGTCCACGCAGAAGAGAATGCTTTCGCCATTTGTCCTGCTATGCGATGGCCACCTTGGCTGCACATGATCCCGGACATGGGGTACACCCCTGGTCTTGGATGAAAACAAGACTTTTTTCTTGGTTGCAGCGAGCGCTGCATCGCAGATACTCGTCAAGAGTCTGGGCACGCGCCTTAGCGTGGGTCCAAGGCAGGTCAACGATCATGACAGGGCAAATTCCAGAAGGGAGCGGAGAAACATCGCAATTGTACCCTTGCATTGAAAGTTCCACTCAAGAGTATCAGGGCGAGGCTAGGGGCAAGCAAACGACAAACGACAACAAACTGCACATTGCCAAAAACCAGTGTCCCTGAACAAACTGGAAAACCCATCTAGTCCAGGCAATGCTAGGGAATGTCGACTGATGCCAGTTGTCCAGGGAAGAAAAAGGACTAGACCAGACGGAGCCGGTGAACCTGCGACTGGAATGGGGGACAAGCTGACTGACAGCAGAGTGCGGCAAGCAAGATGCGCAAGCACTGACCAATCTCACTTCGCCATTTGGACTGCTGTGAGCCAATAGGAGTGAGAGTCTTAGCTCTTCGTTTCTAACAGGCGGGTGGTAGAGAGTGGCAATGGCGGATGCCCAGGGGGAACCGTTCCCTTTGTTGATGTCCGACATTTCCAATTTTGCACAAAGAAGCACAGATACCAAGCTAGGATTGTCCAAAGTTTCACCTGTTTCACCTGCTTCACACGGGCCTTGCATGCACCGATTGACTTTTGCAACGGTACAGCGCTTCGGAAACCTGGAAGACACCCCACTCTGTTTGCTATTTGGTACCTGGGTTCCAAACAGTGCTGAGCTGACCTCTCTTCGGGGGGGGTCTCTTCGCACCATCTTTCGTCGATTAGGGCCGCCTCTCATTGATAGTTGATTGGTAGCATGCCACTTGACTTGTAAGTGCAACCGGTTGAACGGGTTGTGCCACAAGAACGGTCTTTTCCACGGCATGCTGCACAGCTACGCCACTCCACTTGCCAGGGATGCAATCGACGTTGAAGCATTGCGAAACCCCGTTTTTGAGTGGAGAATTGCATCGTGACCATGATTTTGCCGCACTGGGGTGTGGCCGTTGGTCACTCATAAAGGTGAAGTGAGTCCTTTTGAAGCCTTTTTGCGACTTTGCTTGAGCACAAACCTGCGCCGATATGCTTTTCTTTCCTTAATTCAGGCCCCTTTCCAGACACTCTTTCTCGTCTCACAAGTTTCACCTTGCACAGAGGAAAGACTACATGATGGTGGAGACGCGGCCTGTGGGCCCTTGGTTGTGGTGGTTGTTTGCTTTGTGTGTTGTTGGGTTTTCTCGTTCTTTTCTCCACCATCAGACTGTTCTTCCCTCCCTTCAAAGATGATCTGGCACCATGCCCACACGGCGTCCGTACTCGTGGAAAAACAAAATGGGAAAGGGGTATTTACGTTTTCTTTGACTGCATCCACTGGAAAAAAATGCAGTGAATAGCACTGCGCCCTCCGCCCTCCATAAATGAAGTGTACGATGAGGTCTAGAACCCCATGCTGAATATGTTGAAGCTCAAAGCGTACAAAATTTGTGACGTCGACATACGTGCCATCATCGGCCAGAAACAGAGGTTCTGGATGTGTCTGCATGGCAATTTCGATGTGTAGTGTGGGTTCCCGATTGTGCACGTAAGCGCAAACCCGGCTGTGACTGTTCAAAAGAAGGCCGGCAGGCAATCTGTATCTATCGCTCTGAGCCAAAGGGCTGCAAAAGGCAAACAAGAGAGGACATTTGGTAGGGGGCCCTTGTCAACATGGGAAGAGGGGCAGTGGGTCTCTCTATTGGTTCACTGGACAGGGCACTTCTTTGGGTGTGCAAAGGCACGCGGCGGCGGCAGGTGCTCAAGCGTTCCATCCTCCCCTACACGATATTGAATATGCCCCTGCGATATGCACTGCTGTGCAGGGAGTCCACTGCTAGCTGCCTGTCGGAGAGGCCAGCTATCTGCCGCTTCCGCAGTTGGCGGCGTCTCCATACCCCCTGGGCCGGCAGGGGGTACGTCTGTGGCAGCCATGGTTGCTTCCCTCTCAGCCGTTTCAGGAAGTCGTGCTGCGTTCGAGAGTACCGCCAGCAGCTTTTCATGGGTAGGGTCAACTGTTGAAGCATGCTTGGGAGGATGTGCAGGCCTCTTTGGTTGGGTACGACCAGTAGTTTTCCGTTTAGGTGAGGCTTCTTCCTTCAGAGGGGGGCTTTTGCGCCCCGTTGTCTGCAGCCCGGCTTTGACCGGAGCCATATGAGTCGAGGCAGACTCGTGCCCTACCTGCTGAAAAAGCGGTGTTGATCTGCAATTGTGAGGAGGAGAGCATCAAAAAATTCAGCTAGTGGTAGTCGTATGCGCAAGACTACCTCAACTTGCGGGCGCCCATCGGGGCCGTGGGTGAGGAACACTGATGAGGGCCAACGATGAAGGGGAGGGCCATGGGCGAAAGCTGCTACTGGTCGTCCTATTCAGGCCGGGCAAAGGCGTGCAATCACTACTCAACTTCGAGCCTGAACAGCCGCAGGCTTTGAGTCTCATGCAATATTGACAAGAGAAACAAAATTACCTGAAGGGTGGCATCCGTATTTTGGATCGTTAGGAAAGTAAAGAGACCAGAGATGCGAGTCAGCGTACTCGTTACTTGACCAGCGAATAAGGACGGTAGCCAGGTTCGATTTGTTCATAATAGGACGCCACTCATATTATAGCACTCTGCGTCTCTTGCAGGGCATTAAGTATCGTGTCCATTTCGCTAGCTAGCACCCTGCACGCATTGGCCCCTGATTGAACATTACAGTGCTGACGATATTTGTGTATATTCTGAAAGGTACTCTGGATATCGCACGCAAGGGCTCGCACTGTGCTAGCACGAGTGATGAGTTCTCGACTAAGCCGTGCGTGCGGCGCATCGTGACCAGCGATCACTTCCTGATCAGTAAGAGCCTGCAAAGCATATACGCCGAGCTGGGCAGGGGGCCGTACTGTATTGGCATGGGGCGAGCTTGCGTCTCCACTCATTCTGGCTGAGTGCTCATGGAGGGGAGTGGGGCGACTTTGTGGCAACAGCCAGGGCGGGATTGGTGGTGTTGGACGGGCTGGGGCAGCAGGTACCGCCGGTAAAGTAGACAACTGTGAAAAAGGGAAGGAAGCTAAGGCTTCCCCCGGTTCTGGAGGCCTGGCCTGTCCTCGACCTACTGCCCATCCATGAGGAGAGAGGCATTCTGCTTGCTGGAGGATGCGATAAACCATTGCCCTTTGTGGTGCACACCGCCCATGCAGGAGAACTCCATCATGTGTGATGTGTGGTGAATCTTCAAAGGGGAAGAGAACCTGCCCACTAGTAAGTACCAGGCAAGATCCGCGCATCTCAGCTGGCACAGCAACCAATTGCATCTCCGATATACGAGGGCATGTACCATCCTCCAAAGGAGTCCTTGTGAAGCCAGCAACAGCCAGACGCAGTGGAAGTTGCCTCTGAGCTAGCATTGCGTTGATCTGGACAAAATGCACTTCTCCATCAGGGTGTTTGTAGACTAGGCGAGCAAAGGGAGTGAGGTCCAGTCCCCCTGACCCAATCTCCATTCTCAAGGCACACTCTGCTGATACTGTGCTCAGTACAGCGAGGATCAGGACTAAGGTCCAGACCCTCACAAATAGGATGAGAGATTGCTATATGGGACAGTGGCTGCAGAACAAACCGCCCGTAGTGGCTGCCTTGTCTTTCGCTGCCGCTTGAGCCCAGGTAGCGGAATCACACAAGGGGCAACGTTCCTGGCAGAATGACAAAACTCTAACGACAAAAACAAACAGTAAACAAGACAAGCGACGAGAGAAACATCCGTCAGGGAAGGAGCCAGGTGAGCCCATTCACAACAACTCTGACCCCAGACCAGAGGTAACCACGCCAAGAAAAAGGGGAAGCAGCGACAGGTGAGAAGGAGGGTTCCGTAGGTTTGTTCGCATAGGTCGCGGATTATCGTATGCGTCGCCTCTTGGCATTTTGCACTTTAATTCGTTTCATGAGTCGTTGTTCGAGGGCTTCCTGTTGCTCTGGGTGCGCGCCAGTGTACGTACGTTTTCTGTGTATACGCAATACAGCAGGGAGAGACCGCTGAGAGGAGGCATAGGAATGTGAGCCGATGACTGGGGCCGCAGAAGTACATTCTGATAGCAGTTGGGCAAGTTTGGGTTGCAAGGGATCACACCTCATCAGTGGCGGCTGGGCAGGGTCGAAGCCAAAGGTCTGGCAGAGATGAGTATGAAGGGCTGTGAGTAATTCATTCTCTGGTCGAGGGGCGACCCAAAAGCCATCATGCAACCAAATGGCCGAAATATAACCTACTCGAGGTTGTAAGAAGGAGTAAGCAGCCCATGTGACCTGCTGTTCAAGGACCTCGAAATAGTGGAAAGGAGCTCCTCGTCCTGTCCGCTCTGGACCCATAGGGCACCATGAGGGAGGATGATGCATGGCATAACGGCTGGCGGCGAACACTTCGCGAGCAAAACTCACTAGATGATGTGGCAGCTCCGTCTGTATACGCTTTTTGAGGTACTCTATTGCCTCCTGCGGTGTGGCACTGTTGATTATGACTAGTGGCCATGTCTTTACCAGGGGGCCAATATCATCCTCTGCAATGCATGCCCGAAAAGCTTCTCTGAGATATTCTCTCACCTGCACAATTGGCAGTAATGCTAAGTGAACCTCAGCTGTCTTGCATTGCCGTCTCATGAGTTCATAGTGCGCTCCACTAATATTTATCTCCCAATGTGAATTTCAAAAAAGGAGCAGCCGAACCTGCCGCGGCAGCCGCTGCGCTGCATTACCAACCGAGTAGAACCGGCCTCCCAAGGCATCAACTGTGGGCTTGTACCCTACGTTGAGGCAATGAGAGGACGATACTGCCAAGGCAATGTGATCCATTGCAACCCATTTGTAATGCGGGTGCCTCCTGAGTAGTGTGTACATTTCCTGGGGAGTAGGGGAAGGGCACTCCGTAAGGACGAAGGCAGGTACCTGCGATGCATCTCCTTGCTGGATGATGAAACCCAAAGCTTGTGCTAATTGAAACGGCGGGAGCGCCACATGGTGCAGGGGAACAAGTGGATTGCCCCCTGCCTCCTTAGCTGCAGCACTGGCCTGTCCAGCAAAATAGTCTGCCAGACGATTGCACTCCCTTGGCAGATAGACAAGGCGGAACAGACACGGCGCTCGGGCAAGCAATTGCTGGCATTGTTCCAGGATGGCGACAACAGCAGGTTTTTAAATTCTTCCTTTGTACTGAAGATAATTGATGACAGGCAAGATGTCACCCTGCACCACAACGCTGTCAATGGGGATGCCCTTTGACACGCAGGAGACATAGTACTCAAATGCAAGGTTAATGGCAGCTCGACAGGCATGTGCTTCAGCTACGACGTTGTCAGAGCAGGAGAGCAAGGGGATGGAAAGCCACTGGACAAGAGAGGTGGAGGACGACGTGACATGTAGCAAGCTGACTCCTGCCCCCCCTGTTTGCGCGTGCTTATGTGCAGAGCCATCGAATTGCACCAGACAGCCTTGCCATTCTTGTGGTTCACCTAGTAGGAGAACCGTATTTGCAGACAGATCATCCATGGCTTGCAAACGTAAATGTGTAGCTCCACAGTGGCACATGTAGGGTACGAGACATGCGGTAGCAGTAGGGAAAGGGAGCTTTCTGTGTTGTGACAGGAGCAACCGGAGACGGTGATCTTGCTTTGCGAAGGTGGCAATCGTGTCTCCTTTAACAAAAGACTGAGTTGTTGCAAGCCCCTTTGGAGGGAGCAGGGCAGCTTCTAGTACGACCGCGGGGAATCGCTGCAACCTAATTTTGGTAGAGTCAGTACACGCCGTACTGCTGGATTGTGGTGGAGCACGAAAGTTCCTGAGCAGCGTGCTAGGCAATGAGAGATAGATACGCTGCCAGAGGTCAAGCACGTGGTGCGCGACCTTGCGGTTGTGCACGCACGAAATGTCCGGCCGGAGTCCGCCACATTCAGTGACTAATCGCCGAAGATGGAAAAGCATGTAGCAAAGCGCTACTCCGATGCTGCGTGATGGTACTTTGCGCCAGTTGATCTCTGGTGCAGGTGCAACCCACAGTGCCAGCCAGGTGAGGTGCACAACCGGACAAAAGGATAACCAATGATCGATAGAGTTGAAGCCACCCTGACAAAGTACACAGGGAACATACGAGCCAAGCGCTCGACAGCCTGCAGAGGACAGTAGGCAAGAGAACGCAGGGGGCAGCTGCTTGGGCTCTGGCACGATAATTTGATGGAAGTGCAGAAAGCTCTTACTTTCATCAGAAAGGTTGTTCAAAGTAAGATCCATTGGAGTAGCAGGCAGGAAGCAAGTCGGGCAAAGTGCACCGTATCCTGGTCCGTACGGGAAACATCGTGTACGGTTGTTACACCATACGCAGGGTTGACTACGACTGAGTTTGCCTCTGAGGGGCAACCAGAAATCAGCATCTTCTCCTAAAGCCCATCGCAAGACAGCATAACGTGGCACTGCCCCTACCTGAGTGGTAGGCAGGTCCGCTAACCAACCTATGAAGAGGATAGAGGGCCCCATGGCCCAGCCATTTTTGTATATTCGCGCAGCCAAATGCCTATGAGAGGCTGCATGCAATTTGTTAATGGCAAGTTGCTTGAAGAGCTGTTTGAAGCAGCTCGCCCTTTGCGCAGGCGTGTTGTTTTGCTTTAAGAGGGCTAGGAGCCGCTGTATATCGTCGGCAGGAAGTTGCTGCTGCCAATATTTCCAGCGTTGCTGGATTTGTGTGGCATAGGGACCTGCTTGTTCCTCTGCAAAGGACTTATGCCCTTGTCGTAAGTAGCATCCAAAGAGGGAAATCGCCTGCATGATCGTAGGGTCAAGCAGTGGGCCTAAACGTAGCCATCTGCAGAGACCAACCAGAAGGTGTTGCGGGAACCAATGCCGCTGTAACAAAAAATCTGCCATTGCATGATACAAGGGTTTGAGAAGCTTGGGCGAGAAGAAGCGTTGCGTCTGAGAGTAGTAGAAAAGACTCAGAGAACAGGTATTGAAGTAGATAATCTTCATATGAATGCTAAGGTTGGCCCGAGTGGCAGCTGCAAGCCTCGTACGGAATTTAACAAGCTGTTTTGACAGCAAAGTGATGAGAGATGTCTGAAGCTGCATTTTGACCATGGCCTCATTCGCGAGTTGACACGTCCACCCTGTGTGGATTGTGAGTCCTAGATTGACGGTGGACGGCGCAATGCACTGGCCACCTAATCCTGCTTGGTCCAGGCAATACAGCTGCTCAGCTGTGTAGCTGACATTTGTGAGTAATTGCGTTTTTGATCGACACTTGCATGGGCTAGCCGCCAATCGGCAGAGCATAGGGTGCCCTTCAGTTGCAAGTCTGGGAACGGACTCTGAGGCCATATGTATGCAGTGGTCACCGTGTCTAAGGACAAAGCGACGTGCATAACCAGGGACTTGTTGTAGCGCTGCACTGCAAGTGGCTTGACCTGATTCGTGGATGGGAGTTACGTGACTCCAGACGTCCTCAACTTTGTGCAGCGTGTCTTCGTCAAGGGCTCTGCTGGAGAATCCTACTTGCCAGCAATGATGCGTGTCCATGACAATACCTGCAGACTTCCATTTCCGGATGTTTTGAAAAACCTCTTGAACCCACCTTGAGTCCGTCTGTCGACCAACTATCGTAGTGTCATCCACATACCCAGCAACCACAATGACTTGTGGAATTTGATTGAGTACAACAAATATTGGGTCCATGGCAAGGCAGAAGAAGTACACAGAAGTGGAGCGTCCCATATCAACACCAGAATGCACATTTCTTGCTGGTAAGAGTCGTCCTTGTACTTTATGTCTGATTCTTCTACCAAATAGTAGATAACGCGCAAACTGGAGGACCCAGCACTGACGAATACGTAGTATATGGAGGATCCAATGTGCATTAATACGCTCAAAAGCTTTGGAAAGATCAGCAAAGAGGGCAGAGGCAGGTGAGGATCCCTCAAGGGCTCCTTGTACTTCCAGCACAGCCCTCTGCGGCTCACGAAAGGAGTTAAGCAGGGTTTGGGCAGGGTGAAAGCTGCGCCGGGTAATTCGGAAAAGAATAGCAGCAGCTGTGCCATCTTGCAGTCTGTCAAGCGTGTCAGGCATACCTAGCGGTCGGAAGAAGTCTGCCGTGGGCCCTTGCTTGGCTTTCGGGATCCATACGCCTACCTGGGTGGGTGGTGCCAGTTCACCAGCTAAGATGTGATGAAAGTCATCTTTAAGGATTGCAGCAGTCTGCTGCGGGAACATCCGCCAAAGAGCATAAGGTAACCCATCAGGGCCTGGTGCCGAATCTTTCGTAAGGAGGAGGTGCTCAATGTAGTCTTGCTCTGTGGGTTCAGGAATTGCAGGCCACGGCATGACCCACCGTCGGTAAGCCGAGAGCGTGTCGTGCCAATCTCGATCATACTTAACAGGGTGTGTGAACCAAAAGTCACGGGTCGCAAGCATTGCTTCGTCATACTCAAGGGCAGTACGGCATTCTTGCCCATTATGCTGTAACAATGGGCCATGATAGAAGGTGCCCTTAGGGCAGACTGTTTTAAGTCTGTCCCAGAAAATTTTTTGTCTTCTGGTTCGCTGGATTGGGTCTGTGTTGTCTGTACCTATAGGCAGTTGCACATTCGTCGCAGTTGCAACTTCTGCTGCTTGCAAAGCGGCAGCTATGATGGTAGCTGGAACCAAGAGGCATCCTTGCTGTTTTGGCCATGGTTGTAAAAGGTCAGCATCTGCACTTTGCTCATACAACAGGCGTACTTCATCAATTCGTATGTGCAGGTGCGTTTGTTCTTTGCCCAAAAGCTTATATAAGCGTTTTAGAGGAGACAATTTTTTGAAGTGACAAGAGTGAGTTCTCCACCAGCTCCAAACTATTGCACGACAATGCTGCGAGAGCACAACGCTAGCAAGCCTAGTTTCCTGCGCTAATAAAATTTTTCGCTTGAGAGCTAGGAGGGAAGCTTGTCTTGTAACTGCCTGTGGACTTTCCGATGCCACAGTTGGATCAAGAAAACTTGTGTTGGTATGGTGTGATGCTTTTCAGACTGTGGATGTGGTCGAAGGCGTGGTTTCGTTTTCAGCCTAAGCATCAAGGCTTTGTGATGGCAGGTATCAATCCGGTATCTGCCATAGATACGAGATACGAGCGAAAAGTTGTGTAGTATCAAGAAACAGACTGGGCACTAAAAAGCGATCAAGTGCAGATTCTTGATCTTGGTATTTATAAGTAGGTAATGTAGGATCAACATCCGTAAGTCCAGCCTGTACAAGGAAGTCATCCCACGTAGGAAAATGATTCTGATCACATCGATTAAAGTCTCCTCCTACAAAGACAGGATGATCGGTCAAGGCAAGAATGGTTTGTAGAGTAGTTGAAACAAAAGCTCTAGGACTGTTCGGAGGTATATAAATCGAAACAAGCCATATAGTGCAGGCTTGGTATTCCACACGGGCAGCAACTGCATAGTGTTGGACCAGAACACGTTCTTCTTGAACTTTCCAGCCTGGAGGAAACAGGATTGCAACTCCAGCTTGCTCCCCCGGATTCTGCTTGGCCAGAGTAGTAACTACCTTAACATCAGGCCATGTGTGGGATAAGTACTGGAGATTAGCTTGATTCCATTTTGTTTCTTGTTAGCAGTACTGGGGCTTGTTTCAACATAGTTTTGACTATCCAAGTCTTGTGCACATTGGTGGGAAGTCCAGGAGACCAGCTATTGAGATTCCAAGAGTGAATTCCTTTTACAGAGACCGGCAGGTTACTCGGTCTCTGCATGCGGAATTGTAGGATGTTGTGGCAGAGCTGCCAAAACCTCGACGGGATTTGGCGTAAGGATTGAACTTCATTTGGGAGAACGAAAGGAGTGTCGCCTATGGGCGCGGACGAGTCAGCGACGATACAATCTGTGAACTTGCCAATGTTAACTCGTAGAAAATGGAAGGCATCTGATAAATTGACGTTGCCATCAAAACCAAACAGCATGAGGAAATCCTCAATCATGATCTGCCGGTATGGCAGACAGGGATGGATAAAATGAATGAGGAAATGAAGGGAAGAAACATGCGTGATAGAAGCATTTGTTTGTTGGGTAGTATGCCAATAAGCTGCTTTGAGGCCTGTAGAGAGGGTACGCTGCACTAACCGGAGAGATTTGATGGGTAGATTACATAACCGCGTCATTCAGCATGTAACTGAGCCTTAGCTCTGTGGAAAAGTTTTGCCGAAATCTCTCCTTGTGTGCATACGTACCAAACTGATTTTAACGTCATAAGCCGACAATCATCGATGCAAGCCTCAGTAGGGATTTGAGCAGCAGCTTGTTCTGTTGCACTGATCGCAGGGAGAGTTGGATGTGGGGCGTGTGGTGTAGGCGTCAGGGAAATCAGCGCTCATTGTTACTGACATCCGGGGCTTCAAGTTGGTGGATGAGTAGTAGACAGAGATTGGGTGTTCTATCCGTTCGCCAGATATTTTCTTGGAGTTGTGGGTGAGCTGCGCGTGCACTGTCAGGACAGATGCTAAGGCACCAATCCTGAAAGAAACCCCCAATAAGAATGACTGGAAAATTTCCTAACACGAGATGACAGACATTGGCAAGGGGTTCTTTGCATACTTGGTTCTCTGCTGCTAACAAAAGGTGGGAAAGTCGCCATAAGGCACATCCTGGCTCAACAAAACTATGTGTCCACGGCTTTTCGGTAATTGTGCAGATGCGTTCCTGTTGGATCGCAAAGGCACACAAATGTTCCAGCGGGGTGTCTGGCAGTCGCCAGGTCTCTCCACAAGGGGACTTCGATGCGCAGCCTCAGCTGCAGAAGGGAAGGGAGCGAGAAAGCTTGTCCCAAAGACGGGTCAAGGGCACCACTGGAGTAAGCTCTTTCAGTCCAGGAAGTATCCGGCATTCGGGAGTATCGGTCGTAAGCAATTTCTTCAGTGTGCACTCCTACCACGAGCAGAGGGTTGTCTTCAGCTCCTTCTTCTTTGGGTCGGTAACCGTAGCCCCCTTTCACTTCCGCAGCCGTGAAGTCCTGCCGCTCCATGGCTACAACCAGGTCGGGCAGGATCTGTACTGGGAGATAGACAAAGAGGTCATTGGTGGGTAGCGTCTGCTCGCCATGCTCCATTCCCCTAACAAAGGACAAAATGACAGTTTGCATAAAGGTGAGAGCATCGACATCTTTTTCCTTTGTTTTCTGTGGTTTCCCTTCCACTGCTTGGGCTGTTCCTGTACCCTGGTGTCTGTAAGTGCTATTCTGGAGGCATTGGCCTTCATGGAAAGGACAGAGGGCTACGGCGCCGGCGAACGCCCAGCTGACTTACAGCTCTTGAAGAACTGCGTCAATCAGGCGACTCACGACCTTGAGATCGGGGCGGCCTCCCCGACGAAGAAAGCTCCTCTGATACCGCTAATGTTGGTTGGAGCTTTGGAGTTGCTGGTGGTAGACGAGTCTGCGCCCTTGTTTGCTCGAGGATATGCGTTCTACAAGCTCCTGATGTGGACAGCATGCAGAACCAATGATCTGAGCTGCCTGAACCCGTCCTCATTGAGCCTCACCAGGTTTGGCTTGCAAGGCCTTCTTGAGAGAACCAAAACCACGGGTCCCGGCAAGCGTGTGCGACATCTTCCTATACATGTGAGTGCTTCTGTGGGTTCATGGCTTCTGACTGGCTGGAAACAGGCATGCGTGTGTGGTCTTTTGAACGAGAAAATTTTTTGCCGATGCCTGATGCGGACTGGTCTGGAACTAGACGGGTCATGGCTGACTGTGCGGATACTGTTGGTCTGAGCCAGCAATTGTTCCGCAACCTGCGTTTGCCCATGAAGCAGGGCTCCTCCTGGCATCTGTCAGATCAGCCACTGCTGCCACTGCCAGAGGTCAGCTTGCGCAATTATGTCGGTCGTTGGCGCATAGCTTCCTCCGCAGATAAGTACCTTCGTACTGCGAAACGTGTGATACAGGAATGCAGGAACAACTCATGAAAACAGTTTGTGGCGACGATGTGTGGGATCTGCGCAATGTAGGGCTGGATGAACTGCATGCTTATCTAACTGACAGGGAGGTCCCTACTGAGCAAGCAGACGTGTTATGCCAGCAGTTGCACCTTGGGTCAGCTTGGTGCGCGCGAGCTCCAGAGCCTGTCGTGGAAGTTCTGGCAGCTGCGGGGGAGCCTGTGCTGGACGAGGATAAGGATCTGGAAGCAGAGTCTGCGCCTTACTTCGTGACCGTTGTCGCAAGAAGAAGCTTCCTCGTCCACATCGTTTTGGCGGCTGCGGAGTGAGCTCCATAGAAGTTCAAGAATCCGAGCCTGTGTGGCGTCTGCGTGGCACAGCTTATGATCTTGCTTGTCGGCATTGTCGGAAAGCAGGTAATGTGACTCTTTCCGAAGCCGAGGAAGCAGATGACTCGAGCAGTTCCAGTGAGTCGGACAACTCTCCGGCAAGCTTGATAGAGCTCCAAGCAGCCGAGTAATGGGCGACTTCCTGAAGTCTGAGGGTTAGGGATTTTGTGTCACCCGTTTGTGCGAGAGGGTCGCATGTGGTGTGCGAGGTGGTCGCAGTGAATGTTTATGTGTGCATCTAGGGCACATGAAGCCAGAGCCAGCTCAGGGCGGGCAGGCAGATGAGTGTCACGTGTCTTTGGGCATGGCCTTGCATCTGTGTGTGTGTGCGTGTGCGCATTAGGCATATGAAGCTGATCTAGGTCGGAGAGATTTCGACTGTGTGAGGCGGTCTATGCCTGCGCGCCGCAGCCTTTTCCTGATTGCTCGCAAGTGTGCAAGCGTCGGATTGTTTGCCGTGAGTGACCAAGATCACGTAAAGCCATGGCAGTGGTGGATCTTTCAAAAGCTGACTCGGAGTTGCGCTTCCAGATGGAAGAGGTGGGCGTGTCAGCAGCCGTCCAGAAGAAGATTTATGATGCCGGGGTTACCTCCTTGCATATCTTCTGGGGCTTGGAAGAGTCAGGGGAGGAAATGCGGGCAGTGTTCAAGGCCGATTTTTTTTGGCTTTGACCCAATGGGCGACATTGAGATGCGCAAGGAGATCTCTAAGTTGCTGTGCGTGTGGGAGAGCTCGCGTATGCAGCTAAAATGCCAAGAGCAGAATCGCAGGACGCCAAACTGGGCGTACAACAGCGCCTGGTTCAGAACACAGAATATTCAGCAATGAGGGCGGCAGTTGAGTGTGCACAGGGGCGATCATTGAAAGATCGCGAAGTGCCCAGCAAATCGCTGATAGCTCTCAAACTGGAACAAGTGGAAGATGGCGCACCGGTTGCTGAGGACTTGCGAGAAGTGACGTCCCTGGAAGATGCGCATGTAGAAGCATATGGGGCCGTGATCGACCCTGCCTCGCAGACGCTGCGGATCCGCCCCGGAAAGGCCACAACCACGCCTCCCGCGACGCCTGAAGAGCTTCGGCTGCGTCACCGGAGACTGGGGCTAGCCTGGGATTTTGTGCGAACTCCTCATTCGACCAGAACTTGGCTACCACAGTCCTGCGTGGACACCTTCCGACTGCTCTCGGACCATGTGCTTGGCTCCCACGTGGCAGGTGTGAAGACGGCGGATGGCCTGCACTGCTACTTGGTCTCAGGTACTCACCTATGAACTTGAGCTACGTAAAGCTGCCTACCGTTTTGTGCGCGATGGAAAGAGTTCCTGTTTGAATTCTGCCATTGAGAAAGCCATCGACTCCACCGACCTGTTGAACTTGCATTTCATTATCCCTATGACGCTCGGCAAGAAACAAAGCTGTCCAGGAGAAGAGGAGGTTGCTGCTCCGCCGCCGCCTGCTCCCCATCCGGCAGGCAGGGGCTCCAAAGGCAGTGGCAAAAGCAAGCAGATGCCTTCATGGGAGCGCCAATGGGGAAAAGCGGCCCGCACGCCAGAAGGCAAATTGATCTGCTTCAAGTTCAACAAGCCAAGTGGCTGCGCTGCCGGCAAGAATTGCCGATTTGAACATGTCTGCCAGCGGTGCTTTCACCGCCACCCCTTCTTTGAGTGCCGCTACAAGCGCGATGCAAAGCAGCTGGGCAAAAGTGTGGGAGACTTCCGCGATGAGTGACTATCTGCTGATGGCAAGCCCGGCCAGGCGTCGCCTGCGGTGGGGGATGTTCCCCCGCGCCTGGCTATCTCGGAAGATACTGCCAAGCGTCGCAGACAAGACTGTGAAGAAGCTGCTGGTTTGCGTGAAGTCTACAGTTCTACAGACGGGCAGAACACAGTTCAGGCTGAAGATTGGCGCTGGGAGCATACTGGTGAAGGCGTGTGGGAACCGCGTAGCTTGGAAGTGGCTGAAGACAGTTCTGATGAGGACGAAGATGGCCACGTCAAGCCACAGCTGGGAGATGGAGTCTGGGGCAGGGGGCCCCCGCTGACCGCTAGAATGTTTGGGAAAAGGGTGCCATTTTGCGATGGTTTCGGCTTGTGCTCACGGGAAGGTGGTGTCCGAGCAGGCGGAGATGCGCCGGGGACATGCCGTCGCTGGGATTTGCCGAAAGTCTTGGCAAGGAGCTCCTGAAGATCCTAGTGCGGCACGTGGACCTAGTAAGCTTAGCTGCAAAGCTGTCGCTGGGCAAGGTCTCAGACAACCCGTTCAGTTCGGAAGTGTTGGCTGAAGGACGTGAGCTTCTTTTTACTGCGTTGGAATATGCCGGGGCCAAGCTCCCGGTGAGGGAGCGGACGGAGGGGCAGCCCTTTTACCTGGCGGCGATGGAGGAGCTGCTCCGCCTTTCCGGCGATCCTGACAGCAGAGTTTTCTTTTCTTCCAGTGTGTCTTTCGCAAAGGGTGTGCGTCTGGGGCCTGGGGTGTGCTTACCGCGGGTGCCTTCGGTCTTTGAGAAAAAGGAGAAGTGGCGGAAATATGATAGTGGGTTCTGCGAGCCTGGAGCTGAGCGGGAAAACTATTTGTCTGCAAGGGAGCACGCGGGCGAAGTCCAACAGCAGTTCCAGGCGGAGGCAGCGCTGGGTGCAATGGTCGAGGTGACCACGGCAGAGGCCCGAGCGCAATTTGGAAAGCAGCTAGCTGTTGCTTCCTTGGGCGCGCTCGAAAAGAAGGATGGCACGTATCGAGTCGCGCACGACGGCGCCAATGGGATCACAGTGAATTCTGCTATTCGGGTGCGTGACCAAATACGCTCACCGGGTGCTGGCGAGCTTCGCGCTGCGCTCCAAGAGCTACCTGGGCAATGCTTTGGATTGACTGGAGATGTGGAGCGTGCGCATAGGCTCGTGAAGATCGCAGCGGCCGACTGGGGGTTGCAAGCGTGCAAAACTGGTGTTGGTGGAAGTGACAAGCTCTGGTTGAATAAAGTGGGTACATTTGGAATTTCGAGCGCAGCATACCACTGGTCACGATTAATGTCGGGACTCGGCCGTGCAGCTTTCTACTTGCTTGGGAAAAGGGAGATCTTCATGCTTGTCTATGTAGATGACCTCTTGTGGCTGGCGCACAACGACAAAGATAGTGTGCAGATGGTGTGCCTGGTAATCTTTTTCTTTGTGTTACTAGGATTGCCCTTTTCTTGGCGGAAGTTCAAGGGAGGGGGTGAGTTCTGTTGGGTAGGGCTTGAATTAAATCTGAGAGAAAGCAAGCTCGGACTGTCTGTGCAGCGTGCCCAGTGGCTTATACAATGGCTCACAAAAACAACGGCTGCAGACTATGTCAAGATTGCGGATGTCAGTGCGGTGCTGGGGCGGTTGTCTTTCGCGCTAACTGCACTTGGGCATCTCAGACCTTTCTTGGGGCCAGTTTACGCGTGGGTAGCCTCCTTGGACCATCGTCATGCCTACAAAGTGCCCCGAGCGATCTCCTTGATCTTCAAGTTCCTGGCGAAGGCGTTAGGTGGAGGCGGCAGGCTAACTTCTGCTGGGAAGGCGCACGCCGTCGAAAAGGAGCTCTTCAGAACTGATGCAAAAGCCGAGGGCAACGAAGTCTGGATCGCAGGTTGGGCTCTAGATTGCGAGAACACCAAGCAGTGCAGGTGGTTCTCCGAGCGGCTGGACCATGTTACTGCGCCTTGGGTGTACATGGCTGGCGAAGCTTATCGCCAAATCGCATCGCTGGAGCTTCTAGCAACGCTAGCGGCGGTGATGTTGTTTGGTGTACCACCCGGAGAGGCATGCGGATTCCACTGCTCAGCCGCTACCGACAACAGAGGAAACAGCAACCTCGTGTCGCGGCTTCTGACCACAAAATTCCCTCTGTGCATCTTGCTGATGGAACTTGCCGCGCAGCTTCAAGACAGGGGAGCGGAGCTTAGACTACATTGGCTGCCACGGCTGCAGAACGAGGAGGCGGACTCCCTCACAAATGGCGACTACAGTCGCTTCGATAAGAGACTGCGACTAAGATTTGATTTGCGGTCGTTCCAGGGTTTGGTTTTGCAAGATCTCATGCGCGCAGGAATGGACCTCTATGAGGAAGTGCGTGATTCTTGAGCCCATAAGAAGGCCGAGGGCATTTCAAAGGGTCCCAAGCATTCCTCTTTGCGGACCACTGACCCTTGGCAGTAAAAAAGGTGCGGGGTAGCCATGGGTTTGCCGTGCGCTTGCTCTGCGAGTGGGGGTCCTTTTGTCAGCGCTTGGCTGATGGGGTTTGTCAGCGCGTGCGGCTGATGTTGGCTATGTAGGTTGTAGCCAGGTGGTCAGTGTAAAGTATTTACAGGCTGGCCGACCTTTCCACCACCTCTTAAAAGAAAAAAGGGGGAGAAGTTGAGCGCAGGGTTCGTGCGAGGTTCTTTTCTGTGTGTTCAGGGTTGGACTCTGTAAGATCCCGCGGGTCGAACCGTAGGGAACCGGAGGGGCGAAAAGAGGGATCTGTGGAGTCCTTGTTGGGTTGTTCTGCTTACTTGCAATTAGGACTTAAACATGTCAGGACTCAGAACGTTTGATGTTGCAGCTGTGTGGCCTGAGCACAGTGATCAGAAACCGGGGTAGTCCGGTGTGCAACTGCGGGGGCCGCCCAGAATTTTCGATCTCCCGCCCGCCCTTGCCCGATCGAAACTTTGGGCATGGGGG
>CAXAMN010024917.1:1754153-1773307 GCA_963970005.1 Durusdinium trenchii
TGCGAGGTTCTTTTCTGTGTGTTCAGGGTTGGACTCTGTAAGATCCCTCTCCGCATCTCCGCCACAGAGAGTGGGGATTTGACCAAGCGGGCGCAGGAAGTCAAGCCAGGGACGGCGTACTTTATGAAGCGCCGACCGCAACGTCCCAGGTTCGGTCACTTATGAGACCAGCAGACAACTCAGCGCTCAGCGTGCCAATACTTCCGACTTGATGTCGGAGACAGCCCAGAGCGAGATACTCCCAGTCCTCGAGCTGACAGAGGAGAACCTGAAGAGATTGGACGAATCGGTCAAGCAGCGAAGATCGTCTTCGATCTTACCGAAAGCCAAATCTCGGCCTATCGGCCCAAAGCCCCCGCCGGGCCGCCGCCCGAATGGCACCACCGGCCAAACAGCCACCAATTCCGCCGCCAAAGCAGCCACCAGTTCCATCTCCGATGGAGACACCTATGACCCCGGCGATCGTCAAGCCGGAAGAAGAATCTGGCACAAAAGGCCCAGGATCTGATCCGAAAGGTCGACAAGGCCAAGCTTACCGAGGCGAAGAATCGGCGACGGCTGCGTTCAAGAGTTCAAGAGAGGCAGAGAAGAGGGGTATTGCGACCCTCAGGAAGCCGCAGAGAAGTATCGGCGGATTCAGGAGGCTCGAGACAAGAAAGAGAAAGAATCCACCGCGTCAGCCTCGGGAGTGAAGAAAGTGGTACCGAAATATCGGGAGAATCTGACCGAAGATCAGAGAGCCCACCTGTTTCGCACCGAGTTGTCCTCAGAGAGAGAAGCAGGAGCGAAGGAATGGGAAGAGGAACTTGCCCGTCGCGAGAAGGAAGAGGAAGATCGCCGAAAGGCGAAGGCGCTGTATCGATCAGAGAAAATGCAGGCCTTGGAACATGGAAAGGAGATCCAGCGTCAGCGCGACAGGAAGAGTTCGAGAAAGGAAAACGAGAGCTCCTGCAATGGCGAGCAGAAGAAGAAGATCGAGAGAACCTGGCGAAAGCGAGAAGGGTGTCCTTGCAGCCGGCGTCCGAGCAGCCGGCGTCAGAAGCGGTGACATTGACGCCAGCACCAGCAACGGCATCAGTAGCGAACCCAGCTACGACGCCGCCAGAGGCGCTTCAGGCGCCGATCACAGAAGCGGAGTTGGCTTACCGCAAGGATCTTCAAGAACACCTCTCCAAGTTTTCGGACGAGGCATAGGATGGGATGTTCAAGCCACCTCCAAAATGGAGGCAGAGCCAAAGATAAGAGCAGCGCATTTTTCGAAGCATGTCGACGCCGTGCGCGTAAAACAGAGAGTCGTTTGCACTGTTGAGTCGGAGCCTGAGTTCGAGTATCCCGTCGAGTTGCGAGGTAACAGACTAGCCAAGCACATTTTGCAGAGTCACACACCTTATGATCCAAGCTGTGCAGTCTGTCTCATGAGCAAGGGATTGAAACGAGCGCCAAAACGTACCGATCAAGTCACCAACGAGGTCCAGATGGATATTGCCAACCTATGCACCCATCCAAAGTCTCCAAATATGTATAGGTATGTTGTGATTTGGAATCGGACGCATGGTATGATAGCAACAGCTGCAATCTATGTAGACCAAGCTTCGACGATTCGTGCTGCCATCAACCATTGTTCGTCCACAGGTGCGATGGTTCTCAGCGATGAAGGCCGTGACTTGACTGCGCTCATTTCTGAACTCATTCGGTTGAAGGTCGTCTCAAGGCATGAGACCAGCCGTCCAGGAAGACACGCGACTGGAGCCGAGAGAGCAGTGAGGACCCTCAAGACTCAACTAGGGTGTATACGTACAGTATTGTACCAGCACGGGTTGATGCTAGGTAGTCAAAGCCTTCGATACGCCGCAGCAAACGCTTGTCATGTCCACAATGCATTTCAGCTGCAGGTCAACAGCTCACTGACACCGTATCAACGCATGCGCATCAGTGTAACTAGTTCAGGAGAAGTTCCAAACACCAATCGTGTGATGCCATTTGGATGTTTGGTTTTTGCCAGGCCGACTGATGGGTACTTGGAGAAAATCAGAGAAGCAAACGCTCGTCATTTTGTTCCAGGCATTTATTTGACCCCAAAGTTATCTTCGTTAGGTCACTTCGTTGCCTTCGAAGGTTCACAGGATGAGACCGTAGTTGTGCCTGTTCGAGACTTGAAGATTGCCTCACCGATTCGTTTTGTCGCTGGACTTGGGATGTTGTGTGAATTTCCGAATTCCAAGAGTGGAGTGAAGCCAGACAGGACCGAAAGACTACTGACTGATCTTTTGAAACCCCAGAAGTTGGTTGATTTGCCCATCCATGAAGGGGAACCACCTTGGTATTGGAGTGAAGTGAATAAGACTTGGAGATGTCCAGCTTGTTCGAACGGGAGTGAAACAGGTCATTTAGTCAAGTGTCGGAACCGTTACAAGAAGTACCTTGAAGAGGAGTACAAAGGGATAGTACCGATTGAAGACGAGTCATCTGTGCCCGTCGTGCCTGAGGGATTGGAAGAAGGTATGGATACCGAACGAAAGCCTGAATCTCAGCAAGAGTCGGGAAGAAGAAGTCCAGAATCAGAGTCAGAACGAGAGAAGAGGAAGAGAAAGTTTATAGATGAAGAGTGGGATAGATTTCATCGCGGGCATGAAGAGAAAGAGACCGGGCAGAGATTTCCAGAGTTTGATGATGTTCCATTCCATGTGCCAAAGGGACAGGAATCGGATACCGAACCGACACCAATGCAGGAGGATCTACCGAATCCGTATGAGCCCGGAAAGAATCCGGAACCTATCGAGGATGATCGGATGAGTGAAGGCTATGAGCCGACAGAAGTACCGGAAGGTTCAGAGCACCTGAGTCACCCGGTGAGAGTCCCATGGACATTGATCTGTTCCAGGAAATTCCAAAAAGGGGAAAGGACTGAAATCATGACCATTGGGAAGTTGACCTTGACAAGCTTGTGTTGAGAAGAGTTCACCGCAGAAGTCGAAAATGTGTTTTTGCAGCATCATCACTGCCATTGCCGATGCCTGAGGATCAGCTGGTAGGTATTCAGAGGACGTACTACGTCGATGCTGTTGATGAAAGGCCAGTCGATGAAATTCCAAGGGCCCAGTTCAAGGTCCATGTCAGCGAGTTCGGAACTCAGACCGCGCCATTGAGGCGTCATTGGAAAGGGTTCACCGAATTGCCAATCAAGCAGCTCTACATGTATGATCATCAAGGTAATGCCATTGCGAGCTTATCAGATCTAGGTAAAGAGTTGTGGGAAAAAGTGAAAGACCCCTTGTCAAGATGTTCGGATGATGAGGTTGAAAGGTTCTTGTCATCAGTTCAAGAGGGGGTACTTGAGTATAGCAGGAAGGTACCAAAGGAAACCGAAGAGTCCAAGTTCGACACGAAGGCCGATTATTGTAAAGTGTGGTTTGGTGGTAGATGGATTGTACTCCGAAAGCCATCAAGAGCGACTTCAGATATAGGTGAAGGTCCATTAGATGTGGACGCAACGTTCGAGGGAACGCACACAGAGGTCATTGCCCTAGAGAAGCACAGGACAGGTCAGGTCGTGAATAAAGATGAAGCGCAAGAGTATTGCAAGATGCATGGTATCCGAATCATCTCAACCCGATGGGTAGTTGTAAATAATATGCTATCAAAGGAGACATCGTTCGATCGAGACTTGTTGTCCGTGATTTGGCCACAGGTCCGTCAGCAGCCGAGTTGGGCGTCTCAAGCCCTACAGCGTCATCAGAGGCGTTGAAAGTGGTGTTGTCTTATCTTGCTCAGAATTCAAGTTTTCGAAAGAAATCAAAGAAAGGAGGAGTTGGAAAGACAGCATGGGTTTTAGATGTAAGTACAGCATTCTTGCATGCCTCCGTGATTCACCCAGCGGTCGTTTCGTTGCCGACTGGGATGGAAGATGAAGCCGGAGAGCCTTTGTTCGTCATTCTTGAGAAAGCGATGAACGGACTTCGTTCTGCAGGAATGTCATGGTATCGTCACCTAGCCGACTTGTTAGATCAAGAAGGTTTGACAGCATGTGTGACGGAAAAGACGATCTTCGCCGGAAGATACAGAAAAGGAGTTGCAGAGACGGAAGAGGAGAATCACTTGATCGTTTTGATGTATGTTGATGATTTGTTGGTTGTTGGAGACGATCGGAATATTCAGAAGCTCGTTGATGAGTTATCGAAGAAGCTTAGACTGAAAGTCACCGGAAAGCTTGAAGAAGACAGAATTCGTTTTCTGGGAAAGGTGATCGAAAAGGAAGAAGATGGAACGATTGCCTTATACATGGAGAAGGAGTACTATGAAGGTATGATGAACTTGTATCCAGGAGGAAAGGAAAGTCAAGCGACCCCCAATTTGTTTCAGCTTTATGATCGTGATCGGGAAGAAGATCGGAAGCCGTTGTCGCCCGAGGCAGCAGCAACTTTTCGAACCGCACTAGGTAAACTAGGTTGGGTAGCTCAGTCGAGGCCTGATCTTTGTTGGTTGTGTTCGATGCTTGCCCGAGGCCAATCTCAGCCGCTAGCTGTACACGAGACTGCGACGCGCGCGAGTATCCGTTACATTATCCGATCAATAGCCGATCGAAAGTTGAAATTCAGAAGCTATGAGTACTCAGGACCACCAAGGATTACGACCTATGTCGATGCCAGTTGGGCAGCCGAAAAGTCCACAAACCGGAAGAGTACTTCAGGAGCAGCCATCTTCGTTAGTGACTGTTGTGTCAAAGCATTCAGTATAGGTTGCAGCAGAGTGTTGCCTGTTGTTCAGCCGAGGCAGAGCTCTATGCTTTGTTTGAAGGAGCGAAAGAGACTATAGGTATTCAACATGCGGTGGCACATGTATATGGATGTCAAGCTGAGGAATTGCCCATTCCAGGTTTGCTTACGGATTCGATGGCAGCCCGAAATGTCACAGAGATGTCAGGGTTGTTGAGAAGATTGAGACACATAGACATGCGGACCTGTTTTTTGCAAGATGCAGTCTACAAGGGAGTGATTTCCATCAGCTTTGTCCGAGGTACCGAGAATTGTGCCGACCTGATGACCAAGGCATTGTCGAGAGCTGTGACTTTACAACATATGGAGACGATCGGAGTTGTCAGAGCATTTCTCATTTCATTCGAAGTGCCGTATGACTGGATCGGGAGATGGTTGTGGGTCATGGATAAGGTCACATGTACCGAAATCCTGATTGTTGAGTTTTGCACATCGCCGGAGTCCGAGATGAAGAAAGTCGGAAACCGTGCGGAAGGTGTTGAAGTCTTGACTATCACTGAGGCGGATGACGGAACCCGATCGGACACGATCGAGTCAGTTCGAGAGCAGATGGTGAGCCACAGGAAGAAAGGAAAGCTTGTTGTCTTGTGGTCGTCAATTCCGTGCACCGGAGGATGTCCGTTTCAGTATATTTGCATCAAGAAATTTGGTCAAGACTATATGGGTCATCTTCGAGAATTGTACCAGATTCAGAAGAAGCTATGGAAAGGTTTCTTGAAGTAGCTGATTTTGTAGCGATTGAATGGCCGAAGAGATGTGCTTATTGGGGATGGAATCAGACTAAGGATTTTCTGAGGAAACGGAAGACGTTTTCAACATTTGTGGATGCATGTTCAGTCAAGTTGAACCAGAAAGGTCAGTTGATCAGAAAGACCTGGACCTGCTGCTGCCTGCGGTGTCGGAAGCATGCTGAGCCTGATAGCCCAGTGACTTTTAAAGTCGAGATGCCGAAGAACTATCCAGTTCCAAAAGGCATTGAGCAATGCTCAAAGTTTTATTTTCCAGTGAGTGGGAGCAAGGTTCATTTGAATCCAACTTGCTCAGGCATGCACGTACCTATGTCGAAAGATGTTTGTGCCAAATGTCTGTCCTCATTGAAGAAGAATAAGAAGGCTTGAAGTCAGCCAGTTCGTTTCGAGCTTTGTGTCCAAGAGGGGGTGAAGAAATTCCATGTCGGGATGTCCACCTCGCTCGATGCTTGCAGTTTGCGACGCATAAATTTCGTTTAAGTTTGCTTGTGAAAGATTTGGAACCTGGCGGTAGTACAACATTTTGTTTCTTAATTGTTTAAAAGAGACTTGTAGCGTAGTCGGAAGTTTTGAAAGAGTTCTTTGTGTGTGGAGATACTTTAAGAGACTTTTAATATGTTTTTCGTGTGTTCTTTGTATAGTTTAGTGCTACGGGATATGTTTTGGCTCAAGGCCAATTCGTTTGGCTCAAGTGTGAGAAAAGGGTGCGAGTGTCTGAGAGCAGCTTGTGCAGCGTTTGAAGTTTTCCGAAGTGTTCGGAGGTTTGAAGGAAAGGTTTCGTACCGTACCAGACGAGTGTGAGAGCCTGTTGTGAGCTAAAGATCCAGGGGAGGTAGGTAGTCTACCGTGTAAGGTTGCTACCCGATCTTTTTCGAATTGTGCGGCGCTGCCGGAGCTTGCTGTCCCACCCTCACTGCACTGCATTGCTAGCAGGGCTTTCCTTGACTGCACGCTATTTCGTAGGCTCACAAAGCTACCAGGCCGAAGAACCGCACGGCGGGGGACATATGCAGAGGAGAATGCTTTCGCACTTTGCCCAGCCATGAGATGGCCGCAGTGGCTACACATGGTTCCGGACCAGGGCTATGTGTCAGGCCTGGCCTAGGCTCATCCACTCCCGCTTGAATAGATTGTCGAATGCACTATAGCATGGCTATGCAAGTGCGCGCACCAAACTCCATAGACCAAAGGAAATAGGCAGAAAAGAGAACCCACATGCAAAGTGTACCTGCTTACTCTCAAATACGCCCACCTTCATGCCACAGGGCAACAGTTAAGCTAACGCCTCGACCGCAGCCGCTGGCCTCCACCCAGTGACAACGCCCAGTTTGTGCAGACCAGCTGCTTGCCAATAGCGTCTCAACATCCTGCTGTCAGTGAGCCGACCTGGCTGCGAGCCTCAGCTCCTGGCCGGTGATTGGCGCGCGTCGGTAGAGCAGTAGCCGATTGGCACCCAGGTGAGAACCTGCACTCAGCCAATCTTGTACAAAGTGAGCACAAAGTACCATGCTAGGAGATATTTCTGTTTCACCATGTTTCACCAGGGCCATGCATGTCTGTGGATAGTGACCCATGATGACTGCTCTATCCATCCGATTTTGCATACTTGCACACCCCGAAGCTCCCGCTGCTGCCGGCCAGGGAGCCTCTTGGGTGGGTGTGGGTTGCCTCCCCCGGATGAGGGAGGTTTGTAGGTTGCCTGCAGCTACGCTTGTTTGCAATGTCCACCACCCTATTGCCCGCGACCGGCCACAGTCGCCTCTGCTTGTGCAGCCGTGTGTAATAGCTGTGCCCTTAGGCAGGCTGTTTTCCAAGGCCAGAATAGCATTGCAACTACTGGTAATCGTAAAAGATCATAACAGATCTGAATTGCTGCAAACAGTTCGCACCAGCTGAAACTGTCGTGCATTCGAATATGGCTGAAGCGCTTGCAACCTAACCTGGCAAGGGCTGACTTGTCCCTTGCCCGCTCCTGAAGGCCACTGGTGATTGGCCTTCAAGGGTAGCAGCTCAATGTCCCATTACATCGTATGGCAAATTTCGTGAATTCAGGCCCGATTAGTTAGTTAAACGATCTTTCATGTCTCACCCGTCTCACCTTAGTACAATGTGAAACTCTGCTCACATTGGTTAAGGGGTCTTGTTTGGGCTGGTTGGGGGTGTTTTTTGTTTGGTTGTTTGTGGCGGTGGTTCTCTTTTGGCTTTACTCCCCTTACCAATGTGCAGAGTCTCCATCCTTCCCATGATGACCTGTACACACCGCACACATGGCGTCCGAACTCGCGCAAAAAAAAACGAGGAACTAAGGTTCTCACCTGGGTGCCAATCAGCTGCCTTTCCACCGTCGCGTGCGGACACCGGTCAGGAGCTAAGGCTCGCAATCGGGCCAGCTCACCAGCAGCTCACAAGTATGGGCATATTTGGCAGAAATCGCTTTCCATCCAAACGTTTTCCTCTTCCATTGAGACTGGAGAGGGTAGTCGTAATGCTTTGCCTTTGGCATTGTCCACTGCAGCATGTGTGGACTTGCGCTGGGCACAGTTCTACTGCGCTAGGCATAGACTTGGGTGTAGTCCTGCACAGCCTCTACATTCATCGCCGTGTGAGGCAGCCTTTGAGGATTTCGAAAGCAGCAGATGCCACTCTCCACTCAGTTTTGCCTGGCTGTGCAATGGAGTGTGAGTGGAACAGCTATGTCTGACACTGGAGACCTCCTAGAGTCTTGTGTGGTGCATGGATGCGAATTCGCAATTCTGCTCGAAATTGGTGGCTAACATTGATGCCATGTTTCTTATGTACTCAGCCCACGTCCGACACACATCCATGATCTTGGATCATGTGCAGCCATTGCGGCCAACGCCATGCAGGCAAAGCGCAAACGCATTTTCTTCAGCGTACGTCCCTCTCCACGTAGTTCTTTGGCCTGGCATTCTCGTGAGTCTCTTCAGGACTGTACAATCGAGAAACGCCCTACTGGCGATATAATGCAGTGAGGGTGGGATGGCTAGTTCTTGCAATGCAGCGCAGTCCATAAAAGCTTTCACATGGATGGTGTGTACTGTGTATGGGAGACGGACTTCATGGAGCCTGGTACAGTGTGCGAAGGTGAATTCTCGAATTTCTTCGATGTTGGTGTCCGAAATGTCCACCCGGGTCAGCAGTTTGCAATTATCACAGGCATGGGCTCCAAGTTCATGGAAGTCGCGGGGCAATTGGAGTTCTTGTAACCCTGTGGAGCAAAAGCACCCCGTCGGCAGTTCTCGACGTGGTCGAGTGATGACCATCCTGCAGGATTGTCATTGTAGCTAGGTTGATGCAATCAACAAAGAGATAGTGGCCAAGCTTGGTTGCACTACCCATATTGTTGACTCCTCCTCCATTGGCATGGACCCATTGCAGCGAGCAGCAGCCAGCAAAAGCTTTATACCCAAAATCAGTGCAGCCTGGAGCTGTTACGCTGTTGAGCCAGTGGCGCCCTCGAAAGGCGCTTTCTTCAATGCGCGCAACCGTGGTCGGCATCTCAACGATTCGGAGGGGACGACAGTTCTGCCAAGCTCTTGACCCAACAGCATGTATGCCTGCTTCAATGAGGACATGGCGCATTCGCGGGACCGCAATGAAAGCGCTGGATGGGATAATCCCCGCCTCATTGGCTGGAACCTTGACTGCTTTCGGGATGTCTCGGTATGCACAGTTTTCAAAGCCCTCGTTGGTTTGGAAGGCTTCGACGCAATCTCGAAACACAATGGTGAATCTTCCAGGTATGCCTGCGTGGTGGGATGAACAAAATCCACTTCTCTACCAAAGACGTCAAGTTGCAAGGTGATCAACAATATGTTCTTCGAAGTCTTCGAACCTGTCATATTGGGCGATGTTTGTGGACACCTCGACTTCCTTACCAGACAAGGTAGTGAGCAATAGCCGGCAGTCCATGGTCGCTTCACTCTCTTCTGAGCTAACCGTGCCCGAAAACCAGGAGTCGCCATTGGAAGAGTAGCCTGCGCGGGATGTCGTTGCGCTCGGATTTGCTTGAGCCAGCTTAGCCTTGCAGCCATCTGATTATCTTGCTTCTCCATTGTCGGGACAGGGGTTAGACCACCCTCCTACTTCATGTAATCTTAGACACGAAAACTTGAGTGCGAAATTCGTGAAACATGGTGGAACACCGGTGACGTCTTATTCCAATCCTTTTGCCCAAGACGAGTGCTAAGGCGCTCACCAAGGACCTCTACTCTTGTATGGTTTATCTGTCCTTTTAGTGCAGTCCTTTGTGCAGTTCTTCGTAAAAGGCATCTGAATCGGCGTCCCTCGGTGGGAGAGGTTTTATCCAAGATGGGCGCTCGAACTCGCTACACACTAAGAAAGCATTATTCTCTGCATAGAGACCCCTCCATGTTGCAGTATCATCCAACTTGGTAAAAAGCGTGAGCTGCTCGCAGCCACAGATGGCTCTGGCCAAATAGTGAAGTCTTGGCGGGACAATGACTTCTCGGAGCGAGGTACAGCAGTGGAAGGCTTCCTTGCCAATTCGCCTGATCTTAGGGGGAGCCAGACATCGACCAGGGCCACACAGTATGAGAAAGTGGAGCCCCAGATGGCACAGATGTCCGTGCGCATGAGGTCTACTTCGATTAGACGCTTGCAATTCTCACACGCCATTGGCCCTATAAAATTGAGGTCAGGCGGGAGGCGCAGGCCTTCAGGGAGAGCCCGTGAGTTGGCATCATTGGACATATCGAATTCCATTGTCGTCAATGCCAAACAGCTTTCAAAGGCAAAAGGGGCGATCTGCGCTCCTGGGGCTAATGCATTATTAGCATTCTTCCCAACACCTACCTTGCTTAACGAACAGCATTCTGCGAAAGCCCTCCGGCCAATTTGCGCACACCCTGGGGCAGTAATTTGAAAGAGGGCGTAACACCCCTGGAAAGCCCCATCCTTAAGACAGATTACTGAGGGTGGCAGCTTGACGATCTGCAGTTGATGACAGCTTTGCCACGCAGCCACCCGCCCCTGGGCCACCTCGACATGACGAAGCATGGGTGCTGAGTAAAAAGCCCTGTCCGACACCTCACCCATGTCATTTAATGGGACACGGACCGCTTTGGGATAGCCTTGCCTGTTATCATCTTGGAACTGCCAAATGTTGTGGCCGACCTCGATACATGGCTTGACTACCACCTGGAATTTGTCAAGCCTTCGCAGGGTTGCTTGAATGGGGTCCCTTAACGGTAGTCTTGTGTCCGGCCTGATTAGGTCTATTTCACACCCAAACACATCAATGTTGGCAACTGATGGCAGGAAGTTGACTACGTCGTCTTCAAGTTGCTCAAAATCTTCATAGTGCTCTAAGTTTGCAGGCATGTGGTACTCATTGCCCGCAAGCGTGACCAACACAATGGAGTCAGTTGCTTGACATTCTGGCTGTACCGGCTGCTGAAGGGATGCGTCATTGCAGCGCCGCCCTCTTGAGCCTGCACGGCTACTACATTCACAGTGAACCGTCATCCTTTCTTTAACAGAACAAGTAAGGAAACGCCTGCCCCATAAGTAATGCAATGGCTAAGGCCACCACATGACGCTACCTTGCGCCAATGGGACACGAACAATAGACTCTGCCGTGGACAGGTAAGCTCTTGCGATCTAACGTCTATCTGAGTACCATGGCCTCTGGGGAATGCGTTGTGGAGGAGGAGCTAGCTGTTCCTGCCGGAGGAGCGGTGCGTCGGGATTTGTTCCTGGTGTCCTCCTCCGCTTTTTCCTTAAGCTCCTGTCGATATGATTTTTGACAAAGAAGATGCTACTGTTGCAAGTCGTGTCATGAATGTAACAAATGAGCATTCGAGGGGCGATTGCAGTTTCCGAGTGGTTGAGAAAGCGGTTTTAGCATCGCGCACCACAGCAAGGCCAGGAAGACATGCATCAGGTGCAGAAAGGTCAATCCGAGTTGTGAAGACACAGTTGAGAACTGCTCGAACAGTTCTTTTCCAGAGAGGCCTTCAGGAGAATCTCTTAAGCATGCCGTCGTGAACGTTGTTGCGTTCACTATAGCCATGAAAGCCGAGAGATTGAAAGATGTCAATTGGAAGGAGACACAGCATTATCCCAGGAAGCTTTGCGAGCTAATCCTTAAAAGATTTAAAGCCGAATTACCCAATAGACCGGCTTAGTTATTTTTTTTTAGATACTTCCCAATTTTTTTTATCTAAAACGTAGAATTCCTAGAAAATAGTTAAGTTATGTTTTAGTTAAAATTTTAGAAAATAGTTAAATATAACTTTTATATAACTATTTTCAAAAAATTTGGCTAATATATGATTTATTTAACTATTTTCTGTAAATGTAACCATTTTCTGTAAGTTTAGCTAAACCCGATTTAACTATTTTCTGTAAATTTAACTATTTTCTGTAAATTTAGATTATGGAAACTTCGAACAAACTTCGAAGTGCCGCCGGTCAAACTTCGAAGCGATATGTTTGGACATTGAAGGCTTTGTGAGCTCCATGTTTACACAACTTTCGTGAGTCTTTGTGCGGTTGCAGGGTGCTGTCTTGGCTTTGGACACACAGAGTTGCAAGAATGTACAAAAGGTGACCTGAAGATCAACAGTATATATGCGAAAACAACACCGTGTGACCACAACCTCTCATATACAGCCATTTTGTTTGTGTCTCATGGGCTCACTCTGGGCTCACTCATGGGTTCACTTTTTTTCCTTTTGTTCTTCTGACAGTCAGGCCCTCCCTCTCTCTCACATGAGAAGATTCCTTCTACAGGATGGATTTCTCTCATCCCTCTCACCCATCGTCTCTCACTCTCTCATGGTGGTTTTCATTGCAAACCTTTGAGTGAAACCGCCTTGTGAGAGGAACCTTGTGAGTTCACTCCACCCACTCATTCACTCATTCATTCCTTCCTTCATTCGCTCATTCAATCATTCAATCATTCACTCATTCATTCACTCATTCACTCATTCACTCTTTCATTCTTTCATTCTTTCTTTCTTTCTTTCATTCATTCATTCTTTCATTCATTCATTCATTCAATCTTACAAACCTTTGAGTGAAACAACCTTGTGAGAGGAAACCTTGAGAGTTTCATTTCATTCATCCCCTCTCTCTCTCTCTGTTAGTCTTTCTTTGTTTCTTTCGGTCTTTCTCTCTCTCTCTGTCTTTCTTATTGTTTGTCTTTATTCTAGTCTTTCTTTTCTCTGCCTCTTTCCTTTCTCTCTCACTCTCTCTCTCTCTCACTCGGTTTCACAGAAGGTGCATGGAAAAACGTCTGGCCTGGATGTTGTTTTGAAAAAAGAGGCCAAGCGTGACCGAGCGGGACATCCCCTGTTTTTCGTCCCCGGCGTACCTCTGTTGATAGACTTTGTACGCCTCCGTGAAGAGCTTGCGCCTCCGTGAAGAGCTTGGCCCAGTGTTCATCGTGAATACTCCACTGTCAGACTTATTGAACAACTGGTTGATGACGTTGGTGCGAAAATCTCTGGGAGAAGGACTCTGCTTCGCGGTCTCGTCGTATAGGTGGAGTATATGCTGGGGGATCTGCCCAGCTGCACGCATCCGAGCGAATTTTTCACCTTTCCCTTTGTCGCGCTTGCTCAAAACCATTGCGCCAGCTTCATGCTCCTCATCCTCAGGAGAAGCCGTGGCACTCTTGAGCTTGCGCAGGGTTTCATTCACACTCGGCATCGCTGCCGGCTTCTTCTTCACCTGTGTGGTGTCATCCACATTGGCCGCGGGGCGCTTGGAAGCGGCTGGCATGGTCCAAGGTCGAGACACACACAAAGCTATCGATCACGATCGTTCGTTCACTCTCTCAAACCAAGAAAGCTGTGAAGCAACAAAGGTTTGACTTCAAGGTTCAAGGACACCAACAAAAGGTTTCAAGATTGTCATCAGGTTCCAACAAAACATTTCAAGGTCGTTGTCAGATCACAACATAGAGCTTTAATGTTGCCAAAGTACTGATTCGAATTTTGTTCCAAAGTTCTTCGAAACTTCGAATCGAGCATTCGAAGTTTCCTTCGAAGTTTCATTCGAAGTTTTTTCGAAGCTTATAAGTGTGTATAAGTTGAAAACAATGGTATTTACTGTGTTTTTGATATACTTCAAACAAATTCGAACAAAACTTCGAATAGATATTGAACAAACTTCGAATAAACTTCGAAGGAGTCCACTTCGAAGTTTCGAAGAACTTTCGACCAAACTTCGAATCAGTCGTTTTCCAGACTTGAAAAAACTCATGAACAAATCATCTAGGAGTAAGATCGGACCAACAAACTCCCTCAATGTCTCTGAAGGTTCTCTCAAGATCTCTCAAGAGTCTCTCAAGCTTTTCTCAAGACTGTCTCAAACCAAAAGGGTTTCACAGTGTCACACATCTTCATGGTAAAGGTACAGGGCTGCTGCGCAACTCATTTGTTTTTCAACACCGCGCAGGGTCGAAGTTGGCTGGAGTCTAAAAAACCATAGAGCTACAGCGCTACGATCCTAAAGCACAGTGCTCCGCTAAAGTTTTTCTCCTTGGCCTGGTTCTTCGATGGAACTTGTAGTTCTCACTTTCCATCACGTGGGACTTGGCGTGTTTTGCGTCCAGCCTTGGCCTTACTCTTTGGCTTGGGCTTCGTCGTAGGACCAGCGTCAATGTCCATGGAGCAGACAAGTTGATAGCATCCTGAGTCTGAGAGTCAGCCCTTCTGTAATCCACTTTCTTTTGTGTGGGGATCTTTGGCCAAATCTCGATGCTGTTTCATAGCTGTTCTCACAACGTTGTCAACCAGCTCGACATAGTCTGAAGTACTTTGTTTCGAGAAGTTGCACTTAATTTGTTGGTCCAACCTTTCAATAGCAATCTTGTTCTTCTTGGGTGGCAGCATGCTTTTCGGTGCAATCTTTGCATAGCGTTGAAATAGTGGTGCATGCGCTGACAAGAAGGTGATACCTGGCGCACTTTTCCATGAAAAAGTTAGTGACACGTGGAGCAGCTTGATCAAATTCCTATCACCCTTCTCCTCCATGTACTTTGACAAGGGTTGCATCAAGTCTGTCACTCCTATGCTAGGGTCAGTGGATAGGCGGAAGCGAGGTTGCTTCAGCATGGCCATTTTGGCGACTGAAGAGTCAACAGCGCAAACAACTCAGAAACCACAGCATAGTACCAAGGTTCTTCACTGAAAACTATTTAACTGCATAGTAAGGTCTCCTTCAAAATGCCTGCAACTGCATGTGCTTGAGTCAAGAGGCGCAGGACATGGGAAAATCATATATGTGCTTGGACGCTGTATATGCATTGAAGAATTGAAGAATGACATGAATGAATGTGAACCTCAACCAGACTTCAACGACATAGGTTGCATACGCAATCTCACCAGTGCAAACACAAACTAAGGAAAAATTGATTCTCAAGGTTCTCTCACAATGTCTTCTCTCAGGGTTCTTGCTCTCACTAGGTCCTCTCTGAATGTCCCTCACTCTCACAAGGTTCTCTCACAAGGTCCACTCTCAAGGTTGTTTTGTACAAGTTCTCTCCTGCGCAGACTGCGTTTTGTACAAGTTCAACAGTGTCCCCAAACAATCATCTAGTGCAAAAAATATATACGCTGTCAATCTCCAAGCACGAACTGTCGCGGCTTATGTGTGTCAAGAGGGTTGTTTAATGTATGTGTCTCGCAATGCTCGTTTGGAACCAAAAATGCATAGCTGAGAGAGCATTCGAAGCGTTGATAAAACTTCGAAGTACACCTTCGAAGTTTCAAGTAAACTTCGAATAAACTTCGAAGTGCACCCTTCGAAGTTTCAGGTAAACTTCGAAGTGCACCCTTCGAAGTTTCTTCGAAGTTCATTCGAAACTTGATCGAAGTTTGGTCGAAACTTCGAAAGGTTAAATTTTTACCATTTAGTTAAAATTTTTGAAAATAGTTAAATGGTTAAAACTCATTTTAGTTAAAACTTTTGAAACCATTTTAACCATTTTCTTACAAATTTAACTTTGTCGAAATACGATTTAGTTAAATTTACTAAGTTTAGATAAATCCTAGTTTTTTAACCAAGCCGGTCTATTGGGTAACCGCGTAAGAGTTATGCAATTTTTTGAGCCCAGAATGGCACGTTTTCGTAGAAGTTCGTAGAACACGACTTAGTTTCGTAGAACCAAGATCTAGCTTGCACGAAGCTTGCTGTTTTGCCCATACAGCCCTGAGGTGTGATGTCAGCCTTGGATGTGGGAGCAACGCTTGCTGCGCTTAGCTTGGAAGCTGCGGCCGCGCTGGTCTTTGCAGCGGGAGTCCTATGTGGCAGCCTGCTGACTTGCTGCTGTCTGAGTCGGCGTTGTGAGCATGATGATTTTAGAAGTCGTCTGAAGAAACAGGAGCCTTCTATCACCGTGAGTGATATACCATTGCCAAAGTCGTTGTGGCAGTGTGAGAAGGTCCCTTTTCCAGTAAGGCTCACTGAGGTTCATTTGAATCCGTCTTGCTCAGGCATGGTCGCACCAATGTCTGAGGACCAAGACCTGTGTTCGAATCCTCACTGAAGAAGAGTAAGATGGCTTAAAGTCAGCCAGTTGATCCGAGCGAAGTGTCCAAGAGGGGGTGAAGAAATCCATATGTTGGATGGCCACCTCGCTCGCGCTTGTTGTTTTGTTTGGTTTTGTTTGTTTTGTGTTGTTTGGTTCGTGTTCGGAAAGGGAGAGAACCGGACCTTAACACTGTAGTTTGTTTCTTGAAGGCTTGAAAGAGTGCTTTAGCGTTTTCGGGTGTTTAAAAGCTTTTTGTAAAGAGTTGATTGTGTGATGTATACATATGTGCAGTCTTTGACACGACTGTTACTTTTGGCTCAAACGTGAGTAACAGGGCGCGAGGGAGTGCACTGCGTTAGCTTGAGTTGTTGTTTGCTTCAAGAGTGTTGAGACTGTGAGAACGAGTTTTGGAGTGTACCGGGCTCATCGAGTGAGCCTGTTGTGAGCTTAAAGATCCAGGGGAAGTGTAGTTTACCGTAAGGTTTGCTACCCACGTTTTTCGCACCCTCTGTGCGCCAGCGGCCTCTTTGGGGTGCCATCGAATGGATCTGGCAAAACCATCGAAGCACCTCCGAAGACACGCCAAATGCAAAAACGATTCGGGACGGAATTGACTTCTCCATTCTCCAGCAGAAACCTTCAAACGAGGCATGATTGTCCAAAAGACACATTCAGTGGCCTGCATGTCATGCAGTGTGTGTTTGGTGGCAAACTCAGACTTCCCGGACCCAGCCTGGGAAGTTCTGCCGAATCTGTTGGCTTGCTGGTCATGATCCATCCACTTCAGTTGGAATGGCGTTTTGCTTGATCACAATTTGTCCACGTGCCGATGAGGGGTTGAGTCTTCTTTGGAAAGAAGAGGGTTGGGAGAAGGAGAGTGGGGAGAGAAGGGCAAAGAAGAGGCGCCTGCCACGTTTGATGCATGGAGCGTGGATGCCCAAGCTTTTGAAAAAGCTCCAGCAGAGGTTGGTGGTGATCGGCTTTTGCATGTTTGGAGGCCGCAGAGGCTTGGGCTCGTGTGGCCTGACAAGTGATGGAGGCCGCCTTGTTTGTAGTTCCCCATTGATCATTGCCAGCTTCATCCAGTGAAGCAGTTTGGCTGGTGACAACCTCTTTGTTCGGTGCTGTGGTTGCTCGAAACTGTTTTCCTGAGGCTCCGTTTGCGTGGAACCCATCCAACAGACGCAGCGCTTATCTGTGAACGAGAATCGAGTATTCCCCGATCTTTCATTTCCATTCCAAGACAATTGGGTATGCAGCTATCTAGTTATTCACTTCCACCGTACTTCGGGTGACTGTCTTTTCGGTGACATCGTGAACATTGAACTCGGTGCAGTTGAAGTGGATGCTGCTGCTTCTTCTGCACTCAGCATTGAACAGAACTGGATTTCCTCGTCCTAGCTGACCGTACATCCACAGATGAATCCGCCATGGCCCACAACCGGAGTTTCACGAAAAAAGGAACGAAACGAATAACATATAGAAATTCTCAAACGGGTTTGAACATTTGTTTCCGATGTCGTTAACATGTGTTACCAATTTCAATATCTTCACACTGGACGCCTTCCTGGCTGAAGGTTAAGATACCTTGGACCAAGTCCTTCTTGTGCCTGGGAACAAGAGACTGATAAGACACAAAAGTATTCCGCCCACGTACTCGGTGTGCAGACAACACGTCGTTGAACATCATTGGATGAAAAATAACAATTATAGGCGAAAGGGACATTTTAGGAAACATCAATTGGGTTCCAATGGTTTTCCCTTGATTCGTCGGGTTGTTTTTTGTTTTCTTCCAGCTCTGTTCACGGCTTTCAATGATGTACTGCCAAATGCTGAGCTTGTGATGGGACGTTCGTGACGTTCTTGTCCATTTGGTGTAGTTTTCAAGCCATTGCCATTAGGCATTTTCATCAATCAAACAACGATTAGCTCGCTTCTAGTTTTTTCCAAAAGTCGGGAAAATATCCAACTTGCAATTGAACAGCAAGGACAAACTTGATCTGACCATTGATTCTGCATGTTTGTCATGCGTTTCTTGGCTCAGACAGTGCAAACGCCTTCGCAACACCTCGTCCATCATTTCCTTCTTCTTTGACACCATGGGCCTTGAGGCACATTTGCAGCATGCGTCTCTCTTGAAGAAGGTCGCTGAATCTATGAAGGACTTGTTTCTTGCAAGCAATCGCACATATCATATCCTTTTAAATGAATGCTGTTGAGGAAACTGATTCAGTTGGTCCCTTCTTTTACGAAGGTTGCTTCATGTGCACGTGCTGCGAACATGGAGGGTTGGATGGAGTAAGGTGCAAGGACGTGAACTTTGACTGCTCCGAGAAGGGCATTGAGGTGCAATGCATGGACAGCTCACATGTAGCATTGGTCTCCGTGCTGCTGCGAGAGTCTGCCTTCGCTGAGCTCTTGAGCCACATTTGAGCACATTGATTCTCATTTGTTTTTTTCTGGATTGTCGGATTCCTGTCAGTTTGAAACCACAACGTCAATGAAAAATTGCCTCAAAAATATGAATATGGTGCAGTAAACATATACTCATATGCTCATTGAATTTTTTTGAACATGCCGGGATCCACCACTTTGGATTCTTGGCAAACTCAGTTTCAAGGTTCAAGTGTGACCGTCCAGTGTCGCTTGGTATGAACATTGACTCGTTGACCAAGATTCTGAAGATGACAAGCGCCAATGACTCGTTGAAGATTCGACACCAGACAGATGCCGACACAGTCAACTTCCAGTGTGAAGGCTCAGATGATCGCATTGCTGACTTCGATTTGAAGCTCATGCAAATCGAGAGCGAACATATGGAAATCCCGGAGCAGCACTACAAGGTTGTCGCAAAGTTGCCTTCTTCTGAGTTTCAGAAGGTTTGCCGTGACTTGAAGGAGTTTGGTGAGACCATTCAGATCAGTGGCAGCAAAGAAGGATTGAAATTCATGGTGCAGGGTGATTTGGGCAGTGGCAACGTGATGTTGAAGCCTCGTGAGGGAGAGAAGCCTGAGGAGAAGGTATCACTCACAGTCCACGAGCCAGTCACTGCCACTTTTGCACTTCGCTATTTGGTGAACTTTGCAAAGGCCTGCAGAATTGAAAAGA
>CAXAMN010024917.1:1773317-1799864 GCA_963970005.1 Durusdinium trenchii
ATGCCGTGTATGTTTTGAGTGTAGTCAAGCGCTGCTTGCGAAGGGAAGCACTGCTGGGGTTGCAGTGTAAAGAAGGTCAATCTGGTCGTGTGAAAGACGGCGATCGACGGGAGATCCAACAGTTTTGTGTCATTTGAAGGATGATCACACACACAGACACGACATCCAAAACAATCAGGCTACTGAGGCCACTCACTTTCTAAGCCTAAACACTGTTTGACCATATTCCTAACTTTTCCGTTATATTGGGACTTGACCTGTGCACATTTATTGCTATTTTTCTTTTTAAAGGTTTTCATCGATCGATACAAGGGGAGCATCTACAAAGGATCAAGTCCCCACAACCACACCATTGGCCTGCCCTGACTCTCTCTTGGTCTTGGCCAGAGTCCAAGACGCAAGTCCAACTGACAGAATGCGTTCTTGTTTGTAGTAGGAAGAGGTTGGTGATTTTGATCAACATGTTTCTTATTGGCGTGGTGTAAACTTCTTGTTCCAAAAGGGCTCATGACTAAGGATCGTCGAAATCACACATGCGAAGTCCATGCACTTTGAGCATCCTTCCACCTGATGTAGACATTGTAGACCATTCACTCCACCCCGTACTGTGGGGAATGGACCAAACAACATTCTGGAACTCCAGTATCTTTTGCGAAAGAGGATTTTGGGTTCAAAGTGCCTTGAGGCTACCCATGGGATCTATTTCACTCCGACCCGCTTGCGACTGCGAAACAATTGATTGCCCTGATTTCCACATGTCATGATTTACAGGCTTTGTTGGCTTGCCCTCGTGGCTCAATTAGAAAGACAAAGTCGAACACGATGTCAGCTGCTGAAGCGACAGACTGGCATGTTGTTCTTTTGCCAAAAACCTGAATGGGCCAAGAGTGACTGGGACGTCTCCTTTAGGTTTGGTGAATGTTGACTTGAAGTGCACTGTTTTTCTTTGGCTCCTATGCCAGGTCAGATGGCGAAACCAAAGCCCCGCCAGAGGAAGAGAAAAGCTCTGCCCGTGTTTGTGCTGAGGTGCGAGTCAGCATATAATGACAGGAGTTAGGAGTCATTGATAATGTGTGTCAATGTTGTATTCAGTCGAAGTCGAAGGGTGTTTTGCGTTTTTCATCAGACAAACATGGCGAGCCAAGAGCGAGTCCCTGACGAGTGAGTTTTTCTATGTTTTTCTGATCGTGTGCAGACCACCCTGGATGGATTGGCAGTGGTTGGACGTGGCGTAGTTGCCACAGGATCAGCAGCCCGGCGAGGGTTTTCGGATGTCGAGGATTCAACATCCGCACTGCGATCGATCCGAGGCATGTTGCATACATTCACATGTTTTTCTTGCGGAAACACTTTACCAACAATGCGATTGGACTGGTTTGTCAAGTGAAGGGTCACTACAGCAGGTCGTGCGTGTTTGACGCAAAATCGTTCAAAGTGGAACAGCTATGCCATGGGTGACTATGCCAGCTGCCAAGGCTATATTGACAGCTGTGCAGTACACCGCCTATCCTATCAAAGAGGCCTGAGACCAAGCAAGAACTCCCAATGGATCCAATGGGCTGGGATGTGTCGGCGGCTTTTTCCACTGTATGGCGGCTATTTTGTTTTTGTTTTGCTCCTAGTAGCTTCTTGCTCCTAGTAGTAAGGCCAGGAGCCCCTAGTAGCTTCTTGTTACTAGTAGTAAGCATGCTACTAGTATTAATGCCCTAGTAGCTTCTTGCTCCTAGTAGCTTGTTTTGTTTTTTTCACCTGATTTCACGAAAGACGAACTTGATGCTCCGACTTGCGGTCTCCCAGTGCTTTAGGAGCGTTTGATTCGTAGCGAACACTCACCCTTTCGTCCTGGCGTCCTTGTGCCAGGGCGTGATTTGCGTGATGGACACCACCAACGAGTACTTCACTCCATACTTGAAAAAGCCACACACTCAGATAAGTGCTAGCAGCTAGACTGTATCACTCAGGTCACTGGCAAGCTTAGAGTTGCCACTTTCTGGTGCAACTAAGGACGCCAATGACCGATGTTCCCACCTTTCGCTACGGATGAAGACGTGGATAAGGCAGAGCGGTAATCAATTTTTGCATCGACCCCCTTCTCTGATGGTTTGTGGGTCTAAATTCTAAGCTCATGTTCTTGAACAGGACTATCCTGCCTACTTGGTTGGAATTCTTTGGGGAGTCGGCCCTCCCCAAAACAGGGAAGTTGCGCGATGCGATCCAGGTAGAAGTCCGCCTCTTCGTCTCTTTGCACCATGAACTGCTGGCTGCTTTGAACAGCTGGCTGTCAGAGGCTGATTGGCCTGAGACTTGGTAGCTGTAGGACGCTTTGCATGGGCATGAGCCCCAGACTTTCAGGTATGGCTCTGACCATGTCTTGATACTCTTCAGATTCCCCCAAGTACGTACAAACCATGATAATAACAAATTTTTGCATAATTTGTTTGACCTGATTGGTACGATGTTTAGTTCTTTGCTGTGTGGACTGCGTTCCGGGCTTCGGCCGCCTGGTGTGGCGTCGTGTGGCTTCTCGGCCAAGCCGTGGAGAAAGACTCGGCGCGATGAAAATCCAAAAGGGTCTCAAAATCACAAGGGACGCCGCTTGAACTAATCATGGCAGTCACTTTGAGTTTCTAGGACCCACGAGATTCCATGGCCATGGAGGATGCTTCCAGTCGTCTGCGTCGCCGGAGCCTTTGTGTCAAGAGCTTTCCCTTGAACTGCTGTGTTGGAGAGGTCTTTGTACTGACTCCTTACAGAATCTCCATACAAAGAGTAGCCCGACACCATGAATTTGTACAGAAACACCGATTTGTCCGCCCTAGTTGTCCCACCCCATCTCAAGACCTCTTTTCTCAGCTTGCTGATCAAGGCAGCACACCTTTGATAAGTTCTCCGAATTGACTTTGGATTTGGGAACATAGCTTCCACTTGCTGGGTTTCTTTCGATTGGAGGGTGCGCTTTCGAAGCGCTCTTTCAAGTTGAACATAGCACTATTCACAGCCTTTATGTGGTCTCAGTGCCATGGCCAAAGATGTCAGGATAGGGCACTACGGAAGTTGGCTGTTGCCAAACATGTTTACAGAAACCCTTTTTTCAAGGATAGCAGAAATGTGGAAATGGGTGAAGTTGGAACCAGACGCAGCCACACATGCTTCAACGATCTTCAACGTCTCTATCTGACCCTTTTGTTGGTTTGGTCAAACTGCAACTTGCATCACTTGACTGGCTCCCATTTGGAAGGGCTTGATCTTCCCTTATCCAGTTCCAAATTCACAGCAAGGCATTCCCAAGTGTGTTCACCAGCTTGAACATGGCAGCATGTTTTGAAACCCGGGAGGACTGCGGGTACAAAGTCATCGCCCCGCGTCGAGGCTATGGGATGAGCGAGGATTTGTCGCTCGGGGAAGGTCCCCCCAGCTCCGACACCTCACATTGGGATGATGTAGATTTGCAGGGAACAGTGGCTTTGCAATGTTGCCACTAGCTTGTAATTGGATGCAAGGCGACACCAGAATGCAGAATCGCCTCTCATGGCTGTCCGCATACAGAGATACTGCACAAACAGATGATTGGGGATCTTGAAACGATGTGCCCACTCACAAAAAAGGGAAGGCCCAACAGGCCCAACCATATGAAGAGGTCTTCCGCTGATGATGGCCCCATAGTCGGCCAAGAAGGGTTTTGGGTTTTGGGTGCAGCTTCAAATCCCTAGGTTTCATCGGTCCGAACGGTCGAAGCTGTGCCAGGTGAGGCGTTCGGAACGTTTGAAGCAGACACCCCAGAGGCCGCGGCCTGCTGGTGGGTCTGAAGATGGGATGGGTCATCCTCCCCGTCAAGAGTTGGTGCCACCTGTCCAGCAGATCCATTTAAAGCTCAGCAGAGGAACAGAGGTTGAGCTTTGGGAATCCAAAGGAAATATCAAGAGGAAAAGGAACCATACAAACACACGGCATTTGGCAAGTTTCCATTTTGGCCAGGACGAAGTTACCTGTGACTTTGAGATGACGCATGTCTCCGCGTTTTGCAGCTGTCAAGACTTTAAACTTTAAGCAGTGGCAATGAAGCCTTTACCATCCCCAGCAAGTCCACTCCAAGCTTCTTGCGGCCCAGCGCTTTCAATTGGCTTTAAATTCTCTGAAGTGGTCAACGTGTCAATAGCTGATGGTGGATGGTTTGTGTGGCCCACGACAGTCTATGAGTGGCCAAGTTCCCCACGACTCAGCAAAGAAAAGCTTCTGAACCCGGGATCTCTCCGAAAAGCGGCACCCCGCACCTCCCTTGCTTCGTTGGCCATGATGGCGCGCCAGCTGCAGGGCCAGAGGTGGGGCCAGTGAGGAAAGAACGAAGGGAATGGTACCTTCACAAGCTTGAGGTAGGCTAAAATGGTTGAGGTCATTCTTTTTTGCATCTACAGAACAGAGAACAAGGAAGGATATATATCACACACACACAATTCACAAACACACCCACTTTCACTCACAGAAGTCAGTCTCGAGTCTTGCTGTTTTTGTTTGAGCACAGGAGCAAAAAAGTACATGGTTTGTTTTGTAACTTGGAAGGATGGGTAAGGGGGACCCAAGGGGCCGAAGGGGGCCCAAGGGGGCCCAAGGGGTTCGATGGTTTGAACTCTGGCGCCCAAGGTCTTGGTTTTCTGCCTGCAGAAGGCTGCCCGGCCGGACAAGGCGGAACGTGGTGGAGAGGCGAAAGTAGAAGCTCATAGAACGAGAACTGGACCAGAGACTGTGCTTCCTTGACGTTCTCAAATCCGCTGCGGTTGACAAGGCCATGCAGAACGTTCTTTAGTTTGCAGGGTTGACGTTCATTAAGCTCAGCGGTACCGAATCAACGTTCCAGGCGCTCTTGACCCTTTGGTGACACGCAGGCTAGGTTCGCCGATCTTCATTAATGATTCTTGCAAGCCCTTCCAGAAGAACAGTTGTGACAGTTGTCTCTGGATGTTCCCACCAGCACGTAATGCAGCATGTGCTGTTTGTCTCGCATGTCAAAGTCCAGATCCTCTCGGTTGGCGTCCAATCGGTCCAATCATACTGGTACTCGTATCGTCCAACAAAGGAAGGCTAAGGCTAAGGGTTACTCTGGCTGTGGGTTAGACTCCCCGTGCCAAACTTGATAGTCAATGAGCAGTTTCCAGGCATGTTCAGCTGCTGCAACTGTGAGAGGGCCAATCGGGCAGAGGCGATGCTGGGCAAAGATCACTTCCATTCTTGAAGGGTATTTGAGTTGGCCTCGAGAAGTGGATGAAAGATGGTAGCAGGGTAGACAACCTAACTCTTAAGAGAGATGGCGTTATAAAATAATGAGGTGCAAACGGCGATTAAGAGCGTTCCGATTGTTGATTCCATAAGCTACTAGTAACAAGGGCATCGCTACTAGTAACAAGGGCGTTGCTGCTAGTGACAAGAAGCTACTAGTAGCTAGGGCATCGCTACTAGTAGCAAGGACGCTACTAGTAGCTAGGGTTTGATTCTATAGCTTCTTGGAATTGGCCCATCCCAAACTAAACGCCTGGGCAGTTCGAGGCACACAAGGTGGTGCCCCTGCCTGAGAAGCAGCGGCGGGGTTCTGTGAAGGTGGCACCCGAGAAGGCCAGGTGGCCGGATGTCGGGGTCGCGCATGGAATCTCCTCCAGGGTTGGGTTCTAAAGATAAGGAGAAAAGGGGAAGGGGCAACTGACCGAGATTGGAACAACTTACTGCTGCTTGTTCTGGAAGGCTGTTTGGGTGGAGGATGAGAAGAGGGTTTGTAGCACGCATTGTGGTGAACGGTGTCCCCTTTTTGTAATTTTGTTTCAACTGCCAACCTCAAGTCCTCACATTCAGAGTGTTAGTTCATCGACTGCAGAAATTGTTATCTCCCACCTCCACTGCATCGTCATAGCCACAGGCTCCAGAAGTGCCCAAGAAGGACGTCTCTGTCGTGTCGCCCTCCTCCACGGTGGCGGAGACTCCTGAGCTTGAGGAGAAGGACGTGGAGGCCCTGGAGACTCAAGTCATGGAGAGGGTAGATAATTTTTTTTGCTATGATGCTCTGTGATGTGTCTGCAAGGCTCATGCAGATGCTCCTCCCATTGATGAAGTCAAGGACGTTTGGGCCCTTGGTGTTTGCGGTTGAGAGACAGGTCGAGTGCTATTTGCCACGATGTTTGCCACTTGCAACCTCCGTATGAGAGGAGGGGATCGTTGGTTGGACTCCGATGTGAGGAGGGTTCTTCTTTTAGTTGTTATGACAAAGTGGGATTTTGAAAGTGCAATCCTCAACAAGCATCTGAATGGTTCCTGGCCGTTTCCCACCGAGGCAGGCTCGCCCGTGCCGCGCACGCGCCGGCGGAGCCACTTCGTGCCCAGCGGAGCGAGCGGTGCCGAGGCGTCCGTCGCGCGGGGCTGGCCGACATGCGGGAAGAGAAGATGCCAGCAGAGGAGGTTGACTGACCTGTCCCTACCTTTGGGTTTGATTTATTGAAAAACATCAGATAGAAAAGGAGTTGGACAGAGCCACGTTGGAATTCTACACGAGAATCAAGGCTTCTCAATTGCTGTATGAGACGTTTGAAGCCCATGAACTGTCACTTTCGACCACCCTGAAAGTGTTCAGACTTCATGGGCTCAGCGGGCTCAGCGGGGTGGTACTTTTTAGGTTTTCCTTCATCAGCCATCCACGATGGTCCAGGCCGTCGAGGCGGTCGAGGCAGTGCCTCCAGAGCAAGCGGGCGCGCTGGCAGCAGTGGTCGTGGACGACCCGCGTGGTGCTTTCCAAGGTGGGGAACGGGGCTTTGCAATTTCAGAGACTTATTTTTTGATCTGGGCTATGTGTGATGCTTGTGTACATGAGGTCATTCTGAGGAGACAGTCACTAGAAGAAGAGTTCTTTTTGGTGTGCATTTACCATGTACTTTGGTGCAGAAAGCTGTCCCCAGCCAATCAGCCGTTCGCACAGCGCAAACTTCATATTGGAAGTTGAAGGACGGGACAACTTGAAGGACAAGGACGCTACTACACCCTCCTGGCATCGCTACTAGTAACAAGGACGCTACTAGGGGCTCCTGGCCTTACTACTGTTTGCTATTAGACACAGAGACACTCTGCCAACTTGGTTCGCCTCGTAGAGTTTGTTGGGTGCACCCAGCTGACCTGGTCACCTAAAGAAACACAACGTCACTGTGATGCTGGCTTGACCTGTGTGATAGATGGCCCTCCATGGCTGGGTGGAGGCTGGTCAAGCCACGTAGCCAGTAGCCACTGCTCTCACACTGCAGGCAGCCATGATGCCTGTCTTTTGGGAGTCACAAAGACTGTCCGGCACCCCAAGGACCACAGCAGATGTACTCTAGAAATTTGGTCCAATGACGAGCATATTGGCTCGTCTCAAAGGTAAGGGCTCCCGGAAAGGCCTTAACTGGGTGTTGTTGGGTTGGGCTGCGCAAACACCGACTCCTCGTCGTGTTCGTTGTCCCCTTACATCCTTTCCGTAAAAGCCTGGACTTACATCCACTGTTTGTGGCAGTGGCATTTGGGGTTCCTGACTTGTCAATCAAGCAGATCACAGTTCACTGCGCCGCTTGTGTGCCCCATTGTAAGGTCCGCGGCTCAACTCCTCTGGTCGAAGCTGAGTTCAAGGACGACCAACGAGAAGGTGAAATGATCTGTCCAAATATCAAGGTGTGAAAATTTCATTTTGCAATCTATTTCCGATCTCGAACCAGAAGGATGGTTGCTACCTTGCTACTGAACGGAGAACGTCGCCAGGAGAAATATGTGGAGCAGTCTGGTTGCGCTAGCGAGTCTGAAGCAAGGCGCATCTCCTTGTTTTGAGCACATCCAAGTGATTGGCACCTTGCCAATCTTTTTCTAAGCCAAATAACCAAACTTGCAGCGAGTGAAGATGAAGTGTCAAGGCGTACGGAGATTTGATTGTGGTCTCCCATGTTTGATGGGAGTAGAAGAAATGGATGAATGAACGAGCGCTTCACCTTTGTAGATCAAATCTTTCATTAAATTGTTGAGGAACTGCGTCCACAAATGTGCCCTGGTTGCCTATCAGGACGCAGTTCTCAAAGGCTGGTGTGGCAATAAGCTGTGCCAAGGCGGGGTCTGATAGTGCTCCAAAAAAGACATGTGGTGGCTAGAAGAGGACACGCCTTCATGGTCCTAAACAATTTTGGGTTTCTTGCCACCTTTCTTCATTTGATATACACAAGTGCAGGGTAGAGCCCAAGTGGTTGGGTCATTTGACCAAAGCTTTCTGGATAGGATTCTGTTTGTGAATAATAATTAAAGGCGAAGGCATGTCAACATGTCACCAGCGGTTCCAAGTGGACCAGTGGACCGGGTGGCTCCTTGTTTCCCGGCCAGGGCAGAAAACCTGGAACTCCCAACCAGGACGGGTCCTTGGTAATCAGACGACGGACATCAGTTGCCATCCGTATATAATCAGAGGTAGACAGCTGACTGAACTAGATTGCTTCAAGTGTCCTAGATTTCGTGAGTGAGAGGAAGGCACGGTGGGTCTGGAAAGACGTTTGTGGGTCATTTTGTGATGGGAATGGAGATGGCGACTCTTCCCTTTTTTAGTAACCTTTCAATCCTTTGTCCCCTGACCCCCTTTCCACCACGTCATTTCACATTGACTCAGCAGTCGTGACGGTTTTTCCTTTCCCGTAGGACAACTTCTTCGTGGCGCAATGTGGCCCCTTCCTTCTATGCTGTGTCGCTGATGGTCATGGTCCGCGCCTCATGGTCGTCGTCTGTCTTGAAGACGTTGGATATCTGGGAATGATGCCGTCGTTATGGCATTGGCATTGTTCTGCTATGTTTTGCTTAAACTTAGCAAGTATCTTTTGGTACCAGACTTGCAGCGCGCCACACCAGGAACTGCCGGCCACTGGGTCTCCCATTGGACCTGCAAGTTTGTGCTGAGGAGCACCACGGGGCAAGGATGAGTGTTCACGTATACCACACCTGCAGATGGTCATTAGTCATTATCATTATTCATTACTGTATTCAAGCGGATCCAAGACCCTGCAATACCTAGTTACTTGGAGAGCCAGCAGTTCCACATTTGGATGTTTACTTTTTCTCAACGCAGAATTTCCGCCACAGTATAATATACATATAACATAAACGTCAGAGTGTTCAAACATGAAATTTCAGACTCTCAGAAATCGATTATTTTTGATTTTCAGGCAACAGAAAGCTCACAAGCACGTAAATTTTGGAAGCTCAGAAGTGTTAACTTCTGAATTTCTGCCACAGCACGTGAGTGCCAAGCGTCGGTGTTTCCGCAGTCCTGCTCCGTCGCTCCTTCCCTTCGGTCTGCTGCTTCTCAATGGCGGGCCCCGACCCAACGGCCGCTCCTGAAGCAGCAAAGACAGGGCCTTAGCTGGTGAAGATTCGTAGGGCTTGTCCACCTGTCCGACGCTTGTAGGGCCACTTATCAGGACTCGAAGTCAAGATTTCATGAACAAGGGCGAATGAAGGCTGTCGTGAGCACGCACCACCACGACTCTGTGAGATTGCCATTCTACTGAATGAGACTACTCTTGTATTGCAACGGCAATACTCTAGTATGCCATCTACAGGCAGCAAGACAGATCACAGCGGCTGCGGCAACTGTAAAGGAAGAGGAAAAGAACCAACAACAGAGAGACTGCAAAGGCACACGAATGTTGTATTTGCACGATTGTACACCTGTACAGCCTGTACATACCATATTGACCTCTATGTTTGGCTCAAGAAAAGGGCGCTCTACATGTTGGTACTTGTAGGCTGTTGGCCTGTAAATTCAGGTTATCAGCCGTATCGCCAAAGAGCGGTACGCGCCGTTGTAGCTGTGTCACCTACCCACCCTCGTTCTGCGCACACGTGAGGTGGCATGGCGGATAGGCCCATCGAACCAATTCGAGATGGCACGGATCGATCGAGGTCAAGAGTCGGTGATGCCGATGAGGATGGGTCATATGTACAGACGGAAGTCTTCACTTCAGAGCCTGGTGATGACGCATTGGTTGAAGCACGTGGGAACGCGTTGCCACCAGTCGTCCCGACTGGTGCTATTGCTTTGTCTCCCACTAGTCCTGCCTTTGTTCCGTCAAGTACATACAATGATTCAAGACATGTCATTCATCAGACGGCGAACTTAAACGATCAGAGAATGATCAATGTCAACTTGGACAAATCCGCTGAGGTCGCTCAAACTGCAGAAGCGCGACACAGGGAACTGATGTCCAAGAAAGATGAAGAGGTGAAAAAGACTGTGGAAGCCATTCATCGCGAGGCACAAGACCATGTCAAGGAGCAACTCGAGTTACAAGAACGAAGGGCTGCATCTTGGGCTGCAAATGAACAGGCTAAAATGAATGCACAAGAAGCAGTTATCAAGAATGCTGCGTTGACTGAAGCTCAACTATACAATCACAATTTGACAGAATTACAACAACAGGCACAGAGTCGTGAATCACAGTTGAGAGAAGAGTTGCGAACCCAAACGGAGCTCATTAGAGAACTTCGAGAGAAGATGGAAACATCCGCTCGAGGAAACTTTGAGCCTGCTGGGACTCCAGCGAACCTCAGAACGACTCTTCCCGGTCCAATGGGTTCAAACGAGCTGCCTCTTGGTCAGCCATATCATTCGATGCAAAGATCAATGACTGATAGCTCAGGCGAACCCTACCGTGATGCTCTTGCGAGTGGAGCGGCAAATGTTCCGAAAGCAGCTGGAGGTGGTCCTCCAGATCATCCCAGTTCATCAAGTTCGTCTTCATCCAATGACAAGAAGAAGAGCAAGAAAGACAAGAAGAAAAAGAAGAAAGATGACAAGGAAGAGAAGCGTGGCAGATCACCCCGCAAAAAGAACAAAAAGAAGAATAAAAAGGGGTCACCTTCACCATCCGAGTCACCTTCATCGTCGAGCTCATCTTCTGAGGATTCATCCTTTGCCCGTAAGGTTAGGAAGCACTTGAAGAAAATGAAGAAAGAGGATCGTGAACAGAGGGCTAAAGAGGCCGAGAAGATCCTTATTCCTAAGTTTCCTACACCTGAAAGGTATAGGGATTGGCGAATTAAAGTTCGGGACAACGTGTCAGCGGCGTCCGCTGCGGAGGGGAATCTTGCTCGTCAATTGAACACATTTAAGGAAACCAAAGAGAAAGCGAAGGAACCAATCAAGGGACGACAAATTCTTCTGTTGTTTCACGAGTACTTTGCTACCTCCATTAAACACGGTGCTATTTATGATGTTGAAGATCTTATCTGTGTTAAGATGGTGAACGAGGACCTCAAAGGTTTTGTCACACGATGGGAGTCTGTCATTGCGGGGATGCGAACGGAAGTTGACAAGAAGTGGCTTGAGGCATATTTTCACCTCGCTGTGAAGAACTTTAAGCCTTTAGCTCATGACCTTGCCATCTACGAACGCGCCTCGGAAGGGAGTGCCGAAAAGACTTATGACTTTTTGATTAAGTCAGCCAAGGCATACCTCGAAAGAAAACGTTTGGAAAAGATGAGGGATGCCACGAAGCGTAGCCTTGGAGGTAAAGACCCTGCAGCTCCTGTCATTGACCCAAATGACAAAAAGCCAATCAGAACAAAGGAAAGTGCAGTAGGCGCGACTGCCCATTTAAGCATGAGAAACCCCGTGAATCCAGCAAAAGGAGGCCCAAAGGTGGTGGAAAGGGTAGATCTTCTTCGCGTGGGAGATCGTTGACTCCGGGTTCAAGGTCGGAAGTTTGCAAGTTTTGGAAATCCGGTGACTGTCACCGGGGAAAGAATTGTGCTTTCAAACATCCCGATCGTTCTTCTACTCCTGCCCCGAGTGACGACAGAAAGAAACGCAAGAAGAAGAAGGAGAATAGAGAGAAGAAGAAACGAAGTACTTCTCGTGGCTCCAACGGTTCTGGCGGTAGTCAGAAATCCAAAGGTGGGAAAGGTGCTCCTTCTAACCCAGCCGCTGTTTGTCTGCTGCGCACTCTGGTCTTAGCTACTGCGGTCTCTTCATCGCAGCCTGCTGTTATCAGTTGCCCGTCGGAAAGCGTGGCCATGGTTGCTACACCTGCCACCAGTTCTTCCCCATCATCATCTTCAGGACGGGGAAAAGTGAAATGCCTTTCTTTTGCTGACAAACCAGAAGTTTTTAAACGCGTGGTTCGTGGCAATTCTTTAATGTTTCCAGTTGCTGCACGAAAACAAAGCAAGCATATCAGATTTCCCATAGGCCATAAAGGAAACGCTGAAGTTTTGGAAATGGCATCCGAAGATGCATGCATTGCAGCAGAACGTTTGAGCCGAGCTGTTTCAAACGAGTTGAACGGCGTCGAGGCACGTTGTCGATATCTTTGCGATTCGGAAATGGGATGCAAGCACTGTTTTAGGAACCAACAGATTACAGTGCCTGCGACCGAGATCGCATGGATTGCAGATACTGGCAGTGCAAATGACTTGGTGTCTAGGGAAATGGTCAATCAGAATGAAGTATTTGAATCCTCTAAACCGGTCAGTCTTTTGACTGCCAATGGGGTATTTCAGGCTAATGATCAGGCTAATCACTGCAAAACCCTATGTACTTGATGATAGTCCGGCAGTGATATCCGTGGGACAACTATGCATTGATCATGATTGGTCGTTCATTTGGCCATCAAATGATACACCATATTTTAAGAAACCAAATGGGCAGAGGATCAAGCTTCAAGTGAAAGACTATGTTCCTTATTTACCATCAACCAGTGGTATGGCTATGACTGCTATTGGACACAAGTATGAAACAAATGCTTCCGGGAACGGCAAGTCTTCGTACATTCCGATTCCCACATCACCTAGTGTAGAGGAAGCACCCCATGAGTCTGCGGAAGCAGAACCCGAAGCAGTCGATGCCAGGTTAGTCCCCGATCCACCAGCGGAAAAGCGTGATCGTGGTGAACAAGCCTTGAGGCGGGAAGCAAAGTCGCTTGCACACTTGTTGACGCATGTTCCTAAGAACCCTTTTTGCACGACATGTTCAAGGGCCAAGATGACTAAGCCACCATCGTACAAGAAGGGAGGATCCGAAACTGTTGATGCTGACAAATTTGGTGATCACATCACTGCTGATCATCTTATTCTTCGGGATGATGAAGAAGAGGCTATCGATGGTTCAAGAAACGCTCTAGTCATTAAGGACATAGCTACGGATTTTAGATACGTATATCCGTCGGCTAGGAAAACGACTAGAGATTGTGTTCTCTTGCGTTGAAGCACTTCACCCGGGGACGGGATGACATTGGTGTGTTCTACTCAGACAATGCAGAAGAGCTTGTGAAAGCGGCGTCAGAATTGAAATGGAGACACGTCACCAGTGTTCCCTACATCTCCAAGAGCAATGCTCAGGCGGAGAGAAGTATTCGATCCGTTCTCGATGGAACTCGTATCAATCTTGAACAAGCGGGTTTGCGCCATACATACTGGACGCACGCCGCCAGACATTGTTGCATGGCGCACAACATACTCGGTGATCAGGAGGCTCGAACACCATGGCAACTCAGGTTCGATGAGAAGTTCAAGGGACCCATGATTCCTTGTGGAGTGAGAGTTGACTATTGGACCGGACCAAAAACCAAAACCAAAGAAAAATTGAAGTTCGATCCTACCTCACCTCCAGGAGTATTCTTGGGATACAAGATTTAGCCTGAATTCTCATGGAGAAAGGAGTTTCTTGTTCTCCCTCTTAAGGAGGTGATGGACAACACCTTGGATAGCAGTGTGCCATGGGTTGGGACAAACAAACTCGCATTGCCTGATGGAGATTTTGTGTTTCCACTTAAAGACAGGTATAATGCTATCCGTGAGGGTCGCATTCCAGGCTACATGATATCGGACGATCCTCCCAAGCCGGAAGATGAAGATGCAAAACCTGTAGAGGAGTTGATTGATAAAAGTCCGATGGAAAGTAGCAAGCCATCAAAAGTCCCTTCGACTGATGAAATGGTTGATCTTCCGAAGAAAGGTGCATTCGAAAGTGGTATTTATGATCCGGGTGAAGATGAAGAAGGCAAAGGAGGTTCTTCATCGTCATCATCCGGTAAGCCCAAAGATCCGCCCAAGGATCCTTTCGAAGGCGTTCCTCCTGAAGACATGGTTGAGGTAGTTGATCCTGTTACAGGCGAAGTGACTTCAATCCCAAAGGAGGGATCATCGTTCTACAGCGCGGGGGGATATAAGACTAGGACTAGGAAATACAAAGGCGCTTCCAAACCACCAGATGTTCCATCATTTCTTTGGAAGGCCGCTTCAAAGGCAGCTCGTGAGAAAGAGATTAGAAGGTACGAGCTTGAAGAAGCGAGAAAGAAATTCAAAGCCGCTGCTGCAAAGGTCAATAACCTGAACAATGATAATCCCTCTTCCCCGAGGGATCGGGTTGACCAAAATGACGATGTTCCTGCTATGCCTGTTAAAGAGATGATCAAACATGATCACCGCGACAGACTAGCCACGGCACATGAACTCGTGAAAGACATGATCTTGAACGCACTTGTTGCCAGACCGGTAGGTCCTAAAGAGGTCGGTGAGAACCCTGCTGCACAGGCTTCACTCGATGGAATAAACTTGAGAGCAAACCAGCCTGGTGGTATAACACTGTTCAAGAATGGGAACATGTTGCTAGTGAAGCTAGACGCGCTGGTGAAAAGGTTCACGTAGGAAAGATCTTTGAGCTATGTGTTGAGAAGGGTAGCGAATTAGTGAAAGGCAATCCTCTCAGAAAGTTCAAAGGTAGAACGGTGTTCCAAGGCAACAATGTTAAGGATGAGTCTTCTGAGACGGCATTGTTTGCAGAACTTGGTTCATCGCCTGCAAACATGGAAGCGGCCAAAGCGTTAGATTGCTATGGATCTGCTCCGGGGAACCGGACTAGCCAGGGTGATGGCAAGCAGGCATATACCCAAACCACACTGAAAGGCCCAGAGACATGGATTCGCATCCCGCGGAACCGTTGGCCTAAAGAGTGGATTGGCAAATATAAAGACCCCGTAATCAGGCTTGTCTTGGCACTGTACGGACACCCTGACTCGGGGGGCTTTTGGGAGCGACATTGTGAGTCGTGTCTGATCAAGGTTGGATTCAAAGCACTCCACCCTGAGTGCTGGCCATCCATGTTTTGGCATGAACGATTGAGACTGCTCCTGGCGGTATACGTCGACGACTTTAAGTTGGCGGGACCCAGGGAAAACCATGATGAGGGATGGAAGCTCATAGGTGAGCACATCGATATGGATCCTCCCGAGGACGTCGGTAGGTACCTAGGATGTGAACATATCGTTCAACACGAGGTGAAACTTCCTGTTGAGCGTCGTCCCTTCGCCCATGTTCTCGATCATTCTATCCAGGACCCCTCTAATGTGCCTGCAGCTTCTGTAGCAAGGACTGAGGACTACTGGACGCATTTCCCTGAACATGGTACGTTTGTTCACCATCATGTTCAACCTAGAAAGCGTTTTGATGTTCGGCCGACTGATGCTCTAGGATTTGAACCTGGTAACATTCGTTGCACTGTCGCGTTACCATGCGCATCGGGAGATGATGCCAGGGATTCGGGGGGAGTGTACTCGGAACTTTGGCATGATTTGGAGACATGCAAACAAACAGGACTTCCGTTTTGGTGGACAGGGGAAACCTACTTCATCGACCGGAGTGTGTCCAACCCACGGGTCGCCGTAGCTGCAGTCAAAAGACTTCGCGACAAAGGTCAGGCGAAGAAAGCAGCAAGGGCTCAGGGATTCACGTTCCTTGACCAACTGGAAGACAACCAACCATGCATGAGTGTACCTGTTACCACGGTTACATACGACATGAAGGGTTTCCTCGAACAGTGTCTGACTAGATACGAAGAGTTGGTACCTAGAGAAGTGAAATATAAGAAGGTATCAACTCCGTTCCATGATGATAAAATAGCCAGACCCGTGGCTGATGAAGCCGAAAGCCGGGGGGAACTCCAGGCCATTGCCAGTCGCGTTCTCATGAAAGTACTCTTTGCCGCGAGAATGGCGAGGTACGACTTGTTGAGAGCAACACAAGGCTTGGCCAGTCGAGTAACTAAGTGGTCTCATGATTGTGATGTTGCATTGCGTCGCCTCATGTCGTACATTCATTGCACGTTGGACCACAAGATGACTTCCTTTATCGGTGACGCACCCGAGAAATGCAAACTATGGCTGTTTGCTGACAGTGACCATGCTGGAGAACATGATTCTCGGTCAACATCGGGTTGCATATTGGCCATGGTTGGGCCTAACACGTATTTCCCGTTAACCGCATTTTCTAAAAAGCAAACTTCAACGGCAATGAGTTCCACTGAAGCAGAGGTTGTTTCTGCAAACCTCTCAATGAGAACGGTTGGACTTCCATCCTCCTGTCTTTGGCAAGTCATCCGGCAGGCGGGGGAGTACAAACCTCTCGCACGGTGGAAACTGATGCCAAGCTGAAGAAGCACGGTAAACGGGGGGACAAACATGATCACTGGGAAGTCGATCCATTGGGAAGCCAGATTATTAGGCACCACATCGAACCTCGTGAAAAGGTCTTCGTTCCTGAACAAGATGATGAAACGCCCGTGGACCTCAGAATGCTTTCATCAATGAGCATAACCATCGCACAGTTTAAAGACGGAAGCTTCGAAACATTCGTCGCGTGGGATTGGTGTAATGCTAAATGCAAGCTATTAAAGGAGCCGCTCATGGACGGGTAAAACTATTTTCAGGATTGCAGGACCAAATGAGATCGATTATGGCGTTGAGTCCCGTGAAATTAGGAACGCGTTGACGGACTTCAAGTATGCAGGTGATGGACAACAAGGTCCGGTAGGAACGGGAGCCTTTGAAATGGTCTTGTTAGAAGATAATCAGGCTACCATTAGAATACTTGAGGCAGGTCGGTCGCCAGCGTTTCGACATACGGACAAGACACAACGTCTCAATTTGGCATAGCTTGCTGAGCAGTTTGGTCGACGGCATTTCGTACTCGTATACGTCGCATCGATCTTGCAAGCCGCCGATATCTTTACGAAACCTTTTAGTAACGCCGAGAAATGGGATAAGCTCATCAAGTTGCTTGCCATTGTCTCGTCCCCCGAACATTGTGTCCGCAAGGCCGAAAAGAAAGCGCAAAGCAAAGGGGAATCTTCTGCCGTCGTGGCATCGTCCGGGCCTCAGAGGATCCTCATTGAAGTGTGTTGCGGACCGAACTCAAAGTTAGGGGATACGAGTAGGAAGCAGGCTCGATGGATGTATCGTCTTTCGTATCACCGAACAAGACGACATCACTTCTCCCAAAATTAGGAAGGGAATCATTGATCTCGTGAATGATGTCCTGCGGAAGCATGGACCGAAGGTCAAGATTCTTGTTTGGGTGAGCGTTCCATGTACTGGCGGATCACCATGGCAAAGGGTCAACAAGTACATTCCTTCTGCTGCCGTCAAAATTGAAGGTCACATTCATGAAATGAAACGCATTTGGTCAGGTATGGTTGACCTTGTTAACTCGCTTCGTCGGTTGTCACCGTGGATCGCGATCGAGTGGCCAGATGGTTGTGACTATTGGGAACTTGACAAAGTGAAACAATTTTGTGTTTCTCATGTCATGGACTCTGTTAGGTTTGACGGATGCATGGTAGGAGTGGTTGACATGAATCAATGTTCCTATTAGGAAGCCATGGAGAATTCAAACTAATTTAAGTCAGTTGATTGATGCTTTTGTGGGAAAGAAGTGTCGGGGTGGACATGAACATGCGGAAGGTCGAGGTGCGTCATTGAAGCGAACGGAGGAATACACATACTCCATGATGGATTTGATTCATCAGGCTTTTCGCGTGGCCGTGTCTGCTCAATGACAAGCCGCTCGTACGACCACGTGTCACTGTGATCTCTGCGCTACCCACTCGACTTCGACTTCTTTCGACATGCCTTCCTCGGTCTTGGAGCCCAAGTTCGTGTGCGATGGGAAGAACGCACAGGGGAACCTGGTGTCGAAGTTTTCGGACTATGTCTCCATGCCTTCGGAGCCCACCAACCGTGAGAAGTGGGACGAACTTTTGGAAAGTGTCGGGCGCCTCGCTGCGATTGTCGACCATCCGGTTGATGCGAGGGCACATGTCACGGTGCAGCAGAACGTGGACAATTTGAGTTTCGCAAAAGCTGCGCTCGAGAAAATCCACTTGGATTATGCGCGCTGGCTGGATAGGACGAGCTTGAGGATCCTCGGTGCATTGCCTTGCCCCGGCGAACCGGAGGCGGATTTCATCTTCGTCGGCGACTCGAGCATGGCCCTGGCGCAGGCCGAAGCACCACCTGACGGATCGTTTGAGCCTCCCAAACTCACCCGCCGCAACATTGGTGAGTTCATCAAGGCTGATCCCAGCGGCTTGCGCGAGACTGCGGCATCGGTCCAGTACGGGATGCGTTGGGGCAAGGGGCTCGAGCAGATCAACAACGAGATCGAGAGCTGCCTAAACAATGTCCGACGACGCAGCCGGGAACGGCGTGCCCCAGCGATCATCGTGGTGTCGTACGCCGGCAACGACGTGTGGGGGAAACACGGGTTCGTCGGCAACGCCTGGATCGATTCAAGATCGGTACACCGGAGTCCCGCTGTCCAGAGGGCTGCTTCAGAATGGCAGGACGAATTGGCGAGGAGACATTATGCCCAGTTGGAGAGAATGGCGAATTTCCTCACTCGCCCCGACGTGGGAGCCATCTCGATAATAGCGTATGCAGATGCGAACTCCTTTGGACTCCACCAAGATTTCGCGCGTCAAATGTGCTTGTTTGGAGATGCCGCCCAGGATCGCGGATTGCTTGCTGTGACTGGCGCTCCACTCACGCGCGCCACGACCCGCTATGATGGGTTTCACGCCGAAGACAGCGATAGCAACAGGACCGCCTACTATCGATACTACGTTGCTATGGCGCGGTTGACCTATCAGATGTGGCGACTGAAGGACTGTGAAGCCCGCATCAAGCCTGTCATGACCCCGAAGGATGAAAAAGCCCGTGCGGAAGCCGAGGCCAAAGAGAGATATCGTGCGTCCTACGTGTTTCTCGAGCCGCATGACCGATTCCCTGAGAACAAGATCATGATCGAACCCAACCTTTGCAAGACATGTGTGTACCCTGACGGTCACGAGGTGGCGCTGTTGGACCAGATTACTGGTGAGCACTTGAAGGCCACTCCGGAAGAACTGGAGCGGGCTGGAATCCTTGTGCCCCAGGGAACTGGTGAGCCAACCGCCGACATCACCTCGTCGCCCGAGAAGGACTCAAGCGTCAACGACCCTGTGGCAGATGATTTCGTCCCGGACTATGATCCCGATGACGAGCCTCATCCAACGCAGAAGGCTACTATTCTTGCTGAGCCAACCGATTCATGCCCTGACGAGAAGCTCATGAGCGTGAACGCCGGCAAGAAGGTCGCTTGGAACCATGTGTCAAGAGTTGAGATTGAAGAGACGGACCTTCGCATCCGATCAGACATCGACCAACCTCCTGAGACTGTCGATGAGATCATTGAGATCGTGGGTGATCACTATCATGCCACCATCGCCGAAGGATACCAGGACCCGCAAGACGACGCCCTTGAATCCGATGACGAAGAGATTGTTTTCAATCAGCAGATCGTCGGTGGTTCAAGCGCGCTGGAAAGCGTTGCCGAAAAGATGAAGTTCAACAAGATCTATGCAGACCAATACCTCGAAGGGGGAGCGTTGCATCTTTCAAGGAACCCGCATGGGGCCATCTCCATGTCCAGCAACGCATTGCGTCACTACACTGAGGCAGTGACGGGCAGGTCCACCCCTCTTCATTACCTCGATGACGATGGAGATGACGACGATGATCTTCCGCCTCCACCACCACCGGCGGAGCCTTGCCCATACAAGAAGGACAAGGATGGCATTCATCGTCCTGTGAAAGAAGATCTTCCAGCCTTGAAGAGAAAGACTGCCGCTGATCTCGGTGCGGCGCCCAAGGCAAAAGCGGCGCCGGACAGCCTCAAGAAACTCCGCAGTGGGACACCGTCGTCAGTGTCGACATGTCCAGCTCGGCGGAAGCCAGAGCCAAGAAGAGCTCATCAGAGGTGATCGACGTCGAAATGGAAGAGACAGCAGGGGCATCATCATCATCATCAGCCAATCCACCCAAGGCAAAACCCATGCCAAAGCCTTCATCCGTGCCCAAAGCCGCAGCACCAAGCTCTGCGGCCCCCGGAAGGGATGCGCCCAATTTGGTTCCAGCAGGAGGTACTCCGATTCGTGCAACCATGCCATTTAAATCAGGTGCCGGGTGCTGCAGTGATCGGATGGTATGATCAGGAGCAGTTCTTTGTCTCAAAGCGTGTGTCCGGCCTGCTGCGTGGACACAACCATGCCAATCGACGAGATCGCATTCCTCTTCCGGACTTTCAGGACGGGGCATGGATGGATTTCGCTTCGGTGTTTTCCTTCATCCAGAGGAGGTATTCCCGCTCCCTCACCGTGTCGGACTTGATTGACATCGTGACTTCAAACCATAGGTTCATGCTCGATGTGCAGCTTGCCCGCGAGGGGGAACTTTTCGCCGGGAAATACCTCTTGAATCAAGGCAATCCAATCGCACAACGACTGGGTTCTGGAGAACATCAACATGGCATGGCCCGAGGTCCACAGAATCATCTGCCTTGATCCATCGTTCACGATCGAACGCCTGTTGCGACGGGAGCACCCAACGCTCCCAGTACGACTTGACCTACACGTCAAGGATGTTCACCCCAAGATCTTGTACCACTACACTCATATCGCCTTCTTGGATGATGTGATCCGGTGTGGTATTTGTCCGGGGGGTCTCAGGACTAGCAAGGCTCATTCGTACTTCTCGGCCTTCGATCCATGGAGCGTCCAGAAGACGAGTCAGGCAGGAATGGCTTCGACCAGGCCCGTTGCAATTGCCGTCGACGTTGAGATGGCGGTGTCATATGGGATCAGGTTTGCCGTCGCTCAGAGCCACGCTGTTGTGACTACTGATTGGGTGCCAAATCAGTTCCTCATCTATGCATACGACGTGTCAGCGAAATGCTTCATCTATGCGAACCACGACTATGCAAAGGAGAGAGCCTCGTTCAATCAGGATCTCCGAGACATTGTTGTGCGTCGCCGGGAACGGCTTGACCGTGGTGAAGAAGCAGACGACAATGCAAGGAAGCAGTCGTTGCTGGCAAGGTCGAGATGGGACCTGTTCGGAAAATATGAGAAATGGGTGCACGGAGCCTGGGTGGAAAATGCCTTCATTCTCGAATCGTACAACCGTGAGTTCTGCAAGGATCAGCTCGAGCATGCAGATGCCAATATCGGAACGTACTCCACTCCGTACATGGCAATTGCATGGCAGCCGGAAGGCGATGCCCCGAACAACTCGGCATGGCCTCTATCGCTGGGATCGGTCGTTTGGGCGCACTGGACCCCTGAGATGGAGATTCTTCACTTCACGGTGGATCACTGTTCGACAGCATGATGTCGAGCCACAGCATTGTGCCGACTGCGGATCCGATTCGCCGTTCGGATGCTTGTCGTGCTTGAACTGTGGACGACTTGCACGTGTTGCGACAGATATGAGAAAGGCATCGCTCCTTGTCCGTCTTGAAAACTTAGCCGCAAGCTTCGGTTTCGACTTGTCGTTGGACATGTTTCCAGATGACGACATTCGTGCCCGGGGGGACCGTGGGCTGAGGAATCCTGTAGGTGGAAGGATCAGGACTGGACAATCTGCCATCGCAACGATCCGAGCGCATGCCAAATCGCACATGGACAAAGCGACCAAACTAGAATTTGGCTCGCTCACAGAGCGTTTGTGTTTGGATCCGTTCTACGCGTTCAACTGCGCGGCGCAGGACGTGTCCCCTGACTGTTTGAAGTTTTTGCAACGACTCAGTTCAGCGGTATTGCCCATTCCAACATACCGCCCAACAAATCCAAGACGGGGTAGGTGTCAATGTGAAAGCAAAGATCCTCATGATCCCCGACACATCCCAGCGCGAGGTCGACGTGTCGAATGAGGTCTTTGTGTTCTGGAAGAACAAGGTCCTACGCCCCGGTGTCTTTGTTGGACTGTACTCGATGGAGAGCAATCGCTTTGAGGTCTTGGGTTTTTCCGGCTCATTCCTCTCGGAAGAGAAGGACGTTGAGAAGCTCAAAACGGAGTTCGTTGGCTGGCTGTCATCTGGCCTCCAGAGCATTCCGTCCTACGAGAACCTCGTGCGTGCAGACCCAAGAAACATTCACGTACCGGAGAGAGAGGGTGTCGATCGTGCGAAGGGAAAAGGTAAGGGCACATGGCGTCACGGAGGCCGTCAGGCTCGTGAGAATGCACCTTACCCCAGGAATCGATGGGCCCGTGATTGGAGGGACCTCGATGATGACGTTGGAACCATTCCAGGTTGGCATTATGCGGATTGGACATGGTACCAAGACAACTACGGAGCGGATTGGTGGCGTCGCGGACGATGAACTCCACCAATGCACGGCGGGAGCCGATGCCTTATGGTAGTTGTGCAATTCTTTTCATTCAGCGCTTGTGGTCGCACATTGCCTCTTTAGGCGTCGAAATGCTCTCAGAAGCCTTTGCACGCGCTGCGGAAGCAGTAGCCTCACGTTCAACTTCTTTGAGGCTGTCCGCATTCTTTGCAAGGCTTAAATTCATTTCTGCCGAAGTGCACTCTTCCTGAAAGGAAGCATCACTCAGCATGCCGCGTGGAAACGTGTGCCTATGTAAAAGGCCCATTTCCAATTTGACGAGCTGTGGATGCATGTGAAAAGCGCTGCGTCCGATCATCAATCGTCCGTTCGGCAGTTGACTTCATAACTTAATCGAGTTAATCGTCATTTCCCTGCGCCTCAGGTCGGCAAAGAATCTATGAAAGCCATAGGCGCGTACGGTGTTGACCACAAGGGAAACACCGGGGAACCGGAGGTCAGAAAGGTATGCACGTTGTCCCGTGTACATAGTCGTGTATAGAGTTCTTCACTACCTTTGCTGCCAAGTGCGTTCAGCGGGGGGTGTATTTGCACGATTGTACACCTGTACATACCATATTGACCTCTATGTTTGGCTCAAGAAAAGGGCGCTCTACATGTTGGTACTTGTAGGCTGTTGGCCTGTAAATTCAAATGTAATCTCCAAGTATCGTGCCACGCCGATGAACATCACGTTAAGTAGTTTTGGGAGTTCCGCCAAGCACATTGAAGAGAGCTCTCGGCGAGGTGGTGAGAATGGGCTTGTGTTCCAGAATGATCCCCAAATTTTTGACTAAGACTGCTGTCTGAGCGGCTTAGTGCTGAGTCTGTTTCAAAGTGATTTGTCTTCCAAGTTGGTCAGTTTCATGATTTTCATGTGTTCCTAAATGAGCCGGTTGCCAGTTGGTAGACCTTTGGATCCAGCCAAGTCATGTATACAGTAGTGGATTAACACTCTAGCCACCCCCAGATCATCCTTCCGCCTAGACACCATCTACCCCCTGTTTATTTTTGTGTTTGAACCAGAAGAACAGGGCGGCGCACCATCCAAAATCATGGCAATTTTGATTTGTTTTGAGTGTTGGAAACCTGTTTCAGCCATAATGGAATTGCAGCCGTGGAAGGATGCTACTACAGCGAATGGAAGGTGTAAAGACCTTGCCGAAGAGGAGTGCACTCAATGAGATGCTCGGACAGCAGCTATGAAGTGACGACCTGTGCCTGAATTGTTGGTGAGCATGCCACCTCAAATCAGGTGATGACCCGGTCGATTTTGAATCTGAAGGAGAGTGCCCTAAAGAAGAATCTAAGAACTTGGTAGACCTCGCTTTTTTGATGACCTGTTGATCTCGACGTGGCATCAACCACATCTCAGGATCTTCGACACCGCTCATCAGGACTTTTTTGGGGGCTCACAGCAGTTGTCAGTCTCGAGACGAGTTAACTGGACGGCAGTTTTCCAAAGTCATTTGGTTGGTATAGGTAATATAGGTTGCATTGGTTTTAGCCAAAGGACACATTCATGTGGAATGTTCTTGTGCCCCACAAGATTTGTATAGCTTTGCACTTTGTAAGGCTTTCTAGTAGCTTCGATGCGGCCATAAACAAGTTTAGTTTGGATATATACACTTGATTTGGACTGTCACTTTTGCTCATTCCGCATTTGGTCCTGCGACCCACTCTGAAAAGGAGGTGATTTGCACTGCCAACTCTGAAAAGTTCGAGGTTGCGCTGTCTGGCACCACCTTGTCGGTGCGGTGCCCAGAGAACTTCACGGGGCGCCGCACGAGTCCAGACGGGGTCATTGAGCTGCCACCGTGCACTGCCCCTGCATGAGTCTTTTTTACACCCAATGAGCAGCACACAGAAGCATGGTCGCCAGTGTTGTGCCCTGTTAGCTCCAAGCAGCGTTGACAGCGCAACATTTGTGACGATGTTCACCGCTGTGAGGATGTTGATGGTTGATTGATGGCTGATTGCATGCATTCACTTGACAAAGACGTGCTATGCTCTTCAAGACATGTGAGGGAGGACATTGTTCTTTCAAGATTCTTCGCTACGTGAAACGTGGCACACATTCTTGCACCAAGGTGGCCATCATTGACCGCCCGAACCGGAAGGTCATGTTGGCCTGGGCCGATGCCTCAAGTCGACAGGGCACCAGTCGACTTGGACCTGGCAAGTCTGCTGAGACACGAAACGGCACCCACCCGGAGAGGACGAAACCGTCTCGGTCCTGAAACCGGACGCCTGAGACCGCCACGCGAGACACGCGAGACGGGCATGGCGCGAGGCCGGTGACTCTCGCATGGTCTTGGGCCGCCCAGCACGAAAGGGAGTGCCTCGGTGTGAAGATCTTGAGACCCAAGGGGGAGCTCAGAACACGTCCGGGCAAGTCCTAGTCCTAGAGGTCCAAATTTACCGCTTGCTCTCATGTTTCAGCCCTTGTGATTCGACGTGAACCCACTGTATCGTAAATAGGAAGCAGAAGAGTCTCGTCGTCAGATTTCCGGACTCTTGTTTGGAGTGGAAGACACCCGGCAATTCACCCCTTGGCAACCCTGACATGAGAAGTCGGTCTAAGGCATAGCGTTCTTGCTACTAGTAGTGATGCCCTTTGTTACCAGTATCTTGCTCCTAGTAGTAAGGCCAGGAGCTACTCGTAGCGTCCTTGCTCCTACCAGCGATGCCCTTGTCCCGATCTGAGGTCCTCTCTCGCCTGGCCACTGGGCCTTCTGTGCCTTGGGCCTGTTGTGGAAAGAGGACAGATCCACGAGAATCCTCAGAGAGCAGGATGAAACTCACGCCTCTGCTTCATTTTGTGTGGGATTAGAGTATGGAGGCATGAGTTGGTGGTCCTGCATGTAGACATAGCTGTGACAAGGGGTCATTGATGATTCGATGATTCTAATGCCGAGGGAACTCCTGGCTTCGGCCGCTCTGATGTAATGTACCTGGCCCACCGAGGGAAAAGCAGAGTATGCCTCTTGATTGCACGTCAGAGCCAGCTGTGTTAAATATAGCTGAGCTATTAGGCCATGTGAGGAGATCTATCCCAGGCCAACTTGAGAAGAACTTTGCTGAAACTTTCTTGTCTCAGCAATTCTCACAAATCCCCCCCTAAAGCTCGGAAGATTCAGTGAGATTGCAGTTGCCTAACATTGGTTGTCAAGGTGGGCGGCTCGGCAGATCACAAGCCGAACGATCCCAAGGACAAAGCTACCTGGATGCCGCCTACGTCGGAACACGACCTGGCTGTAGGGTGATTTTGCTTGGCCAAGAGACATCATCAGCTGTGGGCCCTGATTGTGTAGTAATGTCTTTGTTCTGCCTAGCTGCACAAAGCCTGATGCATGCTCTTGCACCGAAGGAATTGGTGTGCGGAGCCTCCATTTCCCCGTGTTTACCGGTAAGCAACGGTGAAGAGCCATAGGCGTCCCTGCTTATTCGGCCTAGTAAGCAGGTAGCAAGAGTTTTCATTCTGAATATGTCTCAGTTATATGGGGAAATCGAAGCGACCGTTTCTTTCCGTTTGATCTACTCCATCCGGCAAAAGGAGAAGCAGCGCATTGAGCAAAACGGAGGGCAGGTGCTCCTACTGCCGGGCGTTCCTTGGCCGAACATTGCTCCGTCCGTAGAACCGTTCGTAGCGTCCGATCGCTCCTAGTAAGGCCAGGAGCCCCGTTCGTAGCGAACATTGTTCCTACTAATAAGAATGCTACTAGTAGCGATGCCAGGAGCCCCCCCAGGAGTGTCCTTGCTCCCAGTAGCGATGCCCTTTGCTACTAGTAGCTTGTTTTTTGGAATTCATCGAAGAGGTCTCCCCGTCCCGAAGCTGGAATGGCCATGGTTCGCGCAGTGCGCGACTGCAGATGTTTTAAAGTTTACAGACGTTTTGTGTTGGTGAAGTAAATTTCTCAGAAAGCAGCTAGGTACAGTGAAGATTCCAAGCTGGTGACATTTCTTGCCACACATGCTTGGCTTCGATTAGCCCAAGCTTGCTAGCAACTCGTCACGCCTTTTCCCTAGATTCTGCG
>CAXAMN010024917.1:1799874-1815105 GCA_963970005.1 Durusdinium trenchii
TCTTTGTTGCCTCAACATGGCCCTTCCCATGAAGAAGTCAGTGATGAAGTCAGCAATGAAGTCCATGAAAAAGGCCGCAAAGCCTACAACTATGAAGGTCATGAAGAAGAAGGCCGTGAGCAAGATTGCACGAGGCAAGCTGGCAAAGGTGTCCGTCTTCAAGGGGAACAAGGAGAAAACCGCATCAGGCCATGCCAAAACCGATCTCATGAAGAACAAGAGGGGCAAGGTCGTGTCGAAGTTGCAGAATGCTGCTGGCAAGAAGGCCTACAAATACATCTCTGCATGGAACACTGCTGTGATGCAGGCCAGGAAGGAGCTGGGCATCAAGGGCTTCTGTGCCGTGAATGGAAAGACGGCTCAGGGCAAGGCACTCTACGCCAAGGCCAAGGCAATCTTTGCCGCATGAGGCGCATTTAGTCCGATAGGTCAAGCTTGCGTGGTAGTTCACGGAGCATTAGACCCGTTCTGGACGGACAAGTGGGCTCGAGATGTACAGAATGTGTTGCTGAGATGTGCCAACCAACGACATCCGTTGAAAAATGACTGCTGTCGGTCTTGTATACAGTTGTTGTGCAGTTGTATGCAGTTCTTCGGCTGTATCGCTTGGCCTGAGGATGTGCCGTATCGGGTCTTTGCCAAAGGCAAAGAGATTCCGGGCTTGGCAATGTCGCGCTCTGTGGGCGATTTGGCTGGGCACATGGCGGGTGTCATTCATGAGAAGCCTGGCCGAATCCCGCGGATCTGAATTCCGAATCGTAAGAGAACAGCTTTCGAGACATGTTGAGAGACGTAGAGAGAATCCCGATGTCCAAAGATTTTGTACAGTTCCAAGCTTCTTGTGGGACGCGTTCTGCCATTTGATCGAGTTTGAAAGAGGGTTGGGTTTGCCATATCGGCCGCTGAGGCCTAGCGTGGAGGTCTTGGATTTTCAGAAGGACGATCTGTTGCTGTGCTGCTCCGACGGCGTGTGGGAGTTCCTCAGCAACGGAGACGCCCTGAACATTGTGGCACAGGCCGACACTTTGCGAAAGAGGACGCATTCTTTTTCTCAAGAAAAGAGATCCTACATTGAAATGATGCCGTTTCCCCAGTTGAAAGTGTGTGTTTTTTGATGACGGCACATGCGAAAGAGCAGGGATCTTGTTGGTTCAGAGTGGAGGTACCTCACTGAGACAACACTTTTGACTTGGACCATTTGTAGGCTATACTCTAGATCAGACCTTTCCAAATTGAGCTTAGGTCAGCTTACTACCCAGATGCGAGGTCTTACTGTGGTCGCTTTGATACTTTACAGATCATGCAGTATCAGTATAATTAAGAGTTATTGATTGTGCTTTGGAACCTCCACATTTACCGCTGCAAGGCTGGGCGCAAGAAAGCGGCCGAGGCCGTGTTGATGCTAAGCAATGAGTTGAGATGACTGCAGTTGGAGGGTGGCCTTGTTCTATCTACAGTAATACTATCTTGCTCTAGAAGTTTGCACTGTGAGCGTTTCGGACATTGAAAGTTGTGCAGTAGGAGGCAAACCAATGCTCTGCCCGAGTTGTTGATCCCCGAAAGAAGAGATTAACCCAGTCGAGTGGTACCTGTGTTGTGGCAAGCTGCGGTTTGCCAGGGCTTCCATTGCATTGGTTTAGGCTTTAGACTGGGGCGGTGCCTCATCCACCGAAGCTGACCGGGATCTTTGGAGGGAGATCCGGATCTGAGGAAGTTGTCTGCAGAGTCCCGAAAGCAGTGGCTGGCAGAAGCAGTGCCCGGGTCGCAGTGACTGTAGCCGCTCAGTGGGCCCCGAAAGGAAGTGGAAACCCCCGGAGCTACTCACACCGAACCTGAAAGGGCGCCTTTTGCAGGTGGCCTAAGGAAGGGAGGAAAAGGAGGCAAGTGGAACTAGCAATGATGTTGAGAAGAACATGGATTTCATCGCAAAACACCAGCTGGTTGCGCTAGCTTTCCCAGGTCTCGAATCAGCTCCTTTCTTTCAGACCATCCTGGGAAGGGTTTTCAGGATGGCTCGGATTTTGACCATACGACAAGACAAAACTCCCAGTCACACCAGCTTTTCGTCACCATGTCGCGCCATGTTGACGGCACGTGAGCGAACAAGTTTGCCAAGGAAGATTGCTGTGATGACATCACCGTCATCGCCGTCTGGCTCAGCTGAGAGCCTTGGATTGCACGATCCAAAGCTATCTAGACAGCTATCCCTGGAACTTCTGAGAGAGCGATGTTGTGGGTGTCGTGCCATTGGACCGCCTGATAGATGAAGGGGCTTGTTATAGTGGTGTGCACGGCGCAGCGCGCCCTGCGTGCACCACAGGCTTTCTTGAAGATGGACATTGTGGATGCTCAAGTGATGTCCGGGGCATTCGCGGGTGGCGTTCGCGGGCACGTGTGTGCCTCCGAGCCAACTGTCACAATCTTTGAAGTGGTTGACTGGCCTGGCTGTAACAACCCAAAGATTTGACATGCCTTGTTAAGAGCTTGAAGAGGCACTGTTCATGATCAGAAGAGTTGACTTGCTCAATTTGCTCACAGGAGCTCATTTAGGGAAGTCCTGGAAGGACCCCAGTGGGGGCTGTTGCAGTATTTGAGCGGGGCATGTGAGGAGCCTTTCTTCTTCATAAGACCCCACGTATGGTTCTGGTGTTTCGACCTCGACCCCCAGTCCCAAGGACTTCCCCACCCGATGTGGCGAACGTCAGCGGGTGAAAAGGGTAGGAACACATAGACCAGATCAACGACAGTTGCTCAAGACACCAATTTCTTGTTTTTCCGAAGATGCCGAAGTGGTTTCATTTGATGTGCGGGGCATACGGGACCCCTTCTACTTTGCTGTCTGGGGCTTAAGCCGGGTGTGTATTGTTCTTCCTCCATGCCACTTGCACTTCCTCCATCAGATGGATGTTTTTGAAACCTGCCAGGCCTCAGAACAAGGCTGGAACTGTTGAGGTGGTCAGTTTGGTAAGGTGCCGTTCAGATACCACCTGGTCAGCCACCCAACCGCCTACCAAAAGACATCAAACAAACACATGGGAAACAACGGGCTTGCTGTGAAAGCTGCCTCACACTGATACAACGGCTTCCTGTTTTGAATGTTATTGTGATGCGGTGCATCGGGTTCTCCTTCTCGTGGTGCGTGCACGGCTGTGACAGGCACCCAAAGAGAAGCTGGGGCGGCTGGCTCTACTGGAATGCGACTTCGCAGTAGAGGAAGCACTGTGGATGCTGTGATGCCAGGTGTTTTGCAGTGATACCCCCAGCATGGAGGATTGAGGGACACTCTGGAGGTTTAATTCGAGCAGGGAACGACTTAGGACTTGAAGACTTCGTGAATAGGTACTGTACTATATACGGAGCTTTCCTGGAAAATTGCAGAGCCCAAGGGTGACCACTTCTGGAGGGCAGGTTGTTTTCATGTTTTGCAACCGGGAACTCGGCCTGCAAGTCCGCAACAAACACGTTTGTCTTGGGCTGGGCTTTGACTTCTTTGGCTTTGTAGTTGGGAGGGCTTGGAAGGTGGGAGGCCAGTCAGCTTTGCAGGAGCATCGAGATGGCAACTCTGATGCTCCCGAGGAGGGGAGATTGGGATCGATCATCCCGTTTCGTCGGACGTCGGACGGGCGGACAGGCGGAGAACACTCGTCCGATGGAGTCGGACGGGCTGATCCATCAGCCATTTCGTAGGCTTGCCCATGTGTGTGAGAAGGTGCATGTACGAAGGGCAACACAGCCCCAGGAGCCTGCAGAAAAAAAGGCGCCACAGTGAAAGGCTGGGTGCTTTCTCCACAAGCTGGGCTTGAGTTGTTCCGCTCTGAATAAATACAAATATATAAACCCACAGCTTCTGAAAGCAAGGGTTTGTTTCTTTTCAGAGTGATTTGCCCTTTAGGGTGATGCCGCAGCAGAGGACAGCAGGGCTCTTGGCCTTCCCACGCACGCAGCAGATGTTCCAGTAAGGACCATTCCAAGGAAAGAAGGGACGGCACTAAAAAAAACAACAACATATTCCTGAAACATGTTGCTTCATGCGTGTGGTTTGCTGTTCTGAAGATGTTGAGGTACACACCCAAAGCCCTTGTTATACAGAGCCTGCCAACATCACCTGAGGTGCTGCGTCGCTTCAGCTTCCAGGAGCTGCAGTTGAGACGTCCCATACGTTTTCTATTTTGTTTCCTTTTGCAAGGGCTCAGTCTGAACACCACTTCTGGTCTCATCATAATTGCTTTTTGTGCTGTAGATGTGGCGGCCTGGTTTCAAGATGTTTCAAGTTACCCTTCATGTACAGCAATTTGGTTGACTTGGAGGAAGACAGTGTGTAAAAACAACTGGCTCTTTGACCTGGCCTCGAAGACGCAGGAGTTGGAGGAAGCGGCGAAGGCTAGGTGCTGGACCAAGCTTGTGTGAACTGAGCTGGAAAGCCATGCTATGAATTGGACCATGACAAAAAGTATATCAAGGTTGGAAGCATTGTGGCATCCATAACAACACCCCCTTCCAGAAGGGTTGGACACCCGACTTTCTTCTATCATGGGAGAAATTTTGTTGGGAGCCCGGCACAAAACTTTCACAGTATATTTTTGCTCTCCGTGTTGCGGAAGGTCTCTCCCTATCTCAGCACGCCTAGTGCTCAGTCCAGGCTGAAGGCATCCCCAACTTCTTCAGCTGTGAGGCTCGGATTTTGGGGGGATCGGCTCCTTTGAGAATGGATTTGGACTTTCAAGGTGTGAAGAACCTGAAGCTCATCCTTGTTTGGGTCAAGAAGGAAGGGCGACAGAGGTGGAAACCACGATGCGGGTTGAGGAACGGCTCTGCGTTTTCTGCATGTGTTGGCAGTCAAGCGATCTTCAAAAGTTATATTTATTTCTTGTTCCTAGTAGCTTCTTGCTCCTAGTAGTAAGGCCAGGAGCCCCTAGTAGCATCCTTGCTCCTAGTAGCGATGCCCTTTATAGGGTTTCCGGAGTTCTGTGGTGGCTATTCTGCAGGTTCCCTTGCTGGGAGTAAGCCTTCGCTACAACTAGCAAACAGTCTTTTGTGTAAAGTACGGGGTCTAAGTATCCAAACAGTAGTAACTATATACTACTTGCAAGGACACGTCTTAAAGGAGTCTCATGTCTGAGTCTCCAAACAGCTGCAGCTGCTGCTCCAACTACTAATTCTGGTTCTCCTAGTACTGCTCCTACTACAACGATGATGACGACGATAGTCACGACCTCTGAACTACCACCACCACCGCCGCAACCTCCCAAAGTCTCACTTAAATCCTTTATTAAACCTCAGACCGACCAAAAATTGTGAAAGAATGCACCAAAGCAAAGCTAGAGAAAACACGCACACTTTACACACAAAATGCAAGTTACTTATGTGAAAGCAACAAATTAAGACTGGTCAAGTAAAAAACAGTCCCAAAAGGTGCTGTCATTCCACAAGACCGCTTTATTCCAAGGGTGCTCAAGTCTGGCAAAAAAATGCGCCTCATTCCGTGTCGCATCAATCTTTGCAATTCTCAGGGACTTCACATGTTTTAGTCTCCTCAGGTCCCACTGAATGTGGCGAGAAGAAGGCCAAGTGTCAAAACGGACAAAGCCTGAGAGTCGTTTCCCCTAGGAACAAAGATGCTACGTTCGGGGCTCCTGGCATCGCTACTAGGAGCAAGGACCCTACTAGGGGCTCCTGGCCGTACTACTAGGAGCAATGTTCGCTACTAGGAACAAAATACTTCATTTGCTCCTAGTAGCGAACATTGCTCCTAGTAGTAAGGCCAGGAGCCCCTAGTAGCGTCCTTGCTCCTCGTAGTAGCGTCCTTGCTCCTAGTAGTAAGGCCAGGAGCCCCTAGTAGCGTCCTTGCTCCTAGTAGTAAAGCCAGGAGCAGCTAGTAGCTTCTTCTTACTACGTCATTTCTGTAGTTTTGGGGTTCCAAACTTCGCCAGCTGCTTGTACTGTGGCTCGAATTTTCGGCAGTGGCCACACCTGGCTGGAAACCTACGTAATGAATGTCCCTGAAACAGAACGAAGCAGCTTAGTTAACTAGTTGCTCTTGTTCTTGATATTCGCTTTTTCGTCTTTGAACAGGACGGCTGCACCACGGGGCGAAGAAATCTACCAAGACGTCCTGACAAACGAGGATGAATACGGTTGCATCTTGCAAGCTCGCAGCTTTCTCGCCAAAAAAGAATTCCCTCAAGTGCCTTTTTGAAATCAGCAGGATCTGCTAGGAAAAATACGGACACACCTGTCCATCGTCAGAGCTGGGCATTGGGATTGAAAGCTTCCAGGATTCGAAGGACTCGTGGTTGCTGATCTTGGCAGCGCCTACCTTATCTAGGATGTCGTAGGCCTTCAAAAAAGTTTTCGAGCCCGAGGAGGGTGGCCACGTTCTGCACGGGTTGCCCCAGAAATTGAAAGCACTCACCGCCATCAGTGCTGTAATCAAGCGGCTTTTCCCACTGGATGCCGGTGGCTCCTACAAGATCCTTTGCCAATTCTCGTCTCCGCTCGTCGTGCCTCCGGTTTGTGATCGACGCGCCACTTTTCAATCCGCCATCGCCGCGATCGCCGGTGGCTCCACAGCCGGGGTCACACTTCGGCCGTCCACTGGGGCGCCCATGGCCATAGAGGCCTGGTGCCACTGGTGCCGCCGTGGTTGGGAGTGGTTAAGTTACATGAGATGTGCTGAACTTCATGCAGCATCTAGGTATCAGTCACATGTTGGGAGGTTGAGAAGGTTTTTTCTGCTTGGGTACCCGGTAGGGCAAGGGCTGTGGTTATGTGGGACAGGAGTGTGTGCGCCGCATCTCTCCCAGGCAGCCTAGACATTTTGCTTTATGCAAAGCTTCAGTGCTTCAATGTAGTCTCAATATCATTTCTGGAAGCTTTCCCGAGGCGCAAGCCGCCGAGCAGGGATCCCAAGCATGGGCCGGATGAGTTCCAAGAGATCAGATGGAATGACTTGGGATGTCCCCATACTGCTTGAGCTCCATGAGATACCATGAGATACCAGGCCGCCCAAGAAGAAAGCAAAGAAGGCGAAGGAGGCGCCGAAAGGTGCCCACGGAGGGGCTGGCTGGCTGGGCCGAGTTGTGGGGGGTAGCCTATGACTTTGAATCATTGGATCAGCAAACCTCAACCCCCAAATGCGCCAGACTGTGATGCGTAGAAATGAGGACTGGAAGGACTATTCCTGTTTTTGGGAGCCCGAAGGTTGCATGTAACAAGACTGCTACGTGTAAAGGCGCATGTAGCGAATTTGTAGGTCTTGGAGTGACCGTCTGACCTAGCTCTTATGAAGCTTGCAAGAGCGCCTGAGCCCCTTTGCTAAAACAAGGATGCTGCTTCCTTTGGCCGAGTTGCTTTGACTGAACAACTTGTCCACCTGCCAGATGATCGCCAGATCCGTTTCCGGAACTATATTCCGCGAACGCCCAGGCCTTAGCAACATTCATTGGATAGGCGGTTTACCAGGCACTCTTGGAAGAGATAGTTCTCCTTCACGCCGTGAAACTCAACTTGTCTCGTTTAGGGAGAAGGCAAGGAAGGCACGGGAAGGTAAGGATTTGATGGATGACTTGTGGGCTTTGATTCGGGATGGATATCGATGCATGTTTATCAAAGAGGCGCCCTATGCATGCGTTGACTTTCTCCGACTCAAAAGCTCTTATCACGAAAGGTAGCCCTTTAGGGGATACCTTGAGTTTGTCTTGCGAAGCAAGTGTTGGGACGTCCGGGTCTAATAATTGATCGCTCAATTCAGACCCCCCCCCCCTCCCCCCCTCTAAAATCAATTCTCTCCTGGAGAACGTCTTCGTGAGCCTCTCATGATTTCAGGATAGGTGTTCCCCGAGGGGATACATACCTAGAGTTTGTTTTGTGAAGCACGTCAATTCTCTCCTGGGGAGGGTCTTCGTGAGCCTCTTATGGTTTCAGGATAGTTCAAATCCTATGATGTTCCGATTCAATGCTCACCGATGATCTGAGCCATGGGGCAAGTTTGTTTTCCTAAGAACCTTTTTGAACATTTCGAGAGCATATGTTTGAACATTTAGAGTGCATATGAACATATATTTACGAAAGGTCGCCTCCGAGGGGATAAATCACCATGTCGAACAATGCATTTTTGTTCCTGCCTCTCGCGTTCTCTTCTCTTCCCGCTGTCCTACCTTTCGTGTCTCCCTCCTCTCAAGTTCAATATAAGTTTGTGGCTCGCTGAAGAACCACGGTGTTTCTGACACTTCTGAAGTTTCAAATTTCTTTTATTGTGTTGGACCATGTTGGATCCATGTCGACATGGTGCTCCCCTGGTGGACCCCGAAAAAGCCGGTTTCTGGAGCCCAGCGATCGAGGCCCGAGCTGCGGGATTTTTGCCTCACCAGGACGGCCTCCTGTCAGATCTGAGGTTGTGACAGGAAGAAATATGAACCCAAGACTTGCAACAATGGCCGTCCCGTACACACAAGTCCAGTATGTATATAGATGTATTTCGTATTCCAAATGTGTTCAATCTAGCAACCTTTGCGACACACACACACACACAACACTACATCACAGCTCATTCTTTTGAGCCGGTGGTTCTGCAGGATCACCTCTGCTGATATCGAGGCCAGGATTTATCAACGACTTTCGTCGATTGGACCTGCAGGCCTGCCACGTTTCCTTATGAAACCCCATGCTACTAGCAGACGGGTTTCACTTGCGACCAAGGAATGGGCAAGAAAAGCACTGGGGACAGCTGGTAGGACCTGGCAGGAGCTGCCCACCTGCCCAGACTTTTCAGGTCCGACCGCGTCGACCGCGTCGCTGCTCTGACCGCGTCGAAGTCGCGACCGTAGGCGGAGATCGACAAGGAGATCCAGGAAGCCATCGCGGCCGCCGAGGTGGGCTGTGGACGTGGGTGCGAGGATGAAGTGAGTCAGTGTAAGTGCGAGTCGGATGAGAGAGGACAACGAAAATGAGAAAGAGACGGTTGGCCAAAGACTTGGCGAACATGCAGAGTAGTCTTGGGCGCGTTCGCTTGGACTCTGTTGTTGCTTCGATGGAACGATGAATTCCGCAGGATACCGACGCCGTGTTGGCCATCGCCCCGCGGAAGCCCAATTGGGTCTGGGACCACAGCCACGGGGAGGCCTGGAACATGAGGAAGCCCGAGAAACGGTGGTATTGATGTGCCCAAAAGCTCCAATGTTGTGGGGTTGGACAGCTCGAACCCGGCCGTGGGATTGGGAAAGAGGTGTGACAGTGAGAATCTGGCTGACACCAGAGGTTTCTGTGGTGTGTTCTTCGGAGCAGATTCTGCATGTTTGGGATGCCTCAAGATTTCTAGGGTTGGTTCTGGGAGGCACTAAAAACAGCCACAAAAAACTATTGGAGAATCAACAGCTCTGCCGCAACTCCCGTGCCTGGGGACCTCCATCTCCTCATCGAGATGAGGATCTGAAGCGTGACGTGGAGAGGAAGATGCACACCCTGGCGGCCCGAACGGACCGTGCCGTGCCTGGGCAGAGTTTGTCGGCCTCACCTGGGCCCGTGAGGCCCCCCTGGTGATGAGCCTGGTGATGTCTGGGCCAGGGAGTCTTCTTGATCAGTGGCAGGTTTGATGGCAGATGTTTGCCTTTCCACCTTTAGTGCCGGCCAACAACATGGTCGTCAACATGCTGGTTACAACACCAGACCATTCGGAGTGCTCACAAACATCACAAGCTTTATAATGCTTTATGTCATCATGCATCGATAGAAAACCTCATGTCGACAGATTCCAGCATTGACCTGGTTTGTAGATCTCATTCATCTTTGGTCCAAGCGATCGGCGATCGATGCCAAGAATTCAGTGAGCCTTTAGACTCTAGACTCTAGGCTGGTTACGATATCGTAGACCTGGTCAGCAGCCACATTCTCAATTCCTTGCATTCCCAAGCAAGGTCGCTCTAGATTTGATGTGGCTCTTCCATGAACGCGAGGAACGTGATCTGTTCACATGCCAGGTGGTTCAGCTAATTCGGCAGCGCATCAAGAAGGACCCGGGTGAAGAAGAGATTCCCTGCACAACATACACGAACTTAGAGAACAAGAAAAGCCGTGTTTTCCTGCAATAGACGCAACCCGGAAACATCCGGAACCCACACATTTCCCTTTTTTGGTGTAGTCTTAGGAGGTTCATTCGTTTTCGTTAGAAACCAGGAGTGCATTCTTTTTCGTTCAAGGCCTCAGAACCAGGTGTCCTTTACCTTCTGAGACGACCTTCGTAGACAGGTTGACTCGGTTGACTCGGTTGACTCGGTTGACTGCTGACCCTTGCGCAGTTGATCTACTGAGATGATGTCTACAGTCAATAGCCTACTGACGCTGAGTTGAGGGATTATTCTTTTTCTTGAGTCCTTGGGGATGGTGACTGAAATGGGGCCAAGCAGCCTGGCCACGCAGCTCACGAGGATGAAGGCACTGAAGCCAATCCAGAAGAAAAGAAGTGAATGCAAATAGAGGCCAGGTCGGGCTCCAAGTTGATCGCATTGTTGTGGGTACTCTTTGGCACGCCAGGCGATCACTGAAAGCCACAGGATTCCTTTTTGGTTTGACGGCTTTGCATTCGCCATCTTGTAGGGAGCAGCTCCAACCATGAGACGAAACGTGGGTAGCCATTCGAACAAACCATGGCTTGACGATAGCTTACAAAGAGGTGTAGAATGAAACTAACGCCAATTCCTTGGATTGGCATTGCCGTTCACCAGGTGCATGTGAACTGCTGCGCCAGCAGCACCTGCACCGACTGCGAGCGACGCGACTGCGCCGTGGGGAAGAAAGACCCAGCGAGCCCGTCGGCGGGTCGGTCGGGGCGACGCTGGCGATCCAATCAAGTCGAGAAGGAGGGCGCATGGATTAGCGACAGACTCCGTGAGCGACCCAATTCAGTGTTCTTCGGAGTCACCACGGAATCACCACGCCTCATCTTGGTGTTAGCCAGGTTGGCCCCTCTTCGTGGCCCAGACGCCTCCGATGCCACTGCCTGCAGTGGGCAAGGCAGGGGAGAAGCATGTCGAGGTGGCGCGAGATGGAGTAGGTGGTCCTTTTTACCTTGCGGAACTTTGAAATTCTGTTGCAGTCCAACATTCTGTTTTTTTTGTTTCTTGTTCAATGTTCCGATGTATTCTCAAGCCCCTTTGCACCAGGTACAAATGCCCTCGTTGTTTGGGCCCCTTCTGCAGCCTTGAGTGCCAGAAAGTGCACAAGGAGGTGCGACGTTGAGGATGAAGATATCATGGGTCCAGGGGTTCCAGACGCATAGATGAACTGGTTGCCAATTCTTGCAGAGGACTATATATATGCCTTCTAACTCTGAATGCCATGTGGTGGGCTCAAAGCCTTGTATGCAGCCGGGATTCGTAGACCTTTTGAACCTGGTTTCGTGGGGGAGTGCGACCAATTGGTTTGGTTTAGGGTGTGCGGCTCCTCTCCTGCCTATTTGGCCTCCATTTTTACCTCTGGATTTTGCTTGTGCGCCTTTGCTTGCATCTCCTTTGCGATTTGGCTGCACCTTGAGGCTGCTGCCAACCGTGCCGAGGGCATCTCTGCTGGATCCTACACTGGGCCGCCGGCCGTGCTGTCCGAGCCTTCTGAGGCTTCTACTTGGGACGTGGTCCCTCCGCTGCCAGCTACTCCTGAGAGGAGAACTACATCTTGGGCACAAGGATCCGCGCGATCCAATTCCTCTGCCTACGACGACGTGGCCAGGAGCATTCCTGATCTTCCGGAGGCTTGCATTGACCTTTGCAATCGCCTTTCAGGTACTCCATCCTCCGTCCGTGCAAGAGCCCTACGTGCTTGGAACGCTGGCTGTTGGGCAGGGGCAGTCCTCGAAGGCAGTCTCAGGCACTGTCTACGTTGGTTGCACACCTCGTCAGTCAAGACGGCTATGGGGACCTCGGTGGTGCAAGTTCCTCCTACTCCCTCTCGCTGAAAGGCTCAGCCAAGAGAGAGAAACTTTTGATGGATTTCTAGGCGACTTCTTCCTCAAGGCGGCAAAGAATGCGTTCAGGCGACTGAAGCCATCAGAGACTCCTCCTACTACCCTCAATGGTTTTGGTGGCAGAGCCCTTTTCTCGAGGTATGTCGAGAGGAATGGTGGCTTTTCTGGACAGAGAGACTTTGGCCTGATGATGTGGCTGGTTTGCCAGATGGGCGACATGATGCTCAATGGAGATCAGAAAGGAGCTCAAGAGATGCTAGCACTGGCCTTGGTCACCATCGAGCAGGTAGCCCAGGATGGCGGGAAGTGGGAAGTCGGTTGGATTCTCGCACTACTACAAGAAGATCCTCCTCTGGGCATGTTCACATCTCGACCGCCATCGGCCAATCCTCGACTGAGAGCATTCTCTCCTCTCTGTCCTCCAGAGTGGGCCCTGAGCTTCGTGAAGGAGGTGGACATGATCAATACGAGGAGACAAGAAGCCATTCCCACAAAGAAGAATCAGGAGAAGTCGGAGGACTCCGAGCCGAAGAAGAAACAACGATATCCCAAGAGGCCAAAGCAAGGGGATTCAACCACCTCTTAGTTGAGGGCGTCGAACAAGGCGAACTCGGGTGCACCTTGTAGCCTCCACGCTGCACAAGGACATCGCAGAGGGCATCCACTATGACGCTGCCTGTTCCAGGGGACTCGGCCAGTTCCTGCCGCAGTGATGATTTTGATGCCCCTGGCCAGCCCGAGCTCTTCGGTGAGACTACAGCTGGCGCTACCAGACAAGGTTTGTGGGACTGCCCGCAGACCTATTCCTTTTGGACCTGGGCATCTTCCTTATATACTCACAAGTTTTGAGGACGAGGACCCCCTTTGCGGCTTTCCTTAGATCCACCTTGCATGCTACAAGTTTGCGCTCGCCCGCAACTTCTACGGCTTTGTTTCCGCTTCCACTTCCCAAGCTGCGCATCTTCAAGTCTGGAGGAGGTGGACAGAAAGAAAGAAGAAAGAGAGCTTTTGATCAGGCCTTTCACGTTTCCGTCATGGCCCTGAACTACTGGCACTCCGATGGGAAGTTACAACTCCATGGCTAGAACTCCGAATGGTGCTCAGCGGAAGGCTTTGGACAATTTGCGGAACCTTTTCAAAGCCTTTGGTAGCTCTCCGGAACCCTTTGATGCACTGGCGAGTGGCCGAAGAACAACCTCGCTCATCTCCTTCCTCACCGACCTCTCCGAGTTCGCTACATGGGAGGGATCTGGAGGAGATGCTTATACCAAAACTTTTCTTGGAGACCCGGACGGCTTGCAGGGCAAGATCAGAGTCCTGTTGAGCGCGCCAAGGAGCTGCGTCCATATCGTACACTTGATCCTTCCAGACTGGAGCTGTTTGGCAAGGCGTCCTGGGACATTGAGCCGTACCTCTCCGACCTCCTATGGATGGCTTTCGTTGAACCGGCTTCACTGATCTGGACTACTTCTTTGGAGGCTCCTTCGGCACCCGACTCGGACAAGGAGAAGTACAAGAGTGTTCATGACCTCGCTAAACTACGAAAAGACCCTGCCATGAGATTCTTCAACGCCTACAAGAACCATGAGGTCGATCGTATGATCGGAGATCGGGGGTCCCGGAACTACAGGGAGGGCCGTCTGGCAGGAGTCTCGTCAGGTCTTCCTACACCACAGTGCCTCTTCGACCTCGAGATCAACCCCTACAAGCAGCGCCTGTCGATCTGCAGATTCGAGTCACCCAGTCTAGAGCCTTCTCAAACTGTTTGTGGCCCTGCTGGACCTAGCTGACCTCAAGGGACAAAAGACCAAGATACCTGAGAGATCGTGATGGAGATCTTCTTGGCCAAACCAGAGTATTGCAAGCTTGCAGGGCCTATGATGAGGCAGAACGCCTGGGCTCACCTCAGAAGGACATTCGATCAGAGCAAACGGGAGCGGAAGTCGATTCTTCCCCAACCATCCGGGCCCGAGCTTCACTTCAGATGCGCTCATCGCATGCTTGGTTGGAGGTTGGGTCAATGCCCTTCTCGACGGCCAATGATGTCACTACTCCAGAACGTCTAAGAGGTCCCAATGTCGAGCACTGACCAGGAGCAACCGTCGCCGGTCCGCTGACAAGTAAAGCAGCAGACGAGCTGGTCCTCCTTGCAGTCCTATGCCCCTACATGGCCACGGATCTTGCTACAGAGATTCAAGACGACTGCTTCTCCACAGACTCCTCCGATGCGAAGGGTGCCATGGTCTCCACAAGACTGCCCAGAAATACTGCTCGGTTCTTGTTCCGCACAGGGAGGAGAAAATCCAGCTACGCAAGGATGCTGTCCAGGCATCAGGCAATCCTGAGGAAGATCGACTGGCTCTATGAGGAGAAAGAAGATGAGGCTGGCTTCCTTGATGAGGACCTCCGTTTCCACTTCATTGATATTTGTGGAGGAGCAGGAAAAGTTGCAAAGGCCCTGGCCCTATATTCTGGATCGCCTCACTATGACCTGTCCTCCCTGAACGTTCTCAGGTGGGTCTTCCACCTCATTGAGAAGGGCCAACTCGACTCATTCATGACACCACGTGCTCTCCGGCCCACCGCCCACTGGACTTGTCCCAAAACCTTTGAGCCTACCGAGCCCAAGGCACTGCTTGGCACTTCCCAGGCTTTGAGGGCTCTGGCATTGATGAATTTGGCAGCAGTCCTTGGTATTCCTGGCCTTTTGGAGCAGCCACGCAAATCAAAGATGAGGAAGCTGCTCGAATGGCTGTACCTCGTGATCAATGGTCTAGCCTCTGAAACATGGACAGCATCCTGTGGGTACGGGTCTCCACTTTCAAAGAGTTCGTCTTTCTACACACTTTTGAGGAAGTATACGGAGGATTCATCGACGCATCCCATCGAGGGAAAATTAATGGGCAAAGCCATCGGCAGCCTACACTGATGCACTAGCAGGGGCAATTGCGGCAGCTTTCTCAGATGCTCAGACGCTCTTCATAGAAAGCTGATGACGTCCGCAAGCACGGACCTTGCAACTGATGCTAGAGAGCCCTCGTGAACGACGTTCGCCTCTCATCCAGCTGAAAGATCGAGAAGGTGTGGACATGGAAGAAGCCCCTCCACATCAACATCCAGGAAGCACTTACAGCAGAGAAGCTTTACAAACAACAAGCAGTCAACCGACCCAGGTCACGAAAGCTAGCCTTAGCTAGCTGGAGTTGCTCTTGCTTTAGCAAGTTAAGTGACGGGGTGGACGCGCCTCAGAAACCTCAAATAATTGATTAAATCAATCT